>JAJEJO010000643.1:285589-560409 GCA_020662805.1 Glaucomys volans
AGAGAGAGAGAGAGAGAGAGAGAGAGAGAGAGAGAGAGAACAAAAAACAAAAAACCAAACAGCAGTCAGAGATAATGGTTTCTCCTAAGCACTGAAAAGGTGTCTGAGGCCTGCTCTTCTCTTCAAAGTACTTAGTACACAGGTACACAGGGTTGTGGGTTCTACCAGCTGTATCCCTCAGGGAATGGAAGTCTGATCCCAGGTTGAATATATTCTTCCTGCCTAAGGGTCTCTCAGTGCTATAGATCTTTGTCTTGCTCACAGAACTGGATCCATAACAGTTTTCAGAGGTGGCCTGAAAGGGAAACGGACATACTTGGTGCTACTTTCCTTTATGTGTCCCATCAGGAAGTCCATGTCAAAGTCACTTCCACTCACCTCAGAGATTTTAGTACCAAAACTGAAAGTCCCCCCGCACCTCGCCTGCCAAAGATGTGCTAATGGAGGAGGAGACAGATGATTTAGAATTGAAAAATGGAACTAGGGTCATGTAACAGGCTCCCTCTGCTCAAGACAAGCTTTCTTAAATCCCTGCTTGATTCCCACATAAACTGAGATTACCTCTTTGGAGTAAAAGTTAGTGAACAACTAATTCAATTTTTAAAAGAATCCTTTTCATTCAAAGCTGTGCCTGATTCTCAGGAGATCAACAGCATCACTCACTCACTGCTGGCAAGAGAGTGCCTTCATTCTGTCCCATGCAAGCTAAAATCTGAACTCAGGAGGCCAGAAGCATATTCTTCTTGTCTGCAGAGACGGAGTGAGAGGTGACCTCCCCTGTGTCTAGAGGGAGGTATACTTAGGCTTTTGCTGCCCTTCTCGATGAAGGCCTGGGCTTTGCTCTACACTGCTGTCTTTCAAGAGCACCAAAGAGGCGAGCAGGGCAAGAGGAAGGAAATGTCCTTTGCTCTTTCCCAATCTGGCCTTCCCACCCCAGGAAAGAAGGTTCGAAAGCAACCGTGAGAAAGAGGCCAGCAAATACTGGCATAATCAAGCAGGTGGAAGAAATGGTTGGGTTTTGGTGTTTTAATTAGCATTCAAAAGAACAAAATCTACTAGGGAGGGACATGACAAAGTCAAGAACCCAAAGACCCCCACCTTCTCTGCAGACCCCAGGGCACCGTGATAAAGTGACGGTTGCCACAAGTGACCATCTTTCATGAAAATAAACACACGTCCTCAACACAATACACAACACCCCTTCGGCTCACCTGGCCCACCCACCTCCCTTCTACACACCCTACCCTAGCCCTCTGTACCCTCCACCTTGCTCTGGGCTCCCACCACCCACTCACCCCAAATAACCTGTGTCCCTTTTGTTCATTTTCCTGATATCCCAGCTTTGTCTGTCCCCTTGTCATAAGATGCAGCACTACACACGCTCTCAACACTATAATATAGCAGACTCTTTTACCTTAGTGGCCTGTCTGATTGCATGCATGTAAATGAGGGAGAGGGTCAAACAAACCAAGGCTATGCATAAACAGAAATCAAAGCAATATTCGTAAAGCTAGGCAAGCGAGCGTAACATGGAGAAACATAAGGCTTGAGGCTTATTGATTCTTTAGATCACAGCCGTTTGGATTCGCTTTCCTTCTTAAACATTGGTGTACCAATTTGGCTTCGAAAAAATCTCTTCTTGCGTCTGCCCCTCTCTTCCGGGAGAGGTTGCTTAACTCAGGGATGTGATATTAGAACGGCCTCCGGGGGGCGCCACGATGCGCTTGCTGGCTGAGCGAACCCCCTCATCCACTTGGGTGCCTGCAGTCAAGAAGGGCAAAAGAGAAACTGATTAAAGAGTGGAATAAGTGCTTCCCTGCCCTCATCTCCCAAGAGATAGGAGGAGCCTTGAACTTTTCACGTGTACTCCCCTGTCCCCTGGAAAACTACCTTCTGATAGGAAAAGACAAGTTCTTATTTAGATTCCATCTGTGCCTCTGCATAATAACACTAGGAAGGAGGACAATGATACGGGTGTGAAAGACAGCTGTCTGCATTAATTGTGGCTGGCGATGTTTAAGAGTTCAAATGGGTACCTCATGGAGTCCCACCAGTGTGAGAGCCACTGTCGCTGTCTCTGCTTACAGAGGAGACAGTCGGGCTCTGAGAGGCCAGGTTGCTTGCCCAACACCCCACAGCTTGAAGTGGGGTGGTCAGGACCCGGCAGCCACACAAAAGAAAACATCAACCTATGCTTGGGTCCATTCAGAAAGGAGCCTCTGAAAGCTGAAGGATTAAGACAGCCAGGGAGCGATGGACCCTGACCAACACACACAAAGATGCCTGGGCATGTGGACTTCTGGCGAGGATTCACGAAACCTTAAGTAAGCACTTTTCTTCTTTCTCTACTTCTCTCATCTCTTTTCCTCCCTGTTTTTCTTGCTTCTTCCATTCTTGACTGATCTGCCTTTCCCAATATGCTGGGATTTTCCCTTTAAATATGTCTTTTCTTTCCTGTTCTCTTGCTTCTCTCACATTTAGATAGGTCATTGTAAAGATGCAAATCTACATTTTTCCCCATGTGAGGACTATACACTATGGAGCAAATGAATGATTATTTTCTATTTGTATCAGAGAGGTCTTAAAGAACAGATTAATAATACAGGTAACACATGATACATGTTCTATCAACGGACACTACTATTAGCATTGTTACTACTAGAGAAGGGAGAATAGAATAAAATCCTACATTAAAAGAAGCTACTGCCATTTAAGTATAAAAAGTCTGAGTTTTCTTTAACAGTTAAAAAAAAAAAAACAAAAATAAAAACCCCACATACAACACACTGCCCAGTTCTCATAAGTTAATGTAGAAAATCACTTCATAGTGGAAATCGACTCCCCTGCCCTGCCCCCAACCTCTCATGTCTGATCTCTGAGCAGAATTTGGCATCATTTGAACTTGATCTCTAACTTGATTGTGCCTCCTCTGATTTTCTCGCCCTCATGGATACAGCAAACCTTCCTGTTTGCCCTAGTAACCTTCTCCCTAAAGCCTGTGCCCAGCTCTGGGTGGAAAGCCACTCAGGCTGAGCTCTTAGGATCACACTCTAGCCTGGGGGTGGGCACTGACATTCCCCTCCCCCTTCTCTCCTCCCTGGATCAGCTTGTCCCACTCACCTGACAGGCTAAATCCTGACTGGTGGAGATTCCTCACAGGTGGATTTGGTCGAGTGGGAGAGCCCCGGGTAGAGCCTGCGGGGGTGCCCCCCTTGGGGGTGGTGGTCAGGTCAAATACCGGCCCATCGTACATGCCCCTTGGGACCGCATGCAGGTCTGCCATCTGCAGCCAGAGAAACACATCAGCATTCAACAACTTGAGGGTCTGCTCCAGGTTGCATACAGGTATTGGTGAACAGAGTGGTGGGGGGGACCAGGATATAATTATGATAACGAAGGAAGGGAGAATTAGTGTAAAAGAAAGCAGGTGTCATGGAGGAGGTCCATGAGGGCCTCTCTAAATAGATGAGCTTCCCTCTGAAGGATCCAAGGACCCTGATATGGGGTTGGGATGGGGGTGGGAGAAGGCAGTGGGGGGATGCAAAGGGGGGGGTGTGGATGGCAGCGTAGCCAGCAGAAGAACAGTAGGTACAGGCAGCTGAATGCAGAGGCATCATGGAGTAGAAGAACCATCAGCACAGCTGTAGAGTGATCAGGAAGGGCAGCAGTCTGAGATGAGGCCCTACATGCTGGCCAGGATAGGATCACATGGGAACTCCATCCTTACGCTCTTCGGCACAGATCAGGGCTGGCAGGCCCTAAAGTCTGAGTTTGTCTGTGGTCTGACCCACTGACCTCTGGCTGTGGCTGTGAACTTTCCCTGGGCTGTGAAGCCAGCCAGCAACATCCACAGAGTGCTCTGTGCCTGGCCTTGCACCAGGCGTCGGGGTTTATAGTCACATGAAACAGTGCCTTCCCCAAAGGGGCTTACAGTCTATTAGACAAACACTGCCAGACCACCCACGGCAGCAGTACAGCAGGCTGGCCGCCTCCGCCCACATCTTAGCATGGCCTTAAGGGAGGCTAGCAGGACACCCTGCCAGGCATGCCTGAGGTTCAGCATAGGTCAGTGTAGGACTCCAAGGGGATGCTGCTGCCCACCCTCCCAGTGACTCGGAGCAGGCACAGGAGTCAAGCTCGTCAATCTGCAGATGCTAGTGACTCATGGAATGATGACTGTATCTGTACTCCTCAAACCAAGAAACCAAGATCATCAGCATTTCTTTGGTTCCAGAATCTAAGTCACATTAATAGAAAGAGTTGACATTAGGGAAGTTTGAGTTTCATTCCCTTCTCTATCAGGACAAACCTGGAGTGCAGAGCCCAAATTCCACAATCTCAGGGCTGGTCTAACCTTGCTTTACCAAGGTTAGACCAAGGTTAGAACCTTTACCAAGGTTCCTTTCCTTTATAGGAAGGAAATCTGGAGAATGGAGAGGGGAAGAGAGAGAATGGGAAAAGAAAGTGGGCCTCATCCCTCAGTCACTAGAGCTACCTTGTGTTTGTGTATACTTGTGTGTGTGTGTGTGTGTGTGTGTGTGTGTGTGTGTGTGTGTGTATAAAATCAGGGACATTAGTAAGATTTTAACTGAACCACAATAACTCAAGGTTTGCCCCCGTGGAGCAATAAGGGGCAAGCTGGGACAGGGACCGGAAGGTGTAGACTTCTGTTTCTTGTTTTAAGCCTGTAAGAGTAATTTGTTTTTATTAAAAATAAACTAATATTACATTGCAGGACTGAAATTTCAAATTCTTTTAAATAAAAGCACTATAAAATGTAGGAAATTATTTAGAAAAAAAAGTTTCTGTTGGCCAAATGTTTTCAAAACTCCCTTTTATAGCATGTTAAGTCTGTGTATTGTTCCTGAGGACAAGATCATTGCTGTAGTTTTCTTTATGAGGGTCTAGGGAGCACAGGCCCCCTGGATCCCATGGTCATTATCCCTGGGTCTGAATGGGACACACAGCCCCTGCCTCACCTCTGGGGCTCCACCTGCTCCTTACCTTCCTCCTGGCTTTAATGCGCTTGTAGACATAGTCGGAGAATGGGCTGCAGGGGATGAAGCGGCCAGCCCCTTGGGTCACATGTAGGTTGCCATCTTCTAGCATGATCTTGCCCTGGCAGATGACAACCAGAGGCGCCCCACGCAGCTCCATCCCTTCAAAGATGTTATACTCTGCAGCCTAAAGACACGTGGGGCAAAGCAATGGCATGTGGGTAGGGAGAGGAAAAAGAGAACCATGGTTACCTTTTGTGTTGGGAACCCTACCCTCAGTGTCCCCAGGAAGTGCAATCACCAAATAAGTCAGGAATAGCTCACAGTGTGCCTGCAAGCTGTCAACGCATACAAGGCACCAGGAGACCAGATGCTCACAAAGTAAAGACTGGGCTTCTAACAACTAAAAGTGCACAATCTTGATTAAGGTCTTCAAGTACCAGTCAGTTTCTATGGCTGGCAGTGTTCAAAGAGAAACTGAAAAACGACCAGGGCTGCAATACATGGAGTTGAGTGCATGAATCAAGGGGATACATGGGTCCCTGCTGCTCAAAATCATGTGATGTGATATGATGTGATGCTTAAGCAAAGACCATTACCACCCTGAATAGGATTTCTCCCTACTTCCTTCACTAATTCAACAAGTGAGAGACACTACAGCAAAGTGGTTAAGGACATCACCTTGGAGTCAGGTTCTGGGTTTCAATGTTAGCTTCAATGTTGACTTGCTGCATAAATTATTTAATTTCTCTGTACTTCCACTCCCTTATGTATAAAAATACATAATAATAATATTATTATATAATAATAATATTATTATTAATAATATACCTGCCTGAGGGAAACTGTTATGGAAATTCAGTGAGCTTAACATAAATGCTTAAAAATATTAGCTATTTTTCCTAATAACTATTAAGTATCTTTTGAAGGTGTTAGGCTTTGATTATTATCTTCCACATGAACACAAACATGTGAAAAAATATTTATATTTTTCCTCCTCTCAAAACAAAGAGCTTGTCTAAGCCTCAGCAATCACAGGAGCTGGGGCAGAGGTGGAGACACTTATTGTCCATCCCTGAGTGACTAGGAAGGGCAGAGTCCCTCTGCTGCCCTGCCACTTTGGAAAACAGAAATGAGAAACAGTTTGAGTTTGAAGCCGCTAAGATCCAGGAACAGATCATTATGGCAGCCCTCCCTGGACTAAGGATGCTGGCACACCATGTGAATGTATTTCTCATGGCCCAGCCCTGTGCAGGCAGGCGCTCTCCATCCTCCGCTCCCGCCAGGCCAAGCTCACCGACTGGTGGTTCTTGGCAGAGACGATCTTCACAGCATCTGGGTCCCAGATGACCAGGTCGCTGTCAGAACCCACAGATATTCTCCCCTTGCGGGGATACAGGTTGAAGATCTTGGCAGCATTTGTGCTTGTCACAGCCACAAACTGGTTTTCATCCATTTTTCCAGTGGCCTATTGAAATACAAAACGTTTATATATCCATCTCTACTTCTATATCAACCAATGCAGGACTTCTGAGCTCAGAGGAAGAGGATAAGCAAGGCCCCCAAATCCAAAGGATGAGGTGATGAGCACAGATCCCCACCAGGCAAGGTGGAGGAGGAGCTGGGCTGTCATGTTACCCAGGTAATGGCTAAACACGTGGTTGAGGATGGAAGTTAATGCTCTGGCAGCATTGTTTTTTGTTTTTTGTTTTTTCTGGATATGGATATATATTTACTTATTCACCTCTTCTAATTCCAAAAAGGGTTAGTGATAATTAAGAGTAAAAAGAAATGTGATATTGATCTGACTTTTTAGATATGTGTATTTATATGTTCATAGGAAAAATATGCAAGATTCTCTTGCATATTGCATATGCAATTTATATGTTCATAGGAAAAATATGCAATACCCTCTTGCATATGCAAGATATGTTCTGAGAAATCTGTTGGTGGTGATTCTGTCATTGTGTGAACCTTACAGAGTGAGCTTACACAAACCAAGCTAAGCTCTCACCCACTGAGATCATCTTACAGGGCTATTTATGTGTTCCATCATTGACTTAAATGGCATTATGCAACTCACAAGTGTGTACATTACTTTAAAACAAATTCAGAGAGTGTCAGCATACATACATACATACATTCACAAATACAGAATAGTGTAAAAAAATACAGAAGCTAACTATGTGAGAAAAGAGACAAAAGGTTTTATATTTTATCTTCTCAAAATAAAAAGCCTGAGTAAGCAAAGAACTGCATTGGGGCCCAAGAAGAGAAGTGAGTCAGTGGATTAACTATGTAGATGAATGGGGCACAAGTTCATATATATTCTATTTGGCATTGAACATAGGGAAGTAATTTACTTAGTAATGAGTTTATTATTAATGACATTTCAATTTCCTAAAATCTTGGAGAGGTCTTCATTTACTTGGCTATTTCTTTTATCAGCCCCTATGATATAAAGAAGGAAAATTAAAAAGAGAGGCCACTTTGCCAGAGACATGGGTAATCAGTCTCCTGGATTGGTAAACAGCAGCCTGGATGATCTCATACTCTCAGTACAGGGAACACTTGATGAGCAGACTGGGCACGGAATCATTGCTTACCATTTCAAAGCACTATGTTCAGGTCTTTCAAAAGAAGCCATAAAACCCTCCAAATGAAAAGAATTAATTCACTAGTATTGTAAGTGCAGATGATTCATGCAATGAGGTGAAAAAGCCATTGTCTGGTTCCTAGTTCTTAACACTCTAGATGAAGAAGCTTCCTTAGAATCCAAGACCTCAGGACTCATTACTAGAAGATAAATCCCCAAACTCCTGAGCTACCAGACTCCACATGCTGAGGATCCTCCCCAGAGGAGGAGGTGTGTCTCTGGCTTGGTTGGTGCAGGAGGCTCTGATCTGGCCCATGGATAGTTGGGTCTTGGCCACCCTTCCACGATCTCAGCCCCTTACCACAGCCTTGTCCCAGATGACAGACATCCGCTCCTCCACACCATTGGTGCCCTCGGGAATGGCAGTGAAGTTGTCTTTCCCAATGGCTTTCTGGGCAGTGCTGAAGGTGCAGTGGGCACTGCCAGAGAGCTGCAGATCCCCACTGGAAAAGGAGAAAAGCTCCGTGTGAACAGGAGTGGCGGGTTAGGGCCCCTTAGGAGACCAGAATCTAGTGTAGTCTTAGAGTTTGGAATCCCTTTTCTACTCCTTACTCTCAGTGTGAGTTTGGATGAGCTTCTTCCCCTCTGCAGGCTCAGTTACTCCATCTAGAAAGTGAGGGGGTGGGATGAGATCATCTCATTTGTAGCAAAATCAAAGGAACTCAAAGGAATGATGGCCTGATCCTACATGTACACAGAGGGCAGCAACAAATGAGTTTCCCTATAATTTTGGCTAATGGTCATCATGGTTGACGATTTGAATTTAGGCAATAATTTAAGCTCTTGAGCCTTCAGTTGCTTAATCTGTAAAATGGCGACAGCAGTGCCTCTCTGGTAAAGTCACTATGAAGAGCAAATGAGATCATGTGTGTAGTTTCACCAGAGCTGGGCACACACAGGTATTCACTGCTGTGACCACTAGCCACATTGTGACTGTATTACCATGTGAAATATGATGGGGAAGAGCCTGTGTTCTGTGCCAAGCCTGCAGGAGAATTTCCAGCTGATAGATGGAATGACTGCAGCCCCCATCCCAGCTGGCCCCAAAGATGCTCCTGCAAAACCACTGCTGCTCAGCATTCCTGCACCAACCTGGCTAGCAAGGAGTTGATGTAGTCAGGAGTGGTCGGGTCAGGGCTCAGAGGTGGGGATGTCACAAATGCAGCTGCCTTGGCCCAGTTCTTGCTCCAGTAATGGGTTCCATCTATACCAAGGCTGGCAGTAATGGGCTCTCCAAAGACCACATTTCCTGGAAAGGGAGAAGTAGGCAATGGTTTGCATTAAGTATATGCTTCACTGAGCCCAGCATATTTAATCATAGCTCCTAAACCTACCCAGGCTGTGGATCTGCAGTTAGGCAGACCCAGGTTCAAGTCCACATTCCCAACTTTTCTAGGCTTTTTGTAGGCATGTTTTCTAGGCATTTCTGCTAAATGCAAACAGTTTTGTATTCCTTAGATAGAAAGAATCCATTGTTTGTAAGATGCAGTATTAATCCACAAATTTTGAGGCAAATTAAAAATTGAGGCCAAGAAAATATAAGAAGAATATATATTGATTACAAGATTCATCCTCATTTCAGAAATATTAAAATGTGATATATGTCCTAGAATGGATGAAACAAGATGATGTCTACTTCTTGGGCTTGTTAAAGGATTTCACAGATATGAAGGGTCCAGCATACAGCAGATTCTCAGTAAATATGGATTTCTTTGCCTCCTACTTTTTTTCCATTAAATATGCCCTACCTCCATGGGAATTGCTAGATCCTTTTTTTTTTTTTTTCATAAGATCATGCTTTAATTTCCAGAAACTCAAATCCATGTCTGTGGAACAGGAGCTGTCATGGTTTTTTTCACTAAGTTCCTTACTCCTTAATGCAAGGAAAGAAGTGACTTACTCCAGGAGATGCAACCACCTGAGATGTGTCCATCAGTGATGAGGCTGGCTACTGGGATTCTGTGACAGGAATCAGGGGCCTAACTAAGGAGAGGTGTGGAAGGAGAATGGAAAATATACTAATCTAAACTTTAGTTGAGCTTCTTAAAGATGAGACAATGACACAAAAGGCAAAAGATGTCTCATAGAAAATTGGTTGGTACCAGGCTAATCTATGCCAGCCTCTTTCACCAAGGATTCTTTCTATATAACATAGCTTTGGTCTTTGGTTGTCCATCTTTCACCATCAAAGTTTGTATATGGTCACATTCTGGGAGGCTCTGTGGCCAAAATTATAAACAGATTTTGCCTGGTTTCAATTCCAATCAATTAGTAATGGATATATAGAATTATAGGTAGGGAAGAATTCTAATAATGCTTCTGGTCTCACTAGAAAAGATTAAAGATTGATTAGTGATGTTTGCCATAGGCAAAAGAAGGAAGCAATGGTATGATTCACATATGGCAGCTCTGTTTTTATGGGGTACCAGTAAAATGGATCAATATATAATGAGAATTTCAAGAGTTCTCTAAAAAATATTTACCAAACTAAAGCATGTAGGAACACACATCAATGAAAAACTGAAAGTCAAGGCAAGCACTGAACTTTGAGAAAAAAATGCAATCTTAAAAGTGAAGGAACTGTCCCTCTGGACTATGCTTAGCAAGGAAGAATAGAAAGCAAAGATTGTCATTATGCCTGGGCTTGACTACTAGCCCTCCTCCTGGGACATCAAAACAAGTCACATGCCATTCCTGCAAATGTAAGGGTGATGGTAATGCCCACAGCACATGCTTCAGAGTTCTTTGAGAATGCTATGTAACAATAAATATAAAGGATGCATCTCAGTGCTGAGTATAGAGTTGGTGCTCATTAAATTGTAGCTTTTTAATATTAATTCTGAGCAGCCATGATTTGTTAAAGGGCACTGGTGGCAGGTGATTAAACTCACAAGGACTTAACCAGAAACGTGGTCAGGAGGGAAGAGTAAGTGCTGTGACCCTCTGCCTTTCTGCTTGGAATGTTCTTCACTGCCTCCCTGAGAATGACAGTCCATGAGATGTTTACTGGCTTCAAACTCAGCAGACAGTTTTTCATCACTGAAATAGTGCCTCCCTTCCACCCTGGAGGCACAGCTGCACGAGTTCTCCTTGCCAGACAATCAGGAGCCAGAAGACTAAGGGGGAGGAATTTTCTCTATGAAGTTTGAAATAAGACCAGCATACAACTGAAACACCCCATCCTCAGAGGTGCCCAGGATATCCTGGTGATGGGTCCCAGGCAAGATAAAGCCATCAGGCAGAAGGCAGGAGAGGGTGAAGATGGTGGGTGTTCATAGACAGAAGTGGTAGGGGTGGGGGTGGGAGCCCCATACAGTTCTGCCTCCCGCCAAGAATGGGTTCAGAACATTGGGCTGCTTTCCTGCTTTCCAATGACTCACACCACCCAGGGGAACAACTGCTATTTCATGTGAGCCATTTATTTTTAAAAATTATTTTAATAAAGTTTTTCTTAAATATATTTTTAGTTGTTAATGGACCTTTATTATATTTTTTATATATGCTGCTGAGAATCAAACCCAGTGCCTCACACATGCTAGGCAAGTGCTCTACCACTGAGCCACAACCCCAGCCCTCATTTGAGGCATTTAAATGCTGCAAGAGAAAAAACAAAGTCTACTGTGAACATGATGAGGTAGAAGATATCTCAGAACCTACCAGGTCTGGAGAAGTAGGTAGATTTCCTTCCCTAAGAAAAGGACTGCCCTCTGCCAGAAGGCCAGGCAGTTGAAAACTCAGCTGGCCATCAGCTGGAGCTATTCTTAGCCACTCCAGTCACCCACCCACGTGGAGTTTTTCAGACTAGTTGGGCAGATGAATCACTCATCGTGGGTCTCTCCACCACAGGGGTGGACACTGATAGCACACAGCAGTAGCCACTGCACAACTGGGCAGGGTATATTCACTTTCACAACCAAACACAGAACCTTTATCTCTAGCTTTTCTATCACACCATTCATTTCCCCAACTTCACAAAAGAGCCCATTAGTTTGCCACTGAGGACAGGGACCAAAAACAGAAACGAGAGTTTTAAAAGGAGGGGAAACTTAAGCTAAGCAAAAGCCAAGCAATGGAAACCCAAGTAAATAGGAGTAGAGAAAAGGAGAAGGCAGAAGGTGGCAGGGACAGAGCCCCAGGTCATGAAGCCTTGGTTTTGGACACCTCTGGAGACCCATTCAGCCCCTTTTCTGAATACCTTGTGCTAACCTGTGTGCTAAGGTGGGGGGACCCTGCCACTGCATTCTGCACTAAGTCCTGGCCACATTATACCTTGCGCCCAGCTGTCTTTGGTTCAGGGATGAGGACATGGCCACAACCAAGACAATCACATGTTCCTGGACATTATTGCTTGAGCTGTTGCAAAAGATGTGTTCTACTTCTCCATCTCGTCCTCCACCAAGAACTGAGGAAAACAGATGCCTCCTGTCTTCTATTCTTGTCACTGTTCATACTGAACATAAAGCCATCAGGCAGGAAAGAAATCAAGAAGGGAATAAGAGAGATAAGAGTCCTAATGCCACTGTTGAAGCCCCTCTATCGAGCTGTGTCTGAAATACCCACAGCCACCCACTGACTTCTGTTTGCTTGTTGAAGCCAGTTCAGGGGAATCAGTGTAATCCAAATGAATAAATCTATTTATAAAGTTCAGATAATGTGAACTGAAAATGATAGATCAAAAAGAGGAAAGAGGGTGCACTGAGCCTCAAAACTGATTCTGCTGTGCAGTCTCAGGCAAACCACTTCACCTGCCTCAGTTTATTCACAGGCCAGGTGGAAGAAATCTCAGGATCCTGGGTGTAGCAGGGACTCCCTAGAGAGCAAGGCAATAAGTAAATAAGTAAAAGAGCAACGATACTACATGGACCAGCCAGGGATGAAAGGGGCCATGCAGCACATCAGGGGCTCTGAGATCTTAGAAGCACAAATCACCTTTTTTCCTGGCTTGTGAGATGAGATCAGCTGCACTCTTGCTCATGACCTTGGTGATGTAGAGGGGGCAGTTGGTTTGGCTGGCAATGGTGATGGCACGGAACACAGCCTCAGCTTCCAGCTGCAGGAAAACAAGAAGGTCTCCAGGAGTCAAGAGGAACCTGAGCCTCACCCATGTCACTCAGCACCTCCAGAGACTGTTAGTTGTGCAGCGGTTCAACCCCAGCAGGGTCTGAAACAGGATGGCCTGGGGCCACATCTCAGACCCATCCCATCCTGCTGTGTCTCTTCACTCAGCTCCTTGGGCCTCTACCCTCCCTGGTAAAATGGAGCTAAGAAGGGTGAAGCACAGGGCTGCTGTTTGAGGCCAATGCTTGACAGAGTAAGCACTGATCTGCTGAAAGCCAGAATTTTCCCTGAGCCTCCTCTCTCCTTTCCCTAGGGTATCACAAATACTGCACCCAAAATGGAGGCCTCTGCTTCCCACTCTTCTCAGCGCAGATTCTTTGGGAAAATGCAATACCATACCATCCATTCTAACCATTAAAGGCAATCAGGCAGTGGCTCCTCAAATCCTTCCCTGCAGCAATATGTGGTCAACCAAGGGTTAATTTGAGGAGGCATTGCTTATAAAAATAATTCCCAGGCTTCTCAGCACAAAGACTTCTTTTATTATTGATCTTGTTCATCCCACCCTAGTGTAGAATTCATGTTTTCAAATATGCTAACTAACCCAGTTGCATTTATTAAGTAAGAAGTAATATGTTTCCCCTTATTTTATTAACAAAGTAGGATGTGAGAGCTCAGGCTCTCTCACATGGCCTGATTCTGAGTCCTGATTCTGCTACAAGCTGTGTGACCTCAGGTACCTTCAAAACGTCTCATGCCTTGTTTCCTTGTCTTTAAAGTGTCTTTTAAGTGGTAATAACAGGACCTGACAAATAGCTGCTGGAAGGATTAAAGGAGTTAACTCTCCCACTCCTGAGTCAAAGCAAATGTCTCTTGAAGAGTGGCTCTAGGTCTTCCTGCTGATCACAGTTTCTGACCAGAGTGAGAGTCTGTGTTACGATCCAAAGCCTGAGTTAGTCCAATTCAGCCCAGAGTGGAGACATTGGAATTTTTCCATTCAATCAGCAACAGATCCCCTTTGTATGGATATGACTTTCTGGTTTGTCTGTGCAGCCCAGTGCTTAAAAAAAGAAAAAAAAAAAAAAAACACCAAAAATAGCTTGCAGATGCCCAGTAGTTGTATAATGCAAACCAGTGACTGTCTGTGGTGGATGTGGCTCAGTGGAAAGGGCCTAGGAACTTCATGACTGTGCTGGTGACCCCCAAGCTGCACTTCATTCCATGCAGACAAGGCCCTGGAGGCCCATGAGGGCTGGTGAATGGGGTCTACCATCTGAAGCACCCAGACACCCTACCCAGGCACAGAGCAGCTGTGCCTGGGGTTCCACTCTGGACAGCATCACTTGAGATGGAATCTGGGTGTGCTCTGAGCTGAAGTGGGGCTGGCTCCTCCTCCACTCATTCCTACCCCTTCACACCTTTGCTGACCACTTCAGCTCCCCCTTGACCTCAACCCTGGCCCCTTTGATCTCATTCCCTCCAGAACTACAGGTTTTTCCACACTTCGACAACGTGACTATCTTTGGAAGGTTACATCACCTTCCAGCTTCACCCAAAAGGATTTTCAGGGTTGTAGAGATTTGCAGCTCAGAGGCTTATTTTTACTAAAAAGGAGACAGGAACTGGGAGAAGGTTGGGGTGGCGGGGTGGGGGGGGAGGTTGAAAAAACAAATCAAGGAACAAAAATAGACTTTGCTCTGAAATCCCCTGGCTGCTGCTTAAGAAATCCATCTTGCCAGAACGTCTCTCCAGTGACCAGCATTTATGAAGTTTTACAAACAGTGCTGATCATCCTGGCTTGCTCACATTGCATAAATGATTTTCCAATCCTTCAAATATGATCAGTCAGTGGCTTAACTTCTCTGAGCCTCAGCTTCTTTACCTGCACAATATAATGCCAACTACCTAGAGCAGCAGCAAGGGTAACTGAAATAATGTATTCAATGAGTACAGTTGCAGGGGTAACCTTTCCAGAGCACCCAGAATTACTAAAGAGACAGACTTCTCAGGAATGCTGTGTACAATTTAAAACTTAAACATTATTTCAAAGGGCAACAAAAATGTCACTAGATACCAGTGTTTCTAGGAGCTGATAGTGTTCTCTATCGCCACCTGGGTGCTCCTTGAACAAGTGCATCCAGCTTGTGAAAATCAATTGCATCCTTATGATAGGAACACTTTTCCCTATGTGTTGATTACATTTCAATTTTTTAAAAAGCTCTAAAAGCAATGTGCAATGGAATATAATTTTTTCTGGTTCTGATTCTTTCTATAGTTTGGAACAATAATAGGAACAGGATTTCCTTCACTGACATGCAGAGCTTTAAATTCACTCCAGGTACTTGGCCCTGGTTGCTCTCCCAAAGTCAAGTTGCTCTCAGTTGTATGGGCAGCCAGTCCTCAGCTCAATGTCCCATGCCAGAAGGTAAGTCGTGGACATCCCTGAGACATGGTATTAGTCACTAGTCACTTTTTATTGGTTTTTCAGCTGCTAAGCATAAGCGCACATCATTTATTTTACATGTGGGAAACTTCCACAGCTGAATATAATCATCATCTTATGCAAATCAATGGGCAAGGTCTCTGTGAAAAATGTGTTCAACCACCTATCTACATGGTCAATATTTTGGAAGACTCAAAACACAAAATGAAAAACAGAGTAAGTAGAAATATCTCCAAGATTCACAATGATTAAGAAAGAAATTAGAAATTTAGCATTCCTGCTGAAAATCCAAAGTATACTGCAACTTGTGTTATCTTTAGAGAGATTAGGGGGTCAGAAGGAAGTATCTCCTTTACATTCCTTTCTAATTTTCTCACAGTCCTTGAGCTAGGGTCAGTCCAAAGTGGTCATTGAAAGAAATGTTCCATTGAATAGAAATGCTGTCTGGTATTCATAGATTCTCACCACCTTTCAGCGATATTTATTCATACCCTGTGTATATGTGTGGTCCAGGAAAATAGATCAAACAGAAACACTTCAAATGTCAAATGAGTGGCAGGTCATGGTTAGGTGGCTGGGACTGTGATAAGAAGAGTCTCCCAGAAGATGCTGGTAAAAAAGAGAGCCCCCACTGCTACTGCTTCTCTCTCCCTCCTTCACCCTCAGCCTCAAACCCTGTAACATACCTCCTCTGGTCTGCTCAGAACATGTCCTTCTGGGCCAGTTATCCCCATTTCCAACATCCGGGTTTGCTCCTAGAATGAGAAAAAAAAAAAAAAAAATTAAATTTTTTAAATAAACTCACCCCGGTTTTTTTTTTTTTTTTTTTTTGGAAAAAAAATACACTGGGATGTTTTGATCTAAAGATGTGCTTGAGAAGAAAAAAAATAAAGTGTCTATCTGAAACAAATATATTAATTCTATAACTGCAATATAGCATAGAGTCTTAACTAAAAAGTGGGGGAAATTTTAAGCATCATCTCCTTTTATTAAGAGGAATATAGTGAGTCTATTAAAGGGTCCACTTTTTGTCTGCATTAAGCATCAGAAATTACATCAAATCACTTACTTGTCAACTATTTCAGATGCAGCTGCTTCTGAGAGTACACTTGTTTAACTTGTTGGTTTGGTCATTCATGCACTTTAAACCCATTTATTAAACAAAATGGGCTCAGTATCTGCTTCATGCTAGGCTCTGGGTTAAGCACTTAAAGTGATGTAGCTTCTGACCTCACGAAGCTTACGGTTTAGTAATACATTCCCCAAAGTGTGATCCACCTACCACCTGCATCACAATCACCTGAGCTGCTTTTGCAGCAGTGAATATTTCTGGCCCTATTCTGGCCTACCAAATCAGAAGGTGCAAGGCTGAATCCTAGAATACACATTTAATAAGTGCCTCTGAGTTTTTATGATTTAACACCATGGCTTAAATTAATGGATTCAGATTTAACCAGACAAAATAATGCCTCTAGAGAGCATTACTTGAATTAGTGTTTTGGTTCAAATTCTATTTAACTATGTTGTGGACACTGCAGAACTGCCTGCCCCTCATGGCTGGTTGCTAAATTCCTCTGACTTCTGGCCAGCTTTCACAAAGAAGCAGGTGGCTGGGCAGTGAACACACAGAGGGGCTAATTGGAACTGGCAGAAATCCTAAGCCACTATGTCTACCGTTTTGCTGGCATTCACTCTGAAATTACTGGTTCCTAAGAACTTCTGCTCCAGCAAGCCTGGCCTAATGGCCTGGGAGTGTCCTGGTAATGCAGGGGAAATGGTGAATGGAATGACTTGTCTCACTTTGCAACTATGAGATTTAGAAGAAAGAATTCTGACTACCTGGAAAAGAAGACTTTTTTTTTTTTTTTTTTTGGAGTAAAAAGGAAAGTACAAATGCAAATACAACAACAAGGGAAAAAAAAAAGGTCAGAAGTTGATTTTTCTTTCTGGTGAAGCACCTTCACTTTTCATTCTTGCAGTTTTCATTCATTGAGGCCTGGACTGAATAATATTTCTTCCAAACTCCAGTGGGTATCCACTCTGAATTGCCCCAAGTCATTAAAGGTGATGACTCACAACTACAGCATCTTGGGTCTTGCATGACACTCATTTCTGTCTTGTGCAGGGGTGCAAGGATAATGCAGATTATGAAGCTAGCTCAAGCAGTCATTTCCAAACATGTTCACTAGGGTTACATCTTCAACATACATTTTCCTGAACCCTATTACTGAACTACTGAATCAGAATCTCTGTAATCCATAAAACCCAGTGAGTCTAATGCACTGCTCATGTTGGGAATCCCTACTCTAAAACCCATGGTGCTCCTACAGCTGCAAGATTAAAAATGGCAACATGAAGACTCATTGGTGGTACCTGACATGGGGTAGCATAGTAGTGAGGTGCTCATCACTTACAACCACATATCAGTTGCAGTCATGGGTCCAGTGCGGCTTATGCCAATGAGAAAAGGAGCCCTGCCTTCATCCTCCTTCTCCAAGGCCTGGCACATAGTAGGTGTTCCATAAATATTTGTTAAAAGAATGGCTAAAGATTCTGTCCTCTCAGACTATTTGCCAACTTGAAATTCTGAAATTTGCCCTTGTTTGTACCCAAAGAAAAAGACTTCTCACTCTTTAGTCACTTGCAGAAATGCAGCAAGAAACTCAGCATAGCAGCTGTCTTCATTTAGCCAATGTGATAAAATCTTTCAGCCCAAGCTGAATTTAATAAACACACACAAAGAAACTCATCCAAATGGAAAAATGCCCTTATTCCTTTCCTGACTGAGAACAGATCTCCCCAAGGTAGGAGAAGAGTGGGGGTAACCAGAGAAACAAACGTCTGCCCTGAGGAGCTACAAAGGGAAAGGAGCCCAAACGAGGGTCTGAGGGCTGGAATCCCTTTGACTCTACTGAGGCTGGAATGAAGGAGCCAGAGGCTTGGTTTCCAGCTGGCAGGGGCTGGGACCTCTGGCTGCTGGAATGAGCACTTGGAGAAGGAGTAGGACCAGCCATCCTGACAGCAGTGAGGCATCTTCCCCAGGAGCAAGGCAGTTGGGTCCTCTGTGGAAAATGATTTCATCATGCCAGGGGGTGTGGGGGATGCAGGAGAAGGTGCTGCTAGGGGCCTGACTAATTAGCCTCCTTGGTCATAAGCAGGAGGAAACTGCACAATTGGCTCCCCTCCCCAACAAGTGAGAACATTCAGAGTCTGAAATCACAACAGCTGGAGCCCTGCACTGCAGGACCACTGTGTCCCCAGGGGGCCTGTGGCTAGGCCTGAGGGACCCTGAATGGATAGCTCATCTCTGGGTGAAGATGTCCCCTGAGGCAAATCATTTTAGGGGCTGACATCTGGTTTTCCTAGTTATCCCCTGTGATCTTTGGGCCAATCCCTTTGAGCCTCAATGTTCTTGTCTATGAAACAAGGAGGATAATGGCATCTTTAGAGGACTGGAAGAAGACTAAGTAAGAATAGACCAGAGCACTTACCAGTGCCTGGGTAGCACTTACCAGTGCCAGAGCACTTACCAGTGCATAGCAGAAAGTGCTCCTCAAATGGCACCTGCTAGGAAGCTAATGGGTCTGAGATGAGGGTCTGCCTGGGCATGACTCCATACCCCTGCCAGTCACATTCACCAAGTCCCAGACATCTGAAATGAAGGCACAGCCTGGTACATGTGAGTATGGAATGCATCTGCTTTGGTTCACCTTTACAGCCCAGTGCCTGGTGCAAAGTACCCAGGACATACTTTTTCAAAGAATGAATGATGGCTCTCACTGGTGCTAGTGAGTGAACTGAGAGCTCCCTCTTCTTTCTTGATAGTCTCCTAGCAGAGGCCAAGGCTGAATGTTTCTGAGATAAACCAAACCCTGCCTAGGACACATCTATGCATCTATTCCATTAAGCAACCCAGGAGATAGAATGGGAGTGGCTTTCTGCTCCTTATAAATGATGAACTGGGCCTTAGGGCCTCTGCTTTCATCGCTCTTTCCTCAGTTTTTCAATGTGATTTCTAGGAAACGTGTGAGATATCTGATTCCCACAAGACCTAAATTTTATTATCTAAGGCAATGGGTTCACCAGACCGGGATTGGATTTCTGGCTTCTGAGAAATGCTGCCTTAGGGATTTTCTTTAGGACAGAGAATGTTATGCAGCTTTGACTCATTTTTCAGGAGAGAATCAGCACTGCCTTCCCATTAAATGGCCAATTCGAAAGCTGCTTCTTCTAAAATTCCCTTGCTGATTCTCCTGGAAGGTCAGACCTCTTCCTGTTTTACAGCATCTTCCAGTTTCTCTGTGTTTGTCTTCATTCCCTGCTACTTTTTTCTTCCATGCAGACTGTAAGATTCTTGAGATGAGTTCTGCCTTTAGTAGCCTGTTTATCATGGAACCACACACATGCTGAGAGCTGAAGCAATGCTGAACAAGTAAGGAAACAAATGGAAGCAGACCCAAGTCCACACAGAAAGCATGCTCCAGGGAGCTCCAGTGTTACCTGGGCAATGATATCTCCATTCTCAGCATGGACTTGAGCAATGGCTCCCAGTTCTCCCAGGCAGGTGAAGATCTCATAGAGCTGAAATAGAAATGAATCTTTGTCACCTTCACAGTTGCTTTCAGCAACTTCACATAAAGACCAATTATTAAAGCCAGAGTGAAAATAACTGGAATAAATCAGAAGAAATCAGTGACTAGGAACACAGACTGAAATATGCGTGAGCAAAGAGGAGTATAGTCTAAAGAAACTCTAAGAGGTTTTGTCTATACACAGAACCTGTCATGACTCCTAGAGAGGCAGGACAAACATGTGACAAGGTGCTGCCAGCCCCTCTCCTCTGCCTCTGACACACATTTTTAATGGAATCACTACCCACTGAGCTGAGACACAGCATTCGAATCTTTCTCAACAAGTGCTCCAGAAAGGCAACTAACACAAAACATGAAACCCTTATTTCTGAACATCTCAAGGAAGGCAGACCTTCACCTCCTAACTAGGAGGCATCAGAATTAATTTCTTACATTTCCTGTGATACTTGAGATTGGTTTAACACCAACACATGCCATGACTTTCCAGGGAGAGACTGAAGTAAGGTGGTACAATTACTCCAAATCGCAGGAGGCCCTCCTGATCTTGTAGGCAATGAACCCTATGCTTGCACTGAGTTTATGAGGTTTCATTCTGCAGATGGAGATTTCGGCATGTCCTTCATCTTTGCCTTCAAGAAAGCTGCTCCCAGTGGAAATTCTAGCTCTCTCTCTGTCTTGCCGGAGGCACCCTGCCCATACATTATTTTAAATGCAACATGGACTGCAAGAGCTTCAAGAAGCACTCTGGCCTAGCAGTCTCCCACAGTGACCACAGTGACTCATGTTAGGAGGGCCAAGGTCAACAGCAACACTAGGAAACCCATCCAAATACCCCAAACCACACAGCAAATGTGTTGTTACCTCTGTGTTGGACACTTGATACAAATCCTTATAGGCCATGTAAACCATGAAGGAGTTAACCCCTGCAAGACAGGGACGGGAGGAAAAACAGGAGACGTTATTATAACCACCCTTCATTCTTACTCCCACTCTGTCACCTGCAGGACCCAAGCACATTACTCAGGTGCTTGTCTAATATAAAGGAAATACTTGGAATTCTCCAAGAGTGTTTTACTACATCCCCCCTCTCCTATAAAAACTAGTAGTTCCTGAGTGATGTCACAGCAGAATGGTCTCTTCTGCCCCCTTTTTTACCTCCCACCTCCAGCACTGCAGCCCAGGAGGCAAATAAACATTGCCCCAAGCAGTAGATGCCATGGAGAATCAGTCTAGCACACAAGCTGTGATGGCCCACTGGGGGTTGCACCACCTGGATCAACCACATATTTAAGAGAGTAGAGAGTATTTAGCTCCCTGTGCCTTGGTTATCTTACCCGTGAAATGCAAAAATAATAATACCCAACTTCATAAGGTGGCTATGCACATTGACATAAGGTGGTTGATAACACTTTGAAGGAGAGTTCTTAGCACCCATTTTGGCAGAATGCTGGTCTCCATGGTGGGTCTCCTGGGATATGTTTACCTCACTATCAATGAATGAGTACTATCCCACCATGCAGGGTGTGGTGTCCAAGAGGAGAATGAAGGAATCAAAATTAAGTTTTTTAAAACCTGCTTCTGAGATTCCAGCAGGCACAGGAGTCTTTTCTGTTACCAAATTTGTACTTCTGATTACATATATAGATATTGTTTTCTGCAAAGAAACTATTTTTGCCTTCCATTCTCTACAATTTGTTTAAAGAGCAAAGACCAAATTCAAATCTGGTTTTGTTAACCTAGAAATACTCTTTATGATTTTATAACAAAAAGGTATTAACTCTAAATGCAGTTTTGAGAATTGTTCTTCAGCCAAGTGAGGTAGCACACACCTGGAATCCCAGTGGCTCAGGAGGCTGAGGCAGAAGGATCTCAAGTTCAAAGCCAGCCTTAGCAACTGAGCGAGGCCCTAAGCAACTTAGTGAGAACTTGTCTCAAAATAAAAAATAAAAATGGCCTGGGAGATGTGGCCAAGTAGTTAAGTGCTCCTGAGTTCAATCTCTAGTACCAAAAAAAAAAAAAAAGAAGAAGAAGAAAAAGAAAAGACAGAGAGAAAGGAGAGAGAGAGAGCGCGAGCGAGCCTGACCTTGGGAACTAATACAGGCAAAAGTGAATTTTTGTCTTGTGCTTAAATACCTAAGTCATAAGAGTGATAAGGAAAGAGTTATTTAATTTTCACCCAAAATAAATAGGTGGGACTTGGGAATAGGGGATCATTTTGAGGAAAGGAAGACAATTTTGGTCTCCAACCATGAGGGCCATCTCAGCCCACAGTGTTCCAGGCCAAAAATGGATTATAATTTGAGAACATCCCTACCCAGAGTGGTTCAATTCAGGGCAGTTTTCCCCAACACTACCCTTCCCGAAAGGCTCTGTGTCACCAGTGCAATGACCCAGCCCTAAGTGGTTAAAACCACTTAACTTTCTATCCCTGTTGAGATACCCTGAGTAAAAGAAGACACAGAAAGAAGGGAGGGAGCTAATGTCACCTTTTGTGTCCCCAGGGATTGGGCAGGGATTGGAGGAAAGGAGGTGGATGGAAGGAGCAGCTCATCCTTTGAGGGTTCATCATTTCCCGTCAACCTGGGTACAAGCTCTTTGCTGAGCTCCTAGCATTGTCCAGATGACTAATATGATAACTGCTTGCATCTTGAGGCATGTGTTCTGATGCGCTGCATGGATGGCTTCCTTTGGCACTGGATGCTCAACAGGGCACTTGCACTTTCCTAAGTCCTCCATGTTGCTTTACAGTGCTGAGCACATTGTGTAGAGATGTGCATGGATGGGGTACGTGGGTATGTGTGTTGAAGAGCTAAGATCAAATCATAGGAAGAAGTAGAGAACAGAAGAATCTAAGAAGATAATGACCTAAATCACGTCCTCAGTGAGAGGACACATACACACACACACACAATTTTCCTACCCTATGTTCCTAGTCCACGTACCAACATATCTTTGCTCCTAGAAATGTCTTAGCCTTTCCTGAGGATGCTGTTGTTATTTAATAATAACCGTTTACCCTCTGGAGTCAAAATGATGGAGGCTAACAAAAATTCCTAATTTCATATTTCTAACCATGTGACCTTATGCAGGGTAAGTAAAACTCTTAGTTTTTTCCTCAAAACAAAACAAAACAAAACAAAACAAAAAAACAACAACAAAGAGTAACACTGCCTAGAGAAGAGCATTGACTTTGGATAGATCTACTGCTTACTAACTGTGATCTTGGGCACTTATTTTGACCCTGAGCTTCTCCATCTGCAAAGTAGGAGTAACGATCTCCAGCTCACAAGGATCCTGTGGGAAGTAAGATTGAGAAACAAAGTACATGGAACAACGTGGAACTCCTACATTAGTACTTATGTGGAATGTTCAAGACTCCAAACAAGAAGAAATGACTCAGTTGAGTGGACAGTGTCAGGTGAAGAGGCAAGGGAAGAGGGAGGAGGGCAGGCTGGGGCTCACCTTTGTCCTTGATGAGATTCTGCACTTCCTGCTTGACGCTGTCATTCCAGTGGGTGATGTCCACATGGAGGGCATAATCACAGCAGCTCTTCCCATCAGCCCACTCACGCCACTTCTCATAGGCCTCCGTCAGGCCAGACTCAGGCTCTGGCACCACGTGGTCAACTGGATGATAGAGGGCCAGATGGGTGACTCAGACAGGGCTTTGCTCCTCCTACCAGGCCTGAACCTGCTTGATTAACTGTGACATTAAACTTAGAAAGTAGTCCCTGGAAGCTCCACAATGCTGATGTGTTAAAGGTCTCTTAGTTATGGGATTTAGGACAAATTAGTAATTTCTCTAAACCTCTCCTTTCCCTCCTCGAAACATGTACCAAGGTGGGCGATAGGATATAATGGTGCCTTCCTTCTCAGTTTGTTATACCATTAAATGGAAAAATGCAAAACAAGTTCTTTACCTGATGCCTGTCATAAGTGAACATCAGCCAGCAGTGAATGCCCACTATGTGCTGTTATTACTAGGGTTCAGTCACTGTTGGTAAAGCTGGGGCTCCTTCCCAGGGTGGGAGGAAGTACTTTAAAGGTACACCAGGTACCAGAAACTGAGGTGCTCCTGCTTATTGATGCAGAATGGACTGGCATCAGTTAATTAAGTCTGAGGCCCAGAAATCTCATTTACATGTGAACTTTCTGGCAAAAATCCAGTTTCTTTGAAGTCCAAAACTACTCTTTCCCCTGCATCCATGGATAAGTTTTTTTTTAAATCACCACATCTACAATTGATGAGGACAACGGAAAGTTACTCTCTCATATTCCCCACTGGATAGCTGAGGTAAAGTATAAACTGGTGCAACTTTCCTGAGAACAATTTTAAAATATATATCAAAACATGGACATTTTTCATACCTTCACTCAATAATTATTTCCATGCTTCAGAGTTATTCCTAGGGAAATAAGTGTGGCTGTGTGCAAAATTTCAGTTCCAAGGATGTGTGCCAATCTATTTCTATGAGTTAAAAACCTGAGAATAATTAAAGTCTTTAACAACAGACAAGTATGGCTAAACACATAAGTCGATGGTTAGGCATTCGTTTTTAAATATTGTGGTAGGGAAAAAAATAGAGTGGAAAGATGTTGAGGATATATAATTTAGTGAAAATGGCAGGCTAAAATACAGTACAAATATTATGATTATTGTTTTTAAATGGGGAAAAAGAGTGTGGACATATAGCCAACTCTAACAGTGATGTGGGATTGCAAGGTTTCTTATTCATTCATTCATTTATTTATTTATTTTGCATATCTAGGATTTCTAAGTTACCTGCGAGGCACACAAAAGCTTTTGTGGTTCCTGGTTGGCTTTGCCCTTGTTACCCCATCTCTGGTTTCCCCTTGCTCCTTCCCTAACACAGAAGTCCAAGCATCCCAGGCAGGCTGAGCAGGTCCAACTGTGCACCCAGGTGGCAGAAAGCCAAGCCAAGATCACTTGCTTCCTCCGCTTTGTGTCCAAGGCAGCCTGAGTGCACTTATCGGAAAGAAAATGCATGCAGCCACATTGCTAATGTCTGGAGCAACACCAGGGCTTTCGTGGGCAGCAGCAGCCGAGAAGTCAGCTGCTTTCCCTTGGGGCTGGAGAAATGCTTTCATCTCCTTGGATTGCACCTTTTATGGCCTTGATGCAGTTTTCCTGGGCTTCCACACCAACCAGCTAAAGCTAAACCCTGCTAGTGCTCCTGCCAAAAGAGGTGCATGAACAGAGGGTGATTCTACGGCTCAAGCTGTTCCCTGCTCAGGGTTGGATGTATATGATGTTAAAATAAACACTGCTCTGGCTGACCAAGTTTGGAGCCAGTGCCCAAATAGGGCCCTATTCATTGAGATTCCTTCAGGACAGGAAGAAATGCCCTGGAATGCTATGGGTTCAGTAATCCAATGGCATGCAACTCCCTAGGCTTCTCTGAAATTGCAAGTTACCAGAAACCAAACAAAATCAAACCAAAAAATAAAATAAAACACAAGGCAAACCACTCTCATAGCTTGCCTCATCTTAAAGACAGAAATTGGTCAAAATATAACACAGACCAAATAGCACTAAATCCAGTGAAGCCCATTATTTCCCCAAGAACTGCAAGTCTGATTTATCATTTTCTCTGTGAATTATCATTCTCTTAGCTGCTTTCATGATCATGAGCTTCAGGAATCTCCTTTACACAGGTACAGTGAGCCGCCAATTTCCTTAGACCCATCTGCTTTTCTAAGGTCCCATTAGGCAGAAAGTTTATGAACCAAATTGAAAGAAGCATACCAGATATCATCAGAGAGCACTGTGTTTGGCACATTTGTAAAGCACACACCTCAGGGCACCAGGAATGTGCAAAATCTGAGAACTTACTGATCATGGTGGTGCCGCCTGCTAAGGCAGCCTTTGTCCCTTGGAAGAAGTCATCCACTGTGGTCATTCCCTTGTATGGCATCTGGAAGTGAGTGTGGACGTCGATGCCTCCAGGGATCACCATCTTCCCATTGGCTTCGATGGTCTTCACTCCTCCAGGGACAATCAGATTGTCTCCAATTTGCCTGGTGAGAGGGTGAAACAACTGGCAATTTAAGAGACCAACTCTCAAGACAAACAGAATTTTTAAACATTGCAATATATTTGTTGAAGTAGTCTTTGCAAATGACTCACAAGTCTAGCAATCTTTAAACAACAATAGATATATATACAGAAAAAATGTGTTTTTATTGACAGGAAATGATCTGTAATGGGACTATGTGTCCTCGCTTTGGACTGTAACCCCAGTGGTTTGATGGAGTTTGGAATATAGTGTGTGTAATGAACACTTTTGAAAAAATAAGCATATTCATTTTATTCTTCATTTAAGGGTGAGGAATAATTTTGGAAAGGCTAGAAGAAGTGTAACCTACTGGACTGTTATGAGAGACAGAAGAAGAGAATGAATCATTACAAGGACAGGTGTGGGAACTTAGTTACATTCTAAGTAGGTCATCTGTGCTCCTAACAAAAGGACTCTGCTTGGGTCATTTCCCACCTCAGTCCTCACTGCCAATATGACCTTCCCTGATGATTCATCAGGCAACCAGCTGGCAGCAGATTTGCAGGGGACAAAGTCAAAGATTCAGATGTCTCTGGCACCAGCTGCTATTGTGTGGTCAGCATCTCTGTAGAAGCTTCATGCCAAGGTTGGTGATTATGGCAACCTTCCCAAGACACAGTTTGGTCTGGGGAGCTTCAGAGCAATGGGGACTCAGGTGTGGAATAAGCTGACCAGCATCTCAAAGGCATACTACCTAAGGAGGGTGACATCAGCAACTACTCCCTGCATAGTGTTTTCGACAGACCACTGAAGATTGGTTGGTTTTTATGTGATTTCACACCCTTGATTTAGACAGCAGGTCAAAGCTGTCCAGGTAAACCCAGGATGCATAGCCTCTGCATCATTACTGGGCATCTCCTGTCTTGGATATAAGAGTACCCCACTGCCAGGGGCGTGTGTACTTTCCTTTTCTAGACATAGGCAGCTAGAAAGACTCTCTCCTGGGGCAGTAAGAAGTCCATCACTAAAGTATTTCTGACAACTCTACGAGTTCAACTTCACCACATCACCACGGGCCATTCCAGGGCCACCACAAGTCAAAACACACTATGGAAAAAATGCAGACTCTGATCCTAACTCAACTCTAGACCAGATACTGGCTAGTTCTGTTCCCATTTTTCTTCCTCATCAGTTTTCCTCTGAGAGAAACTAAGAACCAAGGGGATAAAGAATTGCCTGGAGTGTGTGTGTGTGTGTGTGTGTGTGTGTTTGTGTGTGTTTCATCCAATTTTGACAATCAGCATAACACCAAGTCTGAAACAGAAATGCCTTTTCCCTTTTTCTCCAACATCCTGATTAAGATCCCATTAATCCTTGAAGTTTCAGCACCATCTCCTCCTCTTCAAGTTCCTACTGACAGCCAGTCTGATAACAGTGTGGCTGTGCTCTGGATGGAGGCTACCTGGATCAATCTCAGTTCACTCTCCAGCAGTATGACCATGGCCAACTTAGCCTCATCAGTTATTTCATGTGTATAATGTAATGTGTCCTCCATAGATTTATGTACATTAAATGTTAGTAACTATTGAGTCCATACAAAACTAAAAGCATATTACTGTTCAATAAACACCAGCTGTTATAACTAATGTCCAGCCCTCTCCCTCTTCTGAATTTCACCTATTTTACTAATTTAATACTTGATATTACTATTACCTCATACTGTTAGGTTCTCTGCATATACACAAATATCTCAGTTTCCCTAAGAGACTCTAAGGCCCCTGGGGAAAGAGCATGATGACTTGGGCCCTGGTGATGGCTATCACAGCATGGAACACAGCAGTGTCTGTGCCTTAGACAGCTGCCTTCACACTGCAAGTATTCCATAAATATTCAGACAGTCAAACGATTATGCATCAACTGAAGGACATCATTTCTGTTCTTACACTCATTGAGTTAGGAAGGTTGTTGGAGACCTACAAACTTTCTGGATTGGATGAAGATAATGTTCACACAACCTTCTCTCCACCACCAGAACAGTAAGTGATGGTCAATTCCTTCTATGACATCCTTAGCACGTGACCTTCCAGTCTTCCTAATAAAAAATGGCAAAAAGGATTCATCCTACATGTTCAGCTATGCTCCTCGATGCCTGAAATAATGTGTGAAGATCTTAGGTTCAACTGTAAAAAAGTTGTGTGGCCACTTAGTGATGACTGTCACGAGCTCTGAAATGAGGAGGAGGCATTAGGTACTAAATTTTTTCCATCTCTGAAAGTCTCTAAGTGAGGGAATGCATATTTCCAACAATATAATTTTTTTAGTAATAGAAAAATATGTACTCAATTGTGGTTTATATTTTCGAGAAATTGTTGCATTATACTGTGGTTTGACTATTATTTCCATTTCTCTTCTAATATAGAAGAGTAATGATGTGAATTTGCAAGGACACTATGAATGAGTATCTTTGTATTTGTTCATCCATTCATTCATTCAGTCAGTCATTCAATGTATTTCACGAATATGCTGACCTTTAGCAACTTATTTACTTTCTGTGTGCCTCTTTCTACTTATCTGAGAAAATAGGGTAATAATAGTACTTACCTCAGAATGCTATTGGCAGACTGAATGAAAGAGCATGGAAAGTGTTGAACACAGTGTCTGGCACACTCTGTGAAAGGTAGCTCTAATTAAATCTGTATGTGTTAAAGCACTGGGCTGTGTGGGGAGTACAGAGATGAGCAAGATATGGTCCTTGGTATGGGGCACCTAGATGTGATGGAATTGCTGTGATTGCTAAAAGCACAGAATGTTTGAGAACTTAGCCTGGCCATTGCAGTTTTCCTGGGCTTCCACAGAAAGGGAAGCTAGCTTAGGCTTGGGATCTGATTTAAAAAAATGTCTATTTCTCTACAGAAAACTGTATCTGAGCTAACTTTTCAAAAGTAAATAAGACATCTCCTATAATCACAAACTTAAACTAATCAATGAGATTGAACAATATAAAAATAAAATTGAATGAGGTCAGAGGTGGCTAAGACAATGGATTGGATACTTCAATTTTACACAATATCTTATCAGTGTGATTGGTGTACCTTGCAGTACATGATTAAAGGCTGGGGGAAAAAGACTGCAAAAATCAAATCCTTCTTTGAAGTTCATAAATAAGGAAGCCTAAAAAATTAACTGACAAGCTTCTTAAAGGCATCTAAGAGCAAACCATTTTTAAAGAAATTATACATCCCTGATGAATCTATTTGGAAATCATGCCTAAAATGCATGTTCAATCTGTGCCCTGACTTTCTAAGTCCTAACCCTTTGTCAAAGTTCAATTTAAACACACTTTATAGCACTGAGAGGGAAGTGCTGGGGAGTGGTACTGGCCAGATTTTATTCTTATATTGAGTGCATACATGAATATGTAACATCAAATCCCACCATTATGTACAGCTATAATGCACCAATAAAACCTGGAAAAAAGTAAATGAATACACTCTCTATTCCCAAAACTATACCCATAAATGGATTTCTTTCTGTGTACTTCTAAATCGCTTATCCTGATTTCAACTCCTTTGATACCTATTACAGAAGGCCATGATAGTTTTAGGATGCTGTGATTTTTGCACATTTATCACTATTCTTAAGGACAGTGGCCACATTTTCCACTTTCCTATCACCTATAGAGTGCATATCAATATAGCTTGTACAAAGGGGTCTTGAGAATTATCCTATTGATCAAATTTACAGTTTTCACTTCATTCATGTAATACAGACTTCTTTCTAGGCCTCCAATGAAGAGAGCAAGTTTAAAAAGAAAGAGAAAAGTTCTATATACATACTTTATTAAGCCATCCTCCATGTAAATGTCAGCATAGAAGGACTGATCATCATTGACGATTCGGCCTCCCTTGATAAGGAGACGGTCACTCTAGAAAAGAAAGAAAACATAAGTCATTGCCATAGTTACCACTTCAGAGGAGAGTGGTCTGCCAAGATTCTCCCAATTTGTTGTTCTGGAAGTCTGGCAGGAACACTTTTAATAATGACATCTCATGTGCTCAAGACACTAATGTCTGAGCTAGGCGTATTTGTGGGGGATTCAGACTTTGTACCCAGTTCAAATTATGGAGTTTAATGTCTTGCTTCTGCAATCTATCATGGCCACATGCTTCTAAAAGTATTTATAATGACACAAGGACATGCTCAACTCATATTATGTTTAAAATTCAGGATATTTATATATATACATACACAAGCACATGAGTTGTGGTGTGTAAGAAAACCACTAGATAGAAGCAGACAAAATATCTATATTGTTTGACTCAGCATGAAGAAATTATGCAGGATTCATATTTGCTTCATTATACTCAGTATTGCTCACAGATTCTGAGGGCATCTTTATTGCTTTAAATCTAAGAAAAATAAACTCTAAAAATTTTTACTTAGATGAAATTTGGATACGTGGTCCAACTGGAAACAATGAAAATATAATCCAAGGTTATTAACAAAACTATGTTTTTTCTACATTTGTCAGGAGAGGGGTAAATTAGTGACAACCCTATAGATCATATATTTCATTTTAAAGGCATGGAGTTTATACTGAAGTCGGAGCTTGTGACTGGACAACTTTTGTTGGTTAATGGAGGGAGAAAAGTATTCCTAAGAGCCTGGCTGGTGGAGTGATGGCATGAATAAAGAATTGTTGGTTGGATTTTGTGAGAAATTCAACTTAGAGACTTCAGCTCTGTCCACCAGTCTGTACATTCATCCATCCATCCATCCATCTATTTATCATCCATCCACTGATGCAGCAAATAATGATTAAATATTTATTATGAAATAGGTGGGGAGGGTACAGTTGTGAATAAGACACGTATGTCATTGCTTTTATGGAACTTAAAGGGAAAGTCTAGCAATAATGGAGAGAATTAACAGAACAATGTAAAATTGCTATTAAGTGTCAAGAATATAGGGGAGAGGAGCTTATTTAAATAGAGGTGTAGAAAGTCTTTTCAGGTCTGAGCAATTTAGACAGGGGTGAGGTTGTAGATCTTCTGCAGGCAGAAGGAACAGCATGTGCAAAAGGTCTGAAATAGGAATAAAGCTTACTTCTTTGAAACCCTAAAAAAAGATCAAGTGGCCAGAGCTTAAGTTCAAGGAGAGTAGCATGAGATGAGGCTGCGAGATGGGGAAAGCTATTAATTGTGGGGTTGGTAAGAGTTAGGGTTTGAATGAAAACACACTGAGACACAAGGAAAGCTGGTGAGCAGATGAGTGAATGCCTGTGTAGAAAAGGCAGTCTGGCTGCAAAGTTCAGGACAGATGTTCTCCATGGCTCTTTGACTCTGGGGATGAAGGGTGGTAGGTCAAGGGGTCAAGGGCAGGAATGCTTCATATTCAGAACTTTCCAACAACACCATTCCTGCGTCACTCATTCCTTGGCTCCTGTTTGATTAGATAGCTTCCAAAGAGGACGTAAATTTTATGGAGAAAGAAGTTCCACAGATGGGTGACTTCTGGCTTCAAAACTGAAAACGTGTTAATAGGGCCAGAAAATGAGACCTAGAAGGAGGGCCCCATGTGGGATGCAGAAAATTACCACTTAGCTTCTCCTGTTCCCAAGGTGTTGCAAGAGAATAAGAAATTTCATCATGTCATATTATCAGGAGAAAGATTTTTTTAAAAGATACAGATCAATGAAATGTGTATAAAGAAGAATAAAGAAAAAAAGGAAGCCTACCTATGTGGCAAGGAAGCTGTGGTGATGAGGTCCAATATGTATTCCCACTACACCTGATGCACAAGCTCCTTAGGATCAGTCTCTGCCAACGTGTCCACCCTCACTGCTATCACATACTGCCTCACACTCTGTGAAGTGATGAAACCGTGAATCACGTAGTTCTGGTTACATATCAGGCTCTCTGGCCACCAGAGCTTTTCAAAAATGTTCTCTCTGCCTTCTTGTATGTTCATCTGACATCTAGCAACTATATTTTCCTTTGCCAAGCCTCCAGCCAAAGAGTTTCTCCCCCAGGATGCATTACCTGACTTCTCGGCAAATTTCACCTCCTCCCACTGCAATTAAGTTTGAATAATTAAAAAGTCCTGCAACAGCTGATTTATGTTGTTTGATTATCCTCTCACTAATCCAAAGACTCCTTTAGTGTCTCAATCTATTTGCCTTGGTTCCTGAAACCTATCTTAGATAGCTATCATATACTGGTCTAAGGAATAGTAAAGGGTGGGATATAGGGAGCTGTATTATATTAGCATAACATAAAGGCATCTGAGTCAGAAAACCACATGAAGTGGCTATGAAATCTGACCTTTGAGAAAAATATTTGAAAGGATGGTGCAAGCTACTGTTTTAACAGTAATGCATGGTTATATGAGAAAGCCTAGGTCTGCATGTCCAAACTCATGTACATGTTAGAAAAATACCTCTTCCCAGTCCCTGTTCAGGTACCACATCTGTATTTTGTAAACTCCCTAGAGATAGAGAGGTCTTCTGCAGCCATGAGCCAGCCTGGTACCAAGTCACAGTCCAGCACAGAAACCACAGTCCCACACAGTCCTGTGTGTCTATGAAGGCAGCAGCATCTCCAGTAAAAGCTTCGTAATGTAATACCTTGATAATCATAAGAGTTCCCTCTCAGAACTCAATGCTTTTCTAAAGTTCTTTATCTTTCCAGCAAAGAGCTGAACTAAACTGGGTTTTGGAAAGGGGCCAATTTGAGGACAGTTATGAAATATGATCAGGCTGAAGACATTCAGCCCAAACCATTAGTGTGATTGTCACTTCCTTCAACAAGCATCAAAATTAGGAAAGGGAAGGGACTTATATCAGGCCCTATGGACACCTCAGGAGTAGAAGGAGCTGAGCCAAGTGGAATTAACACCATGGAGTTGGTGTCATTGGAAACTCTTCAAATGGCTATTAAGTAAACTCTTTCTGGCTCAATAATCAGAAATCAAAACAAAGATGAGTGATAGATTGATGTAAGTTTCAGAGAGGAGAGTGAAAAGACTCATGCTCCATGGTTTTTAACTATTATTGTTATTATTATTATTTGTCTTCATTTTGCAGAGCAGAAATATTAAAACCTGAACTCACGGATCTCAAACAAATGCTTCCTTTGTGGGTCCTTAGCTTGCTTTCCATTCCTTCCCCCCTAAAACCTCACTTGACAATTCTGAACTCTTTCTATGCATGGTTAATCTACTACAAAGGGCAGCCTAGAAGACCAACCATTAGAGGTTGGTCACAAAGGTTGAAAGGCACTTCTTAAGCTTGGCACTGAGGAATTTGAGCGCTGGGTGTGACAACTACTGACCAACCCCAGGCCACATAAAACTAAATGTCACTGGACACAGAAATGCTCATCTATAAACTCAAGGACTGGCCTCATATATTAACACATGCTAAGGTTAAAAGCTGAAAAGATAAGCAATCAACATCCGTGATTACATGTCATCTTCACTGATGAACAATGGCTTTGGGGGGCTCTTTGTTTTCTGCTTCTGGCAGCTAAGGCTGCCAAGCATCCACAGTCTAGATTTGAGCTCAGCAGTCTTTCTCATGTAATGATATATATGAAGAACAGTAACATTTCTAAGGCATGCTGGGGTGACCTGGAGGGTATCTGCACCCAAAATGAAGCTATTCAGAGCCAGTGCAACCAGCTGGGAACCCTGCTTATGCCCTGTAAGGTACCAAGGGCGAGTGCTTCACCCTCCTGAAGCCCAGCAGGGTGTCAGGTCACCAACTGGTAAGCTGGGGTCCAGCTGTGTTCTCCCCACTAGTGGGCAAATTGGATCACTCGACTAGGCATGGGATCTTAGGATAAAACCTCTCAGAGCCTCAAGATTTGTCTTCAGATTAGAGTGGATGATAATACATAGCTCACCTCCCATAGTTGCTGAGGGTATAGGGTGCTAGTGGTGGGGAGAGAGCATGCAATATCTAGCCCACAGTAATATACCTAAGAAATATCAGTTATATTTATTCCATTAATAGTTTTTATAGTATGTTAATTTCTTTTTAAAGCTTTAGGAAGTATATTGGAGAAAATTGTTTCTATTATTCAAACAGGCATACACAGAGAGATGACTTAACACCAAGTGACCCAGTGAATTAGTTACAGTTGCAGGTTTCTCATCTCTTGGTACTGATTTTCCTGAAACCACTGGACCAAGTATATTTAAACCTTACAATAAAAGGCTCTTTCTGACAGGAGTTTCTTCTCTGATACTGAATCTGACTGTCCTAGTGTTAAAACTGCAGGCCAGTTCTCTGCAGTAGGTAACTTTACACATACACTAAATTTAACTAGTACTTTTGAAATCCATGCATTAAACCTACCCCTTGTGGCCCAAAATGTGTTAATACTATAACGGGGCCTAATTTATAATTCAGGGTAGCAAGGGATAAAAGTGTAATCTCTTTTCCTTTGCTGAGGCATAATACAGTTTAGATTTAAAGAGAAGGAGGAAAGGAGAGAAGGAGGGAAGGAAAAGTAGGGAGGGGGAAGGAAAGGAGCAGGAAGGGAGCAGGGCAAGGGTGCAGGCAATAAACCCTTAACAAGGGATGTCAAGAAGAGCAACCACCGACTGAGGACTGATTACAACTAGCATAGGGAATGAGGAGACAGAATCTGGAATACAAACTTATTGGACGTGTTGGTCCCCATTTTAGTTTTCCCTGTCTAGTACTCCTTGTAAAGAGCTGCTGGCTCTTTCTGAGGTAATGAGAATGTGTCTCCAGAAAAAAACAGAGCTTAAGATACATCTGTTCCATGCTCAGCAAACATTCCAGCAGCTTCATTCCATGAAGAGAGAGGATATAAAGTGGATAATGGATCTTCTAGATTCAAATAATTTGTTACCTGCATTCAAATCAGAAAGTGCCAACTCCGAGCCTCAGTGGGGATTCAAGATCCTTTTAAAGTCCAGATGAAAGGGTGGGTGATTATCTTAAATAAATTTCCATTGGGGCAATTAGATTTGACTTTCAAAAAACAATCCCAATCTTAAGAATATATCAGGATGGATAGACCACTTGGATGAAATCTTGTTGATTTGCTAAAAAGGTTCTAGGAAGACCTGCATTGCAACCTTATTACATATGTAACCTTAGGTAAGGCAGCTTAGGGTGCTGGTAAAGATTATGGGGCTTACTCTAAAGAGTTGATCTCTGCTTGGCACACTGTAAACACTCAATATATGGGAGCTACCATCATCATTATTGCTTATAATTATAACAAGCCATTGTAAAACTCTTCTCTCACAAATTAAAACTCAACTAATACATTGTTAATCAAAGTATAACAGACATTCCCATAAAGGGAATTCCGGAAACATCAGTCCCTAGCCAATCCTCACCAACTGTTCTGTGTTCCTGCCACCAGCCAAGACTTCTCCTTTTAAACCCACCCCCACAGGGCAAGTTCCCATGGCCTTTCCAGATCATTCTTCCTCTGCAAGAAAAGCCCCTGTGAAAAGATAACAAGCTACTCTCTTGCAGCAGGACTGGAGAGTGGGTGGTAAAGTCTTAAAACTGCCCCCACACCCACCCTTCCTACCCAGGATGTGGATCTGCTTCTACAACCCTCAATGACAAGTATGCTTGTAAGACAGAGAAAGGGAGAAAGGCCTGGGAGAAGACAGACTCAGGAGCAACCCAGTTTCTTAGCTTTGATTCTTTATTGAAACTAGGCAGAATTTAACAGGGTTGACTCTTCCAAATCCAGATTTGCTATGGATGTGAGTCTAAAACACACTCTTCATTCCTCTCTTTATCCAAACACACTTATGCCCACCCAGGTGTGCTAGATGCAAATGAACACAGGGTACTCCTTCAAAACGCAACCCACTGTGTACCCAGAGTACACAGCACATGGGGAACTAGCGCTGTTTATTGTTTTATGTTTGGCTCTGGAGATTGAGAAATGGCAGGGAAAACAGAAAGGTCTGGAGGCAACGGTAACCAAGGGCAGTATTAACCAGGGAAGAATGGCTGGTCAGTATTCAGGAACAGAACATCAAAGCCAGTCCTGTGCATTCTTCCCTCCCAAATCCTCATGCTTACCATTTTGAAGATGAAGTTATCAAAGGGCCTGACAAGTGATGTAACCTGCCCTGGGTCAGCGTAAATGAGGAATAACTACGGATGCCACCTTAGTCTCAGTCCCCTGATAAGCAGTCTGTCAATCTTCAACAGGGTTCCAGACATGGATAAGCTCAAGTGGATAACCAGGTCAAAAGCAAGAGGATGAGGGAGGGGCACTGGGCAGGAGGAGCCATGGAGTCATTCTGTTCTTGTAGGAAGGTCAGATGGGTCTGTGCAAATCTCAATCATTTATGCTCCTCCTTTAAAAAATTTGACATATTCTGGTGCAAACTGTGCTGTTATTTGTTTAATACTATCCTTAAGTAAATGTATTTTAAAAGTAAACAGTGTCTTATTCCTATAAATTCTAAGCCAGCATCATTTGCCTAAAATAGTAAACCTAGACATAAATAAAAGAAAACCATCAGTAAATTTTGCATATATTCTTCTATTTTCAAAAAGTTTCAAAAAGGAGCCCAGCACCATGGTGCATGCCTATAATCCCAGTAGCTCAGGAGGATGAGGCAGGAGGATCACAAGTTCAAAGCCAGCCTCCACAACTTAGTGAGATCCTCAGCAACTCAGTGAGACTCTGTCTCTAAATAAAACATAAGAAAGGGCTGGAGATGAGGCTCAGTGGTTAAGTGCCCCTGGGTTCAATCCCCAGTACCAAAAAACAAAAAAATTCAAAAAGGGTAAGTTTGGATCTGCTATTTTGTTAAAAAATTAGCAAATATGAAGGAGGTGTTAATGAGAGAAAAGCATCAACTTGAGACTCCTTACAGGATCTCATCAGAAGATTTGAAAAAGAATTAAAGGAAAAATTTCTCCTTATTTTGAGTCAATGTTATTTAATGCCCTCTTCCTGAGTCACCTAAAATAATCCACTTTAACAGCAGAAATATCATCCCTGCTTTTGAAGCCTGGGCCAGGCCAACATGGGCAGACATGAACCAACATGAGCCAACATGGACCTGATTATGTATCTATGAAAGTTTAAGTATCTACGAAGTACAGATAAGAATACCTATGTCACAGGGCTACTGCAAGAATTAATGGTATGATGCACGACTGGACACTTTCAAAAGGCTCATGAGCAATAGGTATTACACAAATAACTACTACTATTATGCTATAATTTCTATTTTATTATTCTTATACAGATGTACAATGAAAGTCAAATCTAAACTGCAGAAGAAATTCAAGGTAGCTATTATCATTGTATATGAACTGCCTGAAAAACATGGTGCTTATGACCAGTGTACAAAGTCCAGTATGAACTAAGAAAAGTCAGTGCCTTAGAGAACTAATTTATCCCATTGTTCTAGACTCATCTGACGGTGTGTCTTGTTTTTTGTTTTCTGTTGCATTGTTTCTTCTTAGGCTTCCAGTCCATATGCTGTGGATGACAGCTCTGTATACATGTGCAACCTTGGGGAGTGGGATCCAGCTTCCATCAAACAGAATCTTTGTTCTATTAGCCCTTGAGCCTGTGCAAAAGCCAAATGCATATTCCACCAGGAGGAAGTGCCTGGAATTCCACCCAAGGCCTCAACTCTAAAGATAAACCAGTTTAACGATTTATTCCTGAAATATGTACTTAAATGATGACTAGCCATAATGTTCTATATTATGGAAAAGCAAATATGAAACAGGAATAAAAGTAAGCCAGAAGAATGTGAAAAAAAAAAGATAAAGTGTCACTATAGAAACAGTAAAATGATTAGTGGTAGGGTTGGGGGTGAGGAGGGAAGAATGTGTTGGTAGTAACCCAGGGTTTTCAGGGAAGTGAAACCATCCAGATGAGGCTATAATGGTGGACAAATGACCCCATGCATTCAGCAAAAGGAATGTGTCCTAATGGAAACCACGGACTTCTGCTATCAATATTGAGGAGTCATGGATTATAACAAACCTACCACACCAATGCAAGATAATCGAGGGGCTTTCGGTACTTTATGCACAATTTTTTAACAAACCTGAATATACTTGAAAAAAACAAAGTCTATCATTCGGAAAAGAGAAAAATGTTCTGGCAGTAATTAAGGAAGAGTCCATAGAGGCCTTGTCTGACATGAATCTTGGGATAGTAGCTGATTTGGACACAGGTATGGCCAAAGGCAATTCTGATGAGAGTAAGGCTACAATAGTTCATGATTAGCATTTACTGAAAATTTCTTATGTGCCAAAATCTGTTAGAAGCTTTAGGTACCTTTCGTTCATCTAATCCTCAATAAAATGCCCAATGAATTGATTAGAATATGGAAGCTGTAACCCTTCGGGGAACATACAGCCAGCCTGCAGTGACCCTGCAGGAAGGCATTGGAAAAAATGACCCCAGTGTTCACCTTTCCTCCAATCTCCCACTGGTGCCACGTGAACTAAATGCAACCAGAAGCCCAATGGCAAAGGGACCTATTAATGCAGACCATACAGTTCCAGGACATGGAACAGAGTACACAAAGGTGGAAAGGGTAGTGGAAAAAGCAAAGAGAAAATACTCAGCCTAGTCTGGGAATGTCCAACAGTTACACTATGGATTACTACTATTAGGGATATTCTTAAATTCTTTAATTGGTTTAATCTGGTGGTTTTGTTTATTTTTTTATTTGTTTTGTTTTGTGACAGGGTCTTGCTAGATTGTTTAGGGCCTCGCTAAATTACTGAGGCTGGCTTTGAACTTGCAATCCTCCTGCCTCATCCTCCAGAGCTGCTGGGATTACAGGCGTGCACTACCATGCCCAGAAAAATCTGTACCTTAAACTGAAGAAATATCTAAAATAAGTAAGCTGTGGAGCAATGGGCAAACTATGTTCTAATTGTTGCAAAAGCAGAGAAAAACTAAATGTACATATGTTCATCTTGTTTTTGTTTGAGCAGAGAAAGGACCTGGAAGGATGTACATCAGTTATTAACGTTAAGTAATATTGGAAGAAGAGATGAAGAAGGAGGAGGTACAGAGAACTTCTGAAACATTTTTCTTCCCTTCCCTCTATTTGTGTATTTGCATTATTTCTTTAGTTACAAAATTTAGTTGCATTATTTGTTTATTTGTACATGGCACTTAATAACTTTTTGAAGGGATACAACAAAGAATATTTTTATAAAAAGGAAAAAGAATAGTGATTGCTATGGCCCAGTGCAACAGCAAGAATATGGATTAGAAAAGGCATGACATAATCAGAGAAAAGCAACTAAGGAGTTGAAGAAGGGAAAATAATATGCCAAAAGCAACTTTCAATTTCAAAGCAGGATGTCCAGGAAGGACTCACTAATACAGCAGAGAATAGAAAAAGGAGCAAAAAAGCTGAGCTACATGACTATAAATAATAATTTGGAGGAACTGGCCAACCAGACAGCTATATAGCAGAAATGGGGGCCTGGGGTTTAGGAGTCATGTGTTAACGGATGGGTCTGAACTAATGCCACATTGAAAATGGCTAAGACGGTAGGAAGATTCCTGGAATAGGAGTCAGGAGCCCTGAAGTCTGGTCATGGCTCTGTGATCCAGCAAGTGACTTCACCACTCTTCTCTGCTGTTGGATGAATGGTACTCACCTCCCTCTTAAGAGGCAGTTCTCCTCTTTGATCATTTCTGATTGACAGTTGGCTTTGACTGAGTCTTTACAATGACAGGGCAGTCTAGTGAATTCCTACCCTACTGCTTTTCAGAAACAAAAACCTTTTCACTAAATCTGAAAGCCAGCCAAAATGCAATTCCCAGAAGTGGAATGCAGGCTTGGGTCTTGGAATGTGTGAGCTGGCACCTTCAAATGACAGGCAATGGCTCCCATCTATTTGTGGAGGCCACAGGGATTTTTCTGCAAGTCAGATATCATACTTTTAAAGCTGGTGGGTCCTTCTTGGGGATTGTGGTAAAAACACACAACCACTGGCTTATGCAACTTCCTAAAACTGTCCCACAGTGGATGTATTTAAGAGAATAACACAGCTGTGGGGTTCCAGATCCCACTACAGAGGGGCCACGAAGAGCAGGCGTGGGAGGAAGGGACTTTTTCAAAGACCAGAGAAGTCCCCCAGTTTGCTCTACCTTGGAGTCCAGACATCATTGATTGAGTCTGCTGCTCTAGAAGAAAGCAAAAAGGAGCTTCATCTTCCTCATCACAGCCCAAGAAACTAAGTGATCAATCAGAGCAGAGCAGCAGAATTTGAGGGGGCTGGAAGAAAGGCCTTTGAGTCCTGGTTGGAAAATGAGGAGAAAGATACCTGCCCCCAAAGGGCTGCAGTGATCATTAAGCCCAGATTCTGGTGCATAGTAAATGCTCAACAAACATGACTTCCTTTAAAATCAAGGTCACAAATATCCACCTGGATGCCTACACTCCTTCTCCTCTAGCCTTGACAAATAACTTGACTTTTCATTTCTTCTTAGTTCAGTTTAGTCTATATGTACACCTTAACTTAAGGACCCAGATACACTTCCTAAAAAGGAATATGGGGCCTGGAGAGAAAGAAGGAGTCACTCTTTCTGGTTCTTTCCTGACACAAGAAGCAGACTGTGGTGATGGTTAATTCTCTTGGTTACCACATTCCATCTGCTTAAAAGCTTATATTCCCACAGCTCTGCTTTCATTTGAGATAGGTGGCTATTAAAGCAGTGGCTATTTTTGACTCTTGGGTCCCAAAGTTCCCCAAGTTATACTGACAGAAAACTGCAGATGGTCTGAGAACAAGGACTTCAAGAGGTCAGGCAGACCTGGAATGAAATGAGCTCTTAAACTAGACACAAATGAGGCACCACTTAAACCTTATCAGAACTCTCAGAGGGTAGTTAATCCTAAAACAAAAGGTTTCTTCACCTTCTATAAAGTTCTAAGGCTTTGCACATAACAGAAACCTTCTGGAATGTATTCACAACTGCTCACTGTCTGCAAAGACTATGCTACTATTACAGAAATATGTCCTCTGTGCTCAAAGGCACACAGACTTCATCCCTACTCACAGAGTCACCAGGCTGTGATCCTTTCTTCCTGATCATTATTTAACATTCAATGACCAATGCCAGGAGAAAAACCTTCTTTTGGAATCATTCTGAAAGAGCCTTTTATGACGTGTCTCTGGTCAGAAATGTTGCAAGCTGAAGTTTACAGTTGCCAATGTTTTATGCCTACCAAAGCAAGACGTTCATTGTGAGATGTACTAAAGAGGTGTCTTAAACAAAAAGCAAACAAGATACAACCTTTGTGGGACACCTCAGACACTGCAGGTTTTCACAGAGGCTACCACTTTCTCCCTGTTAGTCTACATCATCTTTCATTCACCATTCCACTTGTTCAGGGGTAGTCTGAACTGGGCTTTGGTGATGCAGTGGGGAACCACACAGGGGTGCCCCTATCATCATGAAGCAGACTGTCCAGTCTGCTGATGACCCCTTTTCCTTGACATCTGCTCTCCCCAAACCACTTAACCTAGGGAAAGCACATTAGTTTAAAGTGAAGGAGTTATGTGACTTTTTATTTGTGCATTCATTCATTCATTCATTCATTCGTTTAATGTTTGTTAATGTCTCCTGTTTATAGCACTAGGGATATTATAGTGAGAAACATAAACTCCCTGCCATGGTAGTGACTGAAAAGACAAAGATCAAGTAAGTTACTATGTAATTAGTATAATTTCAATAGTAATGAGTGAAATTTAGAAAAAAGACAAGGGCATGGTGGAACCCAGGCAGAGTCTGGAACTGCTTTTGAATATGTTTTCAAAGAAGGCACATCTAGGAAGCTGTCATCTGAACAGAGACCTGGATAATCTGAGTACTAGAAAAACATCGTACCCCACTCTGAGGAAACAGCTAGTACAGAAGCTCTGAGCTGGACCTGTAATCATGTCGGGGTGGGGCAGGGAGGCAAGAGGGGAGGATGGTCAATGCCCAGTCACTGAAGGCTGTGCAGGCCTGGAGACCAGAGGTAGGCAGGGCCAGGCCAGCAGGATCTCAGAGCCATGGCCTGTGTTTCATTTGAAGTGCAACAGAAGATGTTTGAGCAAGGGAGTGAACTGATTTACATTTCAAAAGGCTAGCCCTGGTTTTGCATGCTGAATAAATTAGGGATAGGCAAAATGGAAGCACAGAAACCAGTCAGAGTTCCTACAGTACCACAACAGAGGTTTGGGCTAGGTTAGTGGTGGTGATGAAAAATGAAGATAGGTGTTTGGATTAAAGATCCTAAAGGTAGAGCCAAGAAAATCAGAGTTATACTTAGTTGAGCTGGGACTTAACTTGAGCATCTGCTGGAAACAAAGCCTACTCATCTCTTAACTTGACTATTGTTTTCTCACAGACATCATCTAACTAAATCTAATGTATACATTTCAAGCACTGACAGACCACACAGTTTTAAGACAGAGAGGAGGTGCTGCAATAGAGACATCTACGTGCAGTATTGAAAGTACCTCAAGTTCCCGTGTCTTAACATCTGAATATATGGGCTTGCAGGGAGCTCAGGTTTGGTTTTTGATTTGGATTTTGTTGGTTATATCTTTATCACATCTTATTATTTAAAATATTTCTAAAAAATGCCATTGTAAACTCTGGCCTAGACATTTTCAACTCTATTCACCTTATAGATATATGGGTTTGATTTCCTGCATTAGTATATGTGACCCAGAGTGGGTAAGTGATTCTCCTTCAGCTGGTCAGATTTCTTCAGTGCCTGAAGTTCCACCACTATGAACATTAGTTCTTTGTTAGGTATAACTGTTCATTTTTTTTTTTTTTTTGGAACCAAGGATTGAACTCAGGGACACTTGGTCACTGAGCCACATCCCCAGCCCTATTTTGTATTTTATTTAGGGTCTCACTGAGTTGCTTAGGGCCTTGCTAAGTTGCTGAGGCTGGCTTTGAACTCGTGATCCTCCTCTCTCAGCCTCCCAAGTCACTTGGATTACAGGTGTGCGCCACCACGCCCGGCATAACTGTTCATTTTGACAAGTCAAAGTATAAGTCACCAGTGAGATTACAATAAAGCCCAAAAACCTAGTTATTGTCTTAAATTTCCCAGATCTGTATTTTATTCTAAGTCAGGAGCCTAATCTTTTCTGTCTAATCAATTAAGTGGTTTCCAAGTCATGGAGACATTGCAGGACATTGTTTCTTTTCCTACTATTAAACAACTTGATAAGTAAGGTTCCTAAGCAGCTTGGACTAACTTCCTTACTGGGAAGTGGTAAGTGAAGGTTTTAAAGTCAGACAAGAGGGGGAGTTTGAGTCTAGCTTCACCAGCTAGTTAATAACTTGGTAATTTAAATAAATTAGCCTTCTGAGTCTCAGTTTCCTCATGTGTAAAGTGGAGCTAATAATAACCATAATCTAGGCATGTTATAAGGGTTGACTGAGATGCCATATATAAAATTATGCTTAAAAATCTATTAACAAGGGCTCTGGCCAGGCATTGTTTACTATAAATATTAATTATCTTGATCTCCCTGTTCTGTTCATTGAGGACTTCCCAAGTTTGAAGTTGTTTCCTCCCCCCCCAATAATTTTTTTTAATTCAGAATTTTGTACCTTCAGAGTTTTTGGATTTTAAAATTCTTTGATCTAAACTTTCCCTCGTATGGCTTTGCTAGGGTTGCCATAAAGAAGTCACAGACCTGGTGGCTTAACAATAGCAACCTGTCTTCTCACCATTTTACAGGCTAAGATCTGAGATGGGGGGTCAGTGGGTGGGTTTCTCTGGCACCCCTCCTGGGCTTGTTGGGAGCCCTCTTCTCCCTGTGCCTTCCTGTGTCTCCCTCTGGGTGTCACTGACCTAACCAATCTTGCTGGAATAAGGCCCACCCTAACAACCTCATTCAACGTGATTATCTCTTTAGAGACCCTCTTTCCAAGCAGTCGAATTCTGAGGTACTGGAGGTTAGGACTTCAACACATGAACTTTAGGGGCTTGCTGGGGGACAGTATGGCCCAAACGTTCTCTTGCCTTCCTTCCTCAAAAAAACTGTGAGGAAAAGCATGAACCAAAGCAAGGGAGAATGACTCTTATGAGTCTCACCTTTTTAGAAACCTATTTTACTGTATAACCTTGGCCAAACTATTTTCTCTCTTTGACCCACATAGTCTTAATCACCTAAATGAAGGGGTCAGAAATAACAGGTCCCTTTTCTTCCTGCCCTTAACCTAACAAAGTTAAGTTTTCCCCATGATTTCTCATAGCAAAAGGGATCTATGCTAAAGCACACAATGAAAATGACCAAAAGAAAAACAAAACATATCTTCTTTGTGGTATAAACCCAGGATGAAGTCTCTAGAAGCAGAGGATTATATTCAACTGCCTTATAACCTTCTTAATTACTTAAAGCCCTTTCTCTTTATAAGGTCATAATTTAAACCTACTTAGTTGGAAAAACCAGAAATCCCACTCTGAATTTATCAATATCCCTAAACAAAGTAACCTCATCAAGATTTGGGACATAGATTGGCTTTGAGGGAAAGAGCATGCTTTCAAATAAAGGTCTCCTTGAATTAAGGGGAGAAAAGTTCTAAAAACAAACATACATACAGAGAGAAGATGTAAAATTAAAACCAGCTTCCAAGCTTACAGGTTAAGCCAATGAGGAGAGAGGGAACAAAAAATCACCATGTTTCCTCTCCAGCTGTGCAGCTTCAGGTCCCAGGACACTTTGTCCCTGTGCACATGTCAACAGCCTCCACAAGGCAGGAAGGCAGGCAAGGACAGCGCGAGGAAACAAATGTGCTCATTTGGGAGCTGAAGAAAGCAGAGAGAGAAAGCGGTTTTCTATGGAAAATGGCACAATGGATGAAGTAACTCGAATGGGGACATTCCAGAGACATGACATTGGGATTCAAATCTACAGTCTGAGACTCCTGAACTGAATGACTTTGGGCAAGTTATTCAAACCTCTCATCTTGTGGTTGCTTTTAATTGGACTTTAACTGAAAAACTGCAACTGAAAATGAATCTTTTATTTCATTTTTGGTGTTAATACGAAGATCCTGGAAACAACTAAAATTATTCAAACAAAATGGGATTCATTTACCTTGGAATCACCCAAGCAATGGGATAATATATAGCTAGTTAAAATTATGTTACAGGAGAATATTTAAGACATGAAAGCTGTCATAACATATAGTAGTAGAATGAAAAAAGGACATAAAATAACAAGAACATGAGGTGCTATTTTAATAAGTGCCACCTACATTCATAAGGAAAAACTTCTAGGTGAGTATACTAATTGAATGCACAATGGCCGTCTCTAAGTAATTTCATTGGAGTTTATTAATTTGTTTATATTTTTGGTGATTTTTTTCTATAACCCACTGTACTTTAAAAATCTCAGTGAGCTACAGTAAACCAACCAGTAGAAAAAGCCCTAATTTGTTGGATCTCAGTTTCCTTGTCTGTAAGGGGAGGCTGAACTTAAAAAAAAAATAAAAATATATATATATATATATATATATACACATACACACACACATATATGTATATATATACATATATATCTAAGGATAATGTAACTGTATAAATTCTCAGATCACACTAAGTCAAACTTCAGCAGAATCTTGCCTAGGGTTTAATTCAGAGAATGGAGCATGCAGTGTCAGGTATGGAGAAGGTGGCATTCAAATTGTTAAGAAATCCCTCATTGGTATTTTTTATAATTCAATGCCAAGTGGCTTTTGGAACTGTGAGGAGCATCTACTTCATGCTTCAGCATGTACTTCATGTAAGTACGAAAGTGTGGAATTGCTCTGGATATGCCAGGAATCAACATTGTTCTCAATGGGAAGGCTGAAAAGTGTCCCCCTGCCCAACCCAGAGCAAGGGCAGCAACTGGCTGCTTCCACACCTCCCATCACCTGCACCATTCAAGCCTGACAGGAAACAGGAACAGAGGAGTTAGCCCTGGACTAGAAGTAAACTCAGACTAGACCCAATGCTTTGGGACTCTAGAGTTGGGAGAAGATAAAAGCAGGCAGAATTTAAGGTAGCACCACATAGTGGCGTTAAAGAAGAGACAAAGATGATGTTGCCAAGACATGTTAGAAATTGAGTATTATAGATCTGTATCATGAATGGTCATAAATTTAAAAAAATACTAATTATCATGATATTTGTGGTAATGAGAATGATCAAAATATGTAATTAGTTATGCTTTATTTTTTTGCTTTAAATAAATGCTTATATTCTCTCTTAAAAAAAAAAAAACAGGGGCTCTAAGTCTGATAAACTTAAGTCTGAATTTTGGTTGCACCACTGAAGGCTCATGTGACTTAAAGCAAATTACTTAAAAAGACTTTTGCAGGAAATTTATGTACCTAATTGTGTTGTTCTGAGGATTGAGATTCTGAATAATAATAATAATATAAGAAATATTAATTCTCATTATTATTAAACTATTTTTTTGTATATTTAGTTAGATTAGATGGTCCTGCGCTAATCTTTATTCTGCTGGGCTCAGAGCTGGTGGTCAATAAACAATTAAAAAAATAGCAAAATGTTTTCATCACATCTGATTTTATTATATATGATACCATTATAATACATATAGTACTTCAAATGCTTTCTAACCAAGGTTTTAGGTACATGAATAAACTTAACTCATTTTGTCTTTCCTTATAGATGCTTTCTTTATAAGGATCTAATGATTACTATTACACAGAGATCTATTGAGACCATAAACCATATGGTTTACATTGAGATGAACTTGGTAAAATCGGCTTTAACTGACCCCTCCCCTCAGGGAAAAGAATGAATCAGAATGAAATCTAGTAGCAAGAATAGCTCCAAATAAAAGTCCAAAGAAAGCTGACAGGTGCAGTGGGATAAGAGACTGAAAAATCTTTGAACACACACACAAACATAAAAACTTTCCATTTAAATGGCCAATGCTAGAAATAAACAAACACACAAACAAAAATCTATGAGCTGCTCCTTAGCCAATATTTCTAAAAGACCAAGTGTGCTGTACAAATGCAGACTGAACTGTCTAATTACTGCTGATAATCCTAATGACTTTGTGGCTTATATACAAAGGTAGAAAGAGGCCTCAAATATGATCTACACTGTAGAGCTGGGGTAGTGGCTCAGTGGTAGAGTACTTACCTAGCATGGCTGAGGCACTGGGTTCGATTCTCAGCATCACATATAAAAATAAATAAATAAAATAAAGTTCCATCAAAAACTAAAAATCATTTTTAAAAAAAGATCTACAGTGTATCCTAGTAAAAGAGTCATTATACAGCAATTTCCTCTATTTGAAAGAAGACTTAAAGGTCTGCATTACTTTTTTTTTTTTAATATTGTTTGTAGTAAGAGAAATGATGTGTCTGTTTGCAAGCAAGATGTACCCAAGTAGGCCGCTGAAATAAGTTCAGAATGAGCCCAGATGCAGTTGGAAGAAGGAGAGGAAAGGAGGCCAGGGAAGAAAGAACAAATGATGGATGGACTTCCTAGCACATCTGCCCAAGGCAGGAGCTGCATTATAATAACTTGCTTGTTCTGCTAAAGGGCTGTCATGTTTCTCTTGGTACAGTGATCCCATGCTAGTTTGTTATAGTCAGGACTTATTTTAAGTCTTAAAATTCATATTCTATACAGTTGTCAATGAAAGGGAGGATGGTGTTCAAGAACAAATGTGTGCACTCAGGTTATCTTTTCCCTTGGAATTAATCCTACAAGTAAATGTTAAATATATCCATTCATTCAACAAATTTTGACAGAGGAACCAATATGTGCCAGGCAAAGAGGTCAGTGCAAGAGATTTCCTCTGCTTGATAATCTCATGTGGCGCCCACAGCATTACTGGGTCTTTGAGGGTAGGTCATTTCCATGAATAGTAGCCATCATATTTAAAATATTGGCAAGAGTAGCTAAAAACGGCTTGGAAAGCATATACAGACTCAGAGTTGTTTTCTGTTCAGTTGCTTGTTTGGTCTGGATTTGGGGCAATTGTCATCTTTGTGACTTTATCAATTGTAGTCTTCTGCAAAAGAAGGATGGTCTGTGACCACAAATGAATCAGGGCATCACTTTAATAATGCTCATTTTAATGATCACTAAAGCTCTGATAAGGAAAGGTCCTATCAATCATCATTATTCCACTTCTCTTCTGCACAATCTGCTAAAGCCCACTCCCTAAGTGAGAAAAAGACTGGGATTTTAAGGGTAAAAAGCAACCAAAGCTCCTTATATCCAACACAGATGTTGGCTGGGCCTTCTGCGTTCAAGCCAACAACTTCAGTCTCATCCATTTTCTCCCAGCTCCCTCATGCCTCACAGAAAGGACTTGTAACTTCTCTCTGTGAAACTGAAATCAACTGAGGATGGGCTGGCTCATAGGGTCATTTGAATTGGCCAAGATCTGAGGGATCACCTAGTTCAAACTATCTATGCAGAAGCTGTGAGGGATAATTCAGTTTCCCAAAGTCACGAGGCAAGGGTGGGCGTGTCTGACCACAACATGCTGATATTCTCCTTCACGAGGAGATCTTTTTTTAAAAATGATTTTTAGTTTTTGATGAACCTTTATTTTATTTATTTATTTTTACATGTGATGCTGAGAATATAAAGAGTGCTTTAGGTTGCACTGCATTATAAAGCAAGAGGATGCTTTGACTCTACTAGTCCCAGGGACACCTCTCTTAAAAAATAAAATCTTGTCCAGGTGTAATGGTGCACGCCTGCAATCCCAGAGGCTCCAGAGACTGAGGCAGGAAAATTGTGAGTTCAAAGGCAGCCTCAGCAACTTGATGAGACCCTAAAGCAATTTAGAGAGACCCTGTCTCTAAATATAATATTTTTCAAAAGGCTGGGGAAGTGGTTCAGTGGTTAAAGCCTCCTGGGTTCAAACCCCATACCAAAATAAAATAAAAATAAAATCTCATTTCATCCTCATATCTCACTGTCTAGTCTTTCACAGAAAAAAAAAAAAAAAAGAGATTAAGCCAAGAGAAATGTATCCTTGAATTCCAGATGTCCCAAATAGGTTGCTGGATCATTTTGTTGTGGAGCTCCCCCATCTGGCTTAGAGTGCTGGGTGTGTCTCTGCTTGGCTGAATGGGAATGGGGAGCCTGGCTCCTCTGTCTGGGAAAAGGACAGGGTAGAGAGTGAGAAGGGGCCTTGGGCCCAGATCCACACTGAAGCAAGGCAGAAAAATAACATCTGCTTTTCCACCCTGCATTTATACATGATCCTGGGCAAAAGCCAGACACTAACACAGACAGCTGGCAGAAGCAAAGCATGAACCACTGTTAGGAGGACATACACTCAGCTGTGGTTCCAACAGTGATGTGATAGGTTCAGCCAGACCTTCCTCACTCCTTCCCTCCTGTGAGCAGCGGCCCACATCTGTGTGCTGCCAGGTGTGGACAGTTGGAGGTAATGGAGGGAGGGAGTAGTCACCTGTGCATATGAAGCTCTCTTGCCTATGTAACTCACTTCTGGAGGGAACGATCCTTGGATCTTGCTCTTTCAGCTGTGTGATTTTAGACAAGTCAAATCTCTCTGAGCTTCTCTCCACAATGCAAAATGGTAGCTCATAATTATGCATATGAGTCATTGTGAGTTAAATGAAATAATCTACATAGTTTGGTATGGGTTGAACTAAATAATCCCAATAGTTTGTGCTTGGCACTCAATGAATAGTAGATACCAGTAACAGCTCCACTGTGCCTGGCTCCATCTTTCAAACTACTAAGCTCCCTGCAATCCAATTAACAGAAGAAATATTCCTCAAGGGAAATATGCTGGACTCCATGTAGGGACTGGGACCAAAAGAGGCCAGACTGAGAGGTTCATCCCATTCCATTAAACTAGTTTGGCTTGGTTTGATGAGGATTCTATTTCATCAGTTGACATAGATATGTATTGAGTGTGATTTGATAAAAGAAGGACTTCAGAACAGAGTCTGAAAACAGAAGCCTGTTTCTCTGGGTTTTCCAGTGTCTTTCATTCATTTCCCATTGGCCTAAGGAAAAAAGGAAAAAAGATAAAGGTGCACATAGATTTGAGGAGAGAGTAATCAGGGGGAATTTAGCTCTCCTATTAAAACACCACTCAGGCGCCGAGGACATGACCAAATTTCCAAGCCTCTTCCAATTAAAGGTACTGATTTAGACAAACAGAGACACATTTGCATCCTAGGGATACATTTCTACTTTTGTAAATATTTTTTAGTTTTTCAAATGTAATAAACAGATACAAATAGTTCTATAAAATACGCCAGTCGGTAAAGAATCAAGGGTCCTTTGCGATATAAAGGGTTTTTTGTTGTTTTTTTTTTTTTTTTCAAATTAAATTTATTTTTTTCCAGCTGGGGAAAAAGGACATAGGAAAAACAACTGAAAATCTTGTTGTGAATAACCACTTAGAAAGGGCATCCATAATTTGTGTCACTCTAGGATGGAAGCCGATTGGGACTGAAAAACAATACTGTCCAACTAAATTAGGGAAATGTCCTGTATTTAAGTTCAGGGAGATTCCCTGGGTCAAAGTTCAAAGGTGGACCGATGGCCATTAGTGGATTGTCAAAAATGACAAGCAGACTTTGGCAGAACACTGTAACATAACCAAAACAAAAAAAAAGTAATGGAAATTTTATATAACATCATGTTCATTTTTGTTTGTGAAAACTTCTTTTAAAAAAGAAGCTTCCCAAGTAATTTCTTTCCAAAGCAGACCTTTGCCAAGTCTTTTATTAATTTCCACATTCCAAAGAAGTTGAGACTGTATAAATAAATCGGTGTTTACTACCTTAAAAACATCCGGGTTCACAGACCACTCTCAAGGTCACTACCTCATTTGAGTCTCCCAACAGCCCAGTGAGATAATAAAGGGGTTTTTTTATTTATAAACTGATGATTTTGCCACATAAATTTGAATTCTCTCAGGAAAACTATTTCTCTAGAATTCTCCAAAGTGCCCAGCTGGCTCAGTCACAGCTACCAATGTTCAGAGCTCTTGATACACCAAAGGCACTTTGTTAGTATTGGGAAAGAGGAAAACCTGGTTGGCAATCATTGCATACCTGATCAAAATATCAAGTAACCAATGAACACCCCCGGCAGGACCTGGGCCAAGATTTCCATGATCAGATACCTAAGATGCTTTCCATTCCTCAGTGTTTGGTGTTTTTCTTCTGTCTTTTACTCTGGAATTTCCCTTCTTAGATGCCTTACATGGATAGGGCCGGTTTGGGGTGAGTCCTTCTTTCAGTCTCTCTAATCCTTAATCTCATAATATCTTCTCTCATTCTTAAGAGACACTTAAGAAGCAAAATGAAGGTATAGATTCAAGGGTCGGGTTGCACTGGTCCCTTCCTTAGTTTCTAGTCTAGTTTTAGGTCCCCAGCTCAACAGCTTCAAAGAGCTGGATGTTCCTCCACTTCATAAGAACCCTCTTAAAAAAAAAATGCATAGCACCTATAACACTTTAAAGTAGGATCCCAGAACTCTGACTGCACACTTCAGACTGAACTTTCCAGATAAAATTCCTAACTAAGGATGTTTCTTCCAGCAGTTTCCAAATAACACACACATACAACCCAACCTCGAAAGCAACAGAAATGTATTATTGGAAAGACGGTATTTATAGACATCCAATTAGTAGTTGCTAATAGTCAGTCCTCTGTATTTTGTCTCTAGAGGGAATTCTGGAGCTCTTAATCTACATCTTTTGAAAAACTTCAGCTGCAGGTGTCTCTGGGAGGCAGCAGTTGATCCAGGGAAACTTCAGCTTTGATGCTGGGCAAGCCCTGGGTGTGATCTCCAGCTCTGCCTCAAAATTTTCACTGTGTGACTCTGGTTAACTGACTTCACCTGGCTATGTTTCAATTTCCTTAACCATGAGATGATTTCCTGTAGAGACTATAAGAAGAAGACACATATAAAGCACTGGAACTGAAGTGCCCACCCTTCTGGTCAGCTTCAAGCTACAACATATAAGAGGAAAACAATTACTGTAACTATCAAAACTGTCCCCCTGTAGAATTGATATGGTGACTACCATTCCAAATATTGTCTTTAGTTTTTATTTAACATTAAAGGTAAGAGAAATTTTCTAAGTTTTTAATCTATAAAATAGGGATAACTATAGTGACTATCAGTACTAATTCAAAGATTCAATGAGACAATGCATGTAAGGCACATAACACAATGCCTGACACAAAGCAAATGTTCAATAGATACGAGTTGTTATTACATTAGAAATGATGTTTAATTCATTCATTCATTTAATTGATAATTATTAGGTATCTCCATGCCAAGCACTGTACCAGGCAGTAGATATACATGGTCAGTTGCCCTGATAGGATGAATCACCCAGAATGGCCAATCTCTGACATTGAGAAGCAAGGGCTAGTGTGGAGGTGGAAGAGATGATCCATACAAATGCCCTGAGAAGGAACAATGAAGATCAGAGGCCTGAGCTACTCACAGGAAAAGGTCCAGCAAGTTACACCAGTGACAGAGAACTGCATCTTTTCTACCTGCACCCAGGAAACCATAAACATAGGACAGTGGGCATGTTTTAATTTCAGGAGGGAAGCAAAAATAGGTGGAAGGAGAAAAATAAAAAACAAATGACAAAAAAATCCTACTCTGAACCAAAAATGGTGGCAGAAGGTAGGGACCAGAGAGGCAAAGGGGACACAGTCAGGAAAGACTGCCCCCTCAGTCTTCAGATTATAGTGACACTTCAGCTACTGGGTGGGGCAGCTTACACAGAAAGGAAGAGAGGGCATAGGAAATCTAATTCAAATTGCAGAACATTATCATTTTTTAAATATACTGATATTGACAGTAAGGCATGGATGTTATATTTGGATCTTAAATCACACTCTCTGTATGTATAGCTCTGTGTCCATATTTTTATGCTTTTAACTATATTTAAGAAGGTATCTCAACCTTATACCATGTAGGTAATTATCATCTTCTATAGACATGCAAATAATACAAAAATACTTTATTCTAAAATAGAATCCTTGCTCATGAAAATACATACAAAGCATAAGAAAAATCTACAAATAGGTTCCTTATCCCCAAAGACCAAGGCTCTGACCATACCCCTCCTTGTCATCCCCCTGGTTTTAACAATGAATGTAAGGCAACCTGGCTCAAAGAAATTCCCAACCACTGTCCACTCCTGTTACAGCTGCAGGAGACACAGCCCCAGCTTCGAGGCACAGGCTGCTATGCAGCACCACGCCCCACATGCAGAGAAAGGATGGGAGCCACGCTGAAAATGAAGGATGTACCCCAGGGAAGATCATCCAAACGAAACAAAAGGGAACCCATTGCGAACTTGGTCCGAGATTAAGGCACAACCACACTTCCTGGGGCTTCTAAAACAAGTTATCAAGGTTAAATCTCTTTATCTTTCTTTAAAGTATCTTAAATGATACATAGAAGAATGGGCGTGGCCCTCAAAGCCATGTCACAGATTGAGTCCATAAGAACCATTGCAGTTTCAGACTAGAAGGACAAAAAAAAAAAAAAAAAAAAAAGAAAGAAAGAAAGAAAGAAAACAATTGATTCTTTGCCTGTCCTCAAAAAGAAAATTGACAAATACATTCTAAAGGTAAATAAGTGGAATATACATGCAGCATACCTCCAGCATGTAATAGCATGAGAGCTGGAGTTCTATCTCCTGAGTTAGAGAGTAAGTATAAAAATGAAGCTCTGGATCCAATCATTTTTTAAAAATGTGTCTGATACCTTCTACAGCTCTGTGCATAGACAACTGGCACTGAGAAGATATTATGCACTGTAAAAGCAATGTTCCTTCAATAATGGAAAGTGACACAGGAAGACCTGCTTAAATCCAAAGCCTCTACCAGGCAAAAAGGATCCCTACCCAGTTCATCTTTTCTCCTTGGAGTGTTTGTTTCTTGGGAGCAGCATGCAGGGGTAAGGTGTTTTTGTGTGGAGTGAATCTCAGGTGCATGAAAAAAGGTATGATGCTGCAATGAAAATAAACCAGCTGACAATAAAGTGTACTCACTAGGGGTAAGAGAGGCATCTTCCTGCCTGTGAAGAGTAAGGTACTGCATAGCAATTGCAAACACACAGGGTGTTCCAAGAATAAGAAGCAAGAGCAAACAGACTCCAACCCACAGCAAAGCCTAGCAGATCCTGGTAAATTAACTGGGGTGGCAGGTAAAGCTCTGCTCTGGGGCAGCTGCAGAACCTCCCAGGGGCCAGCCGATCACTTCCTTTGTTCGCCCTGCAAAGATGGAGTAGCCACCCATTCCTCCACTACACACACACACACACATACACACACACACACCATTCTATTCATTATAGACAAAGCACAACCATACTGCTTCGTACTAAACTAACAAATGTCAGTGGCCTTTGCTTTTTGATTGTTTTAATGCCCATCCCAGACTGCCATATGGCCCTTCTATTCAGGGACATCATTTTAGCACATCACTGAGGAATCCCAGGTTGGGGTGCGATATTTTGCTCAGAAGAGCACTTGCTGGACTCTGCTGAAGATGCGGCTTCACTACCTGATCATGGCACATCCCTTCTCCACCCCGCCCTAGGTGCACGCCCAGCACATCTGACACCCGCCAGTCCCGGGTGCCTGGGTCCTGCACACAATGGCAGTTGGACACCGCATGTACACAGTCTGTGCCTGCGACCACAAACTAAAATCACTAAAAACTCATCCTTTCTTGGAATGTGGGAAAGAAATGCCATGAAAAATTTAAAAATGAATCGAAGGGAAAAGAAAGTTGATCATTCCCGCAGTAGCCACGTTATCTGTCCGGTCCCGAATATGACACTCCGAAACATGAATCGGGCTGAATGCAGGCAAGAAGTGGACACGCGAGGAGTGGTGGTCCAGACACCCCACCACCCTCGCAGCGATGGGGGCCAGAGCCCTGGAGCTGGAGCCAGGAGAGGGGTGCGGTCAGGCTGCCGAGTACCCCCAGGAAAGGTGTCATCTCTGCACACCCCGCCCAGCCAAAAGGATCCTTCAACAAGCAACACTCCTCAACCTGGGCGGACGCACGGAGCCCCAGGCAGAAAGGGAATCCACGGAGAGCCGTGTCCCCTGCGCTCTCGGGACTACGGGCAGTGGGAAAAGAGGACAAATAATCCAAAGTTCTCTGCGCCACTGTTTGGGTTTCCTCTTTGTTTTGTTTCCCCCAAACCCATGAGTCGCTCGGTCTGTGTGGCGCCCGCCGCGCCGGCTGGACTGACCGCCGCTCCCCACCACCGGACCGCGGGTCCCTGTCTCTCCCCGGGGACCCGGTCTGGGAAGCCGGCAGGACCAAGCCGCCCCGCCCGCGGCGCAGCGGGCAGCAAGGGAACCCGGGAAGAGGTGGCAGCGGCGCCCGCGCTGGACTCACCGTGATCCGCGGGATGTTCTTCTTGCCTTGGTAGGACATGGTGGCGGTGGTGGCTGCAGCAGCTGCCTCCCTCCCTCCTTCTGCTCCTGCTCGCCTGAGCCTTGCTCAGCGCACAGCGCCCCGAGATCAGGTGGAGCGAATGGTGCGCTGGCCGCGGCCGCCGCCTCCTCTCGCCTCCGCCCCCCTCCCGGGCTCCCGCGGTGGCTGCCAGAGACAATAGTAAATCTCCCTGGTCCCCCTTTCACCCCCTACCCCCCCGCCACACACACCCTCCTCCACTTGCGTTCACGCACGGGTTTTGTTGTGTCTTTTTTTTTCTTTTGTGGTGCCAGCTGGGACCCCGTAAGACAAGAATGGCTGATCTGCGACTCCTCCCTCTTCTCTCTTATCCCTATTGATTTTCCTCTTTGCATCTGCCTCACCCACTTTTTCTTTTTCTTCCTTTTTTTTTCCTCCCCCCACCGGCTGGTGCAACAGAGACAGCCTGCTCCACAGCCACCAGGGGGCGCGAGGGGCTTTTCCGGGCGGGGATGCTGCAGCCCCGGGTATAAGTACTAGAGTCGCCCTCCCTAGCCTCCTGGGCCAAACCCCTCCGCGCGCCAACGCCTCCAACGACCCTTAGACCGATTTTCCATCGTCCCCACCCTTGTTTCAGAAAGGAGATGGCACCGGACTTCCCTTCTGGAACCCGCTCTCCATCCTCGCGCGGACTGACTGTGGCGGCAGCCGTCTTTGTTAGAGCCAAGGGCTGGGCGCCGCCTCTGCTAGTCTCAGGGTATGTAAACAGCAGGCGCAGTCCCTTAGAAAGCAGAGACCTGGTCACACTTTATGCAGCCTGGTCGACTTGCTGGGTATCCCGAGACTATACTGAGAAACTGTAAAGCAATTATTTACTCTCAGGGGCTGTGAGTGGTACAGTATCTCATTAACCATTCTCTACTTTAAAAATATTCTGAGCCATGTTAAAAACAAACAACAACAACAAAAAAGCTACACTGTGTAACTCGCCGGGGCCGAGAAGAAAATAGTAGTGCTCTGTGGATATAAAGTAGAAAACACCTGTAGTGCAGAGACAGAAGCCTGGGCAATGTTCTGATTTGCAGCCATTGATTTTGTGAGTGGAACTACTACTGCTGCCGCTCAGCAGTCAACCATGTGCACTGTTCAAAATTCTGAGGTTATTGCTGATTGAGATTATAGGACCAAAAACGTGGCCTTTCAGTGCTGGGATGTATTGTTCTTTAGCTATGTGCTAAAATGAAACAGTCAAGGGAAACATTTGGAAAGGTCACTATAGGTGGGGTCTTTCTCAGCAATGGTTGGGGTGTGGGAGTTTTCTTTGATCTCCTGAAGAATACTCCCAAGCACACAATTTAAATAACAACCAAAAATTGGCTTGCTATGCAAAATTTATAAAATCCTCTATCACTCCCATTCTCCAACTACTGTCAATCCTAATACCCTATAAATGGAAATTCTGTAAATGTGAAGTCTGTGTTAGGGATCTTAAATTCACACTTCTATAAGTCAGGCCTCTGACCACACTTGTGGATATTTTATCATTAGGTTGAGGGCTCACATGCTGTAGAGAAGCTATATAAGGCATCCACAGAAGGAGGTACAGAATGCAACAGTGTGGGCTTTAACAAACTTGAAATGAGCCAGCCTGGTCACATAATCAAAGGGCACTCTAACCCCCCTCAAACAGTCCCTCTGCTGAGTTAATCCAAGCTTCTGGTAACTCATGGGTAACTGGACTAATGTGTCTTCACAGGAAAGTCCATAGAATTTGCCACTTGATTTCTGTGATACTCCAGCAAGGAGGATGAATGCCAAGCAAGGTCACCTCCCTGCACTCTTTTGCAATACACAGGGGAAAAAGAAAGAAAAGACTGGGCCAAAGGCACGCCCTAAACATTTTGCTTTGTTCTTGAAGCATAAGTGCTGAGACCACTAGCCAGGAATTGTGAAATTACAAGGCATTCTGGGATTGGCATGCAAATGAGCAGGATTATATTTAGAGCAGAGTAAAAGGAGAATTAGCTACAATACTATGAAACTTTGCAGAGCTCTGTCTCTTTCCCACATATTTTATTGCCCCACACGCTTGCTGGAAAGGATCTTGCAAACTTTGCTTTAGAAAAGTGAAATTATGTACTGGACCTTGAAAATCTTAAAGAAATAGCACTGCATCATTTTTTCTCCTTTAATTTTATGGGTGTCTCTGCTTTACTTGCATCCAAGTTATCTCTTCTGTTATGGTCATCATAATTCAGAAACTTTTTTTTCTTTTTTTTTGGCAGGGGGGAACTGGGGATTGAATTCAGGGGCACTCGGCCACTGAGCCACATCACTAGCCTTATTTTGTATTTTATTTAGAGACAGGGTCTCACTGAGTTGCTTAATGCCTTGCTGGTGCTGAGGCTGGCTTTGAAGCCACGATCCTCCTGCCTCAGCCTCCCGAGTCGCTAGGATTACAGGTGTGTGCCACCACGCCCAGCTAGAAACTCTTTACTAAATATCTTTATACCATATTTTTATCACTTGATGATTGTGTGTGTGTGTGTGTGTGTGTGTGTGTGTGTTTTGTTTCAAATTACAAGACTTGATTAAACTTTTTGAGGTCAGGTTTGCCTGCAAGAGGCTATTCTGAATAGGAATTGTGATGTGCTCCTCAGATCTGACTGCTGTGACAAGTCATGCGCTGGAATACATAATAGCCAGCTAATCGGTTCAAGCTGTTGCCCTCATCAGAACCATACAACAAACAATTCCTCCCTGTTTTGTTCTCTTCAATCATCATTCACTTTCTTAAAGTCTCTACTATGAATTTAAAGAAAAAAGCCTTCCCTCGCTATGCTTTTCCTATTCCGGGAATAAAAAAGGCAGCCATCAACACAGGATGCCTCTGTGTCTGGCCAAGAGAAAGAGAAGTGGAACCAGTATGGATGTTTTCCACAGTACAATGACTCTGAATGGTTTTCCTTGGATACGCAGCAGTTCTTGGCTTTAGGTACTTCAGGAAACCATGAGAGAGACACAGAGAAAGAGACTTGACTAAGCTCCCAAAGAAACTTCATTTTGACCACTAAACCTGCCATACTCTCAGACTTGATGGCTACTCTATTTCTAGTTACTCAATGGTTTGGCCCCATCCTTGACTTCTCTTTTTCAATAACCTTGTACTCCATATCCAATCTTTCAGCTACTGTTATTTGTTATGTCCCTTAAATAGATATCCACACTATGATCTCTTCTCTCCATCTGCAAAGCTTCTTTCTGTGTAGCCACCATCAGTTATCAATCACCAGATTGCTGCATAACCTCCTAGCTGGGGTATTTTCTTCACCATCACTCATTCATTCACACATTCTCATGACATATGACATTCACATACCATTTACATTGTGCCGTTATTTTTCTAAGTGCTAGTATTGCAAGGGTGAATAATAATGATGATGATGAAAATGTCCCATATCTCATAGTTTCCCTTATGCCCTTAGTGAAAAGAGCACCATTGGTCATTTAAATGCTAGCCCCCTTTCTGGCTTTATTTATCTTCACAGTACTTTTTACCACCTGACATATTAATACATTTGGGGGTATTATCTATTATCTTCCCTCCCTTCACTAGAATGCAAGCTCCTTGAGGTGGGAGATGTGTCAGTTTTATTCACTGAGTACCTGAAATGGGCTCCTTGCCCATAGAAATCTCATAGAAATGATGATTATTAGGTGAGTGAATGTAAGAATTTAAAAGTCTGTATCTGTAATTAAATGGAATAAGAGCTATCTTCTAACTAAATGGCAGGTAATTAGAATCTAGATTTTTAAATATCTATTTCTGCTTCTCTGTGGCTTCCTGGGTTTCCTGATTCTAGATTTAGACCAGGTGAATTCAAGATGGTGAAGAGTCACTTTGCTAATATGATAATTCCAAAATTAAAGGCAACATAAAGGCCCAGCAGACTAGATCTAGTACCTGAGCATGGACTATAGGGCCCAGCTTTGAAAGAAGCCACTATCAAAGCTTATGGGGACAATCAAAAACTTTGTGTTAAAGACTTTCTTTAAAGAAATAATATTGAGTTCCAAGGGAAAAGTATGGACTATAATCCAGAATGGTGTGCTGTTTAAGGACCTGGACTTGGGAATGAAAGGAACCTCAGTCCACATTCCAAACCACTTCCTATGTCCATGGTCTTCAGCAGATGACTTCGACTTTCTGAGCCCTGGCTGGTTTCCTCATTTCTAAAATGGAGACCAACCTCACAGCATCTTTGTGATGGTTTATTAATTCATTCATCTAATATTTATTGAATATTTACTATGAGTACCGAAGCACTGAGGATACAAATATTCAAACAAACCAGGTAAAATCCCTGCTTTCATGAAGCTTACACTACATTCTAATGAAAGAGATGAGTCAAGATAAAAGAGTTGCATGTCACACAGTGGCAAGTGTACTGGGGATGAATAAAGCCAGGAAAAGAGGTGAAAATCCTCAATGTGTACTGAGAATAGGGTAACTTTACACATAGGGGTCCCTGGAGGCTAGGTGAGATAATAGTAGCTTGGACCAAATGGTAACAATGAAGGTGATTAAAAAAAAGTCACATATTGGATATATTTCAAGGAAAAGCCATCAGAGTTTGCTGATGGATTAGACTGGAGTGTGAGAAAAATAGGAATCAAGGGTCACACTTAGTATTTTTTAACTTGAGCAACTAATGCAGGTGAAGGTGCTGTTGGAACTTAGAAAATGGGATTTCAAATCCTGGTGCTTTAACATATCAAGATGTTTAGACCCTACCTCTGAATTGAGGTCCTCCTGACTTTTATTTGTCTCTCCCCATCTCAACACAGACAGAAACTTTCTGTAAAGTTCCCTTATCTACCTGATTAGCTCTGCCAAAGGAAACAGTTGCCTTCAGTCTTCAAACTGAAATTTCATTAACCAAAGACTAACCTCCTCCTAGGAAGAAACACCAAAGGCTGTCAATATACCTGGATACTCTTGTCACACCAGTCATCTAATTCAGACCCATAAAAAATCATTAACAATCCATTTTCCGTGGACCAAACAGACTTTAACCCAGGCCACTGTGATTTCTCCAAGGCCAATGGTTCCCCCCAAATCACTTATAATTGCCCTAAAAATGATCTACATTCTCTATTCTCCCCCTCCTCTATTGACTAAGGTATATAAGTTTGAGTCATGTTGGACTGGTGGGTAATTGCACTCAGTGATTGCCTCCATGAGCATAATACATCTGTGTGCCTTTTCTTCAATTAATCTGTCTTTGTCAGCTTCTTCCAGCTAACCTTAGAGGATAAAGGGAAGATTTCCCTGTGCCCCTAAAGTGGGTTCTACTCATACAGGGAAACTCAAAGAAGGAATGAGATTAGGGGAAAAGGTCAGGAATGTGTTTGTGGATGTTCCTACTAAAAATGCAAGTGAAATGTTGAGCATGTAGGTGGATGTTTGAGATTAGAAAGCTAAGGGGTAAACTAGACCAGAGATAAATATTTGGAAGTTGTCAACCTACAAGTGTCATTTAAAGCAACAGTTCTGGATGAAATAACCAAAGAAAGGAGTGTGAGGGAATGAGATGGCTGTAAGGGTATGGTGTTTTGAAGGTTAAGAATCAACATGTTCACTTTGTAAAGAAAGGCCAAGGAAGGTGAGAATGGATACTACTGGATGAAAATGCTCTCTAGGTCACAAGGACCTTGACCAGAGTACATATGAGTACCTTAATATCTGCCTCAGTGTTTTGTGGGGCGTGTGTGTGTGTTTGTGTGCGCGCGCGCACGCCAGAGCAGTTTTGATGGGGTTGTGGAGTAAAACCTCACTGGAGTATTTTTAGGAGAAAATCAAGGTGGAAATTGCAAACATATTATAGACAACTCTTTTAAAGGATTTTATAATAAATGGACAGAGAAATTGATCAGTAGCTTGTCACACCACTGCACAGAAATAATCACATAGTTGTAGGCCAATGGGGCTGATTCAGTGATGAGAGGAAACTGCATGAGGCAGCAGAGAAATCAGACAACTGCTACGTGGAAGTTCTTGAATGGGCAACACAGACATCTGGTGTTCAAGTGCAAGGCTTCCCCTTAGCTAGGAACAGGAATGGTTCCTGCACAGTAACTCAAGAGTATTCTGTAGAGACCCAGAGCTAGGTCAATTTCATGAAGGGAGTTTGTGGAATTTGTCTTCTGGCTGCATCTATTTTCTCTGTCATCAGGTAAAGCAGTCTGGGAGAGAAGGTACTGGAAGTTAGAGGAGAGAAGAGTTGGTATGAAATTATTTTCCAGGAGAATAAAAGGATTAGGGAACAACGGCATGATTATCTGGCAGCATCCAGGAGTCCCTTCAGTTCCTGTCCATGGATTTAAATAGAGATTGATAAGCTTGGTTGTGACCCTTCCTCTGGGAAGACCCTTATTCCTCTGTGCAGACCAGGAGTAAGGAGGGCATGGAACTTAACAAGGGCTTTCCTAGGTGGGTGCTGAGAAGAGAGAAAGAACTTCAAGGAAATTGAGGATAAGCATGGGATCCAAGCTGGTTAAAACAGAAGGCGGGACACGGGTAAATAAGGGAGTCAAGGACAGTGGACGTGCTGAAGACTAAATAAGACTTTCACGTAAAGCTCTTAGAACAAAGTAGGTTAATCACATGGCGGTTGTCCCTACCATTATTTTTAATGTTTTGATTATTACTTGCTGAATTTGTTAAGGTCTATGTCTTACTTATTTTTACAATCGTCAGCTCTTTTATAGTGTTTGGAACAGAGTAAAATCAATGAGGGGAAAATTAATTGCATAGATAGAAAAGTCCAGAAAATTCTGTCTCCCTTTCAATCTCAAAAGTATGTGTTCAATCATGTATAACTTTGATCATTAATAATATTTTCTACTTTCAATATACACATTTATCTTTTGCTATATTAATATGGGAAAACATTTACCCATGGTCTTAATTTGAAAGATAGAGAAAAAAGTTTTAAAATAAATATAGAGGAGTACTGAAGAGACAAAATCTGCATACCAGGACTCTGTGAAATACACAAGCTATTATAATGTTATATAAATAAAAAATTAATTTTAGAACTGCCCATTAAGTCATTTGGGGTCATTCATTTTACTTAACAGCTCAAACAAAGGAAATCTTCGTCATGTTAATTCCACTGTTAGAGAATGAAAATCAAAGGGGTGATTCACCTACTATTATTAGATGTTTGCATATTAAATACAGGAATAAACTGACAAACAACCTTGCCTTTGATACTCATAAGCCAAAAAAAATTATAAGTTACAAAAATATATTCCCATGGGCTGACGCAAGATCAAACTCACTCCCCCTTGATTAAAAGTGTAAGCCTCTACATTTCCCTAGATGGAGTTTTTCATTCCTTTCTTCAGTTAGACAATGATTCTGAAGGTTTCTGGCCTGTTCCCTGAGCTTTGCAAACAGTTCAACCCAAAGCCACAAGTCAAGGTTATGGTGCAAGTTTGGGAGGGAAGGATAAAATTATTGTGTGTTGATTTCTACCTCTGACCCAGTACATGCTAGACACATAGATGAGCTACTCATACTAATGGGAAAAAAACATCTTGACAGCTTTGCCTTAAAGATCATAGGGATAGATACTATGATCTGATTAGTATATTTAAACCTCAGAAAGTTTTAAGACTTTTTTTTCCAAAATTGCTGCTGTGAGTCACTTTTCGTCAAAGAATTCCAGGTTTTTGGATTAGTATATGCATGAGACTGGGAAAGAAGGCAGCCTGGCATATCATTCTTATTTTTAATTTCTATGATCAGTTGTGTATATAAGCTTATGTATGTTCACTGCCCCCATAGCAGTAGCTTCCTTTCCTACTAAAATCACTTTTGAACTATGTTGTTCAGATGATATCTCCAAGAAAACCAGGGAAGTGGATCTGAATGTTTTTTTAGAGGTAGTGGGACTTGAATTTGGGACTCAATATAAAGTCACACTTTTATCTCACTCATTTATTCACTTGTATATGACAAAATTTAGCAAATATTATTTAATCCTTTTTTGGGGTCAGAATTGATGTTAGGAATCATTTCTGCCACAACAGAGGCAGGTGGCAGCACTTAACCATCAAAAGCCAGGTGGATACAATTATCCAAAGGGCCAAGGTCACAGTGGTAGCCAGGAACATCTGACCTGAAGTTTTGAAGATGCTTAATAGATACTTACTGTTCCGAGGAGTAAGATGAATGGAAGTGCCTAGATAGGTATGAGGGTAGGCAGAATAACACTCCCCACCACCGCAAATGTCCATGTCCTCATCCCTAGAACCTATGAAGATGTCACCTTGAGTGGTAAAGTGGACTTTGTGATTAAGTTAAGGATCTCGTCATGGGGAAATGACCCAAGAATATCCGAGGGGGCCCAATGTAACCACGGGAGTCCTCATAAGGTAGAGGAAAGTGAGTTAGAGGGAGGTAGGGAGAGAGTTGTGATGAAGGAGGCAAGGGCCAGAGTCAAGGACATGGAGACCCGACCATGAGTTGTGAAATGTGTGCAGTCCCTAGAAGCTGGAAAAGACAAGGAACAGATTCTCTGCTAGAGTTTCAAGTAGAATGGACGTTATGGTGCCACCATGATTTTAGCCCCTTTAAACACAAATGAGACTCCTGATCCCTGGAACTGCAAGAAAATAACTGCTGTTTTCAGCCTCTACATGTAGTCACTTGTTATAGCAGTAATAAGACACTATTATAGGGAATAATAAAAATAAATCAGGCACTGATGATCAGGAGGCTGGGGATAGTCACTCCACTAAAATGTTGTGAGTCCTTGCCCAATTTCTGAACATGAGCTAGTTTTCAGGCTTGCAGCCCATTAAGTGAAGGCAAAGCTGGGTCATCAGGAGAAAGTGGCCTGCAATGCATGCCCAGCATACATAGTAATGACTCCCTTAGTCCTTCCACAATAGGTCCCAATGGCCACATGCTAATGTGATTATAACTGAGAAAGGGGACACCCAAACATCTTGAGGACTGACAGATGCAGGTTCCCAGGTGACACCACTGATACTCAGAGACTTGAAACATTAATATAGATCCTCTGTAGAGAGGAAACATGTGGAGGCAAGAAATAAATGGGTTCCTGGCCTAGGTATGGCTTACCGTTGGCTCCTGTGGTCACACAGGCACCTCATGGTCATTTTCACAGACCTCTGTTGATTAATTGGAATAGACAGATAAGGCAAGTAGCAAAATTCCATGTTGGTTTCTTAGTCTGTGGGGTAAGAGTTATAACCTAAAGAAGTCTTGATAAGACTCTAAAACTGATCCCCATTCTAACCTAAATGAGTAAATAAAAAACATTTTTGTTCTGAGGAGTGGCAGAGATTAGTAGCACACTTAAAGACATGAAAGATGCAGGACTGGTTTTCCCCATCATGCCTCTATTTAATTTACAGATCTAGACACCACAAATGGCAGACAAATCCCAGAGTGTGATCTGATCAAGTAATGATCTAAGTCTAAGCGCTACTTTTCTGGAGCAGACTGTCATGGCCTCATGTACACTGAACATAACCATCAATCTACCAAAAGAGTGCTTTTCCATCCAGAAAAGGGGATCCAAAAAAGGGGATCCAGAAAAGGGGATCCAAAGCACTTTTCACATACTTGGAACAGATAAGAGTACACATGAACAGTCCTGAGCCGGGAATATGTTAGCTACTATTCCTGTCATAGCATAGTCTGAAAGATCTGTCTATGCATCTTGAACATTTTGGTGGTATACTCTATTGATGGTATCATGCAAATTTGTCTAGATGAGCAAAAAATAACAAGTACCTTGAAGACTTTGGTAAGACACATGAACTCTAAAGAGTGGGAGATAAAGTTTACAAAGATCCAGGGCCCAAAACCTAAGTAAAAATTTTAGCAGTCCAGTGGATTAGGGTATGCCAGGATACTTTCTCCAAAATAAAAGATAAATTACTGCATTAGGCAACACTTTTTACAGAGAAGGAAGCAAGAAACCTGGACGTCCTCTTCAGGTATGAGAGACAACACACTCCACACCTGAAAATGGGTTCCAGTCCACATATACAAAAAGTTGTCAGCTCTGAGTGCTGCCTATAGAAGACTGGACTCTGTAGCAGATCCAGTTATGATGTCCTGCCACTTTGGCCATAAAACCCAATAACACCTATGATATCAGAGAGATCTATGGTGGATAAAGATGTCACATAGAGGTTATGCATGTTCTAATAGAAGAATCCTAATTTAGACTCTTCTCACTCTGGGACAAGAGAATTGTGCACTGTTGGTAAAATAGCTCCTTGAGAGCTATTAGACTCTGATAGAAATGGAAGCATGACCAGAGTCACTAAGTGAACATACAGCCAGAAACACCCATCATCAGCCAGGTTCCCCACATTATGTGATCAGGATTTCATTATAGATGGAAGTGATACGTCAGCTCTTCTCATTGAGTTATATTAAATACCATATCACTCAGAGGCTGTGCTCCTGAATGTGGAGAAATGGGCTATTTAAGGTCAAACTGAAGAACCAAGTCAGAGGTGATTCTATGTAAGGAAAGAGCACCATCCTCCAGGATTCACCATACATTTTAAATCAATGCCTTATATATGATGCTGGATCCTAAAAGGAAGAATGAATACAAGAACCAAGAGGAAGAAACAGGAATGAGTGACCCTTTTACCTTCACTCCCAAGGACCCAACTTAGGAAATGCTTGCTTTCCATCTCTGTAGTTCTGGGTTATTTGGTGCCTTTTCCTCAGAGGCATCAGGGAGCATGACCGTCAGGAGTACTCTTGAACCACAAGTTGCAGCAGCCACTGGCTACTTCAGGCTCTTGTACCCAGGAAATAAACAGGCAAGGAGAGTCAACATCCTTGTAGGACCCTGGTTGTCAAGAGGTGGACTATAATTACAGTGGCAGGGAGGAGTTCACACAACACCCTGCAAACCACATGGGTTCTTTTCTGTATTACCTTGCCCAGACTTGATGGCAAATGGACAAGTACATTGGTCATAATGCACCTGATTCTAAGAAGGGGATGGTGACCAAGAGCTCTGTCAGTCCAGAGTTCAGACCCAGGAAACAGATTCGAAATCCCTGCAGGTGGAAGAAAATGCAAGATGCAGTTGGGATAGTAGACGTGCTTTATTAGGGGGTGGTAATATTCCCTAGCCAGCCCTCAGCTCCAACTTCAGCCCCAGCCAGTTCCATTTAGGCCCCCCAAGTCCTTTCTATAGACCTTTTTTTATATGTAAGCTAGACAAAGAAGGCACACTGCCAACAGGTTACATTAGTGGGCACAGGCTCACAAGCAAATGTTTATGACCTTGAGTACATATGCTGAATCAGAGTGTTTATGATCTTGACAACACACTGACCATATATAGCCAAGTCATGACCTTGGCTACATACTAAAAATATAACACAGCTTGCCAGAACCTCCAGCAAGGGACTAACTAGGCATTTTGGGCCTGCCTCAACAGGTTCTGACCCTCAAGATAAGGGCCCATGTCCCAAGCCCAGGTAAATTACCTGAACCAGCAGAGTTCCTAGCTAAGAATGAGGAGAATCTAGAATGGTCAGTAGAGAAAAATAAAGGGTGTTAGTGATAAGAGCAGTCATGGGAAAAGAGACCCTGAGACTCACAAGGGGAGGACTCCAAATTCCAGACTGTTGCTCCCAGAACTTCTATAAAGTGAATCTGAGCAGTACAAGTAAATCTGAGTAGTAGATACTGTGGGGCTCCACCCAGATCCTCGTCTGGACTGGTGAGCCTATTCCCCCAGGTGCTCTCAACTCAGCCTGCAGCCTGGTCTGGCAAGTGCCCTTATTTAGGAATTGCCCACCAAAAGGGCAGCCTGATCCAATACTTCATTAATGTGAGCAGATAAAGACCTGCTTCCTCATCACAAAAGGGCAGTAACTCTCACAGTTCCCCCCCAGTTTCAGTGAGGAAGCCTGCGAAGTCAGCCGAAGTCTTTGATGAGACCACTTCACAGCTCGACCTGTCCTTCTGCCCAATCCTTCTTTCCTTTCCCCAGATGTGGATCCCAGGAACACTCCCTAGTAAACTTCCTGCACCCTATTCTCCATCTCACAATTGGCTTCCCAGGAAACTCAAACTTCAACAGTGATACTGACATTAAACATTGATAGGAACTTTTTCATTTAGTCAGGATTTAAAATTTTATAGATTTTACACTCAAATTTAGATTTCTTTAAAAATTAAAGGTCCTGGCAATTCTAGGCTCATTGACACAAATTAGTACCCATCAGTTAGAGGCAAATACCAGCTGCCTTCTGACTGAACATGTATTCTCCAACTAGGCAGAAAGCCTGTTGCCTCCTCTTCCTTTACACAGGGCTGGCTTCCTTTTACTTATGTCACCTGCATGGTCTCTGGTCATTTGAATTTCTGATATCAGAACAACAATAGGGACTGCGTGTCTCAAAATGTGAGGATTGTTCAAATCCAAAGAAGTCTTTGGTACCGGTTCAGAATGGAAGTAGCAGTGAGTTATCCTCAGGGAACTACCTCCTCCCCAGTCCACCCCACCCACACTGAGCCCTAAACCACAAGAGTGAATCTCTGAAGCCCAGACCCTTTGTTAAAAGCCTATTTGAAAGCTTGTTCTGGAGCTGCTGAGTCTTCAGTTAAAAGCAATCAATTTCACCCTTGGGTGAATGGAAACACATGTGATTTGCTTCCGATCTCCCCCTGCACAGCACAAGAGCTTAGATGAAGGATGTGAGACTCTTTCCTGGATCAAGGCTCAGAACAGCAAGCCAACCCCCAAGTGCTAGGCTGTACCCCAGTTTATATTTTCCAGGTTTCCTATCTGTCTCCAGGAAGGAACTTTGGCTGTATGCTCTGTGTGTGTGTGTATGTGTATGTGTGTGTGTGTGAGTGTGTGTGTGTATGTGTGTGTCTCGTTTCCTGTACACAGTTACAGCAAATGCTCCAGGGTCACAGGGCCTCATCAGCCTCTGATTCCCTACATTTTAGAGAAGAAATAATGGCAGAGATACATGCCTGAGAGCTAATTTACAGGTTGCACTGAGAAAATTCCCAAGGGTGCCATGGATTGAAAAACAGGCATCTCTTGCACATAAATGGCACATAAAGAAATGAGAACTCTGTGGTTGAACTGGTCATCTCTATGCTCCAATCTCACATGAGGCCCTGCGTTTCTGACCACTGGAGGCCCAATATAAAATGCTCACCAGACCCCAGAGACCTTGGATAGTTTTGAAACTCTAAGTATTCATTTCTCACTGATGACATGAACAAAAGCATCAAAAAACAGACTGAAACAAAGACAGGTAAATTTTCTAAATTCATTTCAAATTATTTGCAATTGGAATTTCAAGAAAAACTGAGCCTTACTTATCCATAAAATGGTTCAATAGAATAGATAAGTGGATAGGTTGACACAGTCATGAGGGGCAGGTTTTATGAAGCAGAAAGATGGACTGATTCATTCATAAGGAGTTGCTGATATATACATAATTGTATCCCAAGTTGATTAAGAGAATAGATTTGGGAGTCTCTATAACAGCAAGTGGATAGAAAATGAAGGACCCCTGCCCTTCCTAGCCACCAGTGAAGTCCTAACCTTGCCTCATTGTTGTAATCATATGACAAATTAGATAAGGACTTTCTGAACTTGGAGTACAGTGTATTGAGCATTTTCCAGAAAGTCAAAGTATTCATAAACAATTAATGCATACTTGAACAAGCAACCAGGTCCTGTTTTCACTACCTCATAGCCACAAATGAATTTGCAATGACTTCCTAAAACCCCAAGGTAAAGCTGAAAAGGACGAATCATTTTGTATTACTGACATTTAACTTGTGTTATTGATATGAAAACTAGTTTCTACTTTTCATGGGGATTGTCTTAGTCCAGTCCTATCACTGTACAAAATGCCTGAGACTGGGTAATTTATAAATAACAGAAATTTACTTCTCATAGTTCTGACAGCTGGGAGGTTCACACTAAGGCACCAGCAGGTTTGGTGTTGGTGAGGACCCTTTCCCCAGAGATGGTGCCCTCTGTGACTTCACAGGGAAGAGTGGGCAAGACAGCTCCTACTAGCCTCTTATCAGGGCACTAATCCCATGCCTTAGGGTAGAGACCTCATGATTAGTCATTTCCCAAGAGGCCCCACCTCTTCATACTATATCATTGGTTATTAGGTTCTGACATATGAATGTTGGTGGAGACATCAACATTCAGATCATAGCAGGGGTATTCCCAGCCCAAGGGAAAGTGAAGCATAAAAGATGCTAGTTAGAACAGTGGTTCTGTTGTAACGAGGGTTTTAAACTAAAGCCACTGTGGAAAGCAATTCTCATTAACACCCATATAGCTTTGATTCAGTCTTAATTAAAATTAAAGATCAGAGGGCCACTGCCTTTTTCTAAGTGGGAGCCCTGGAAATCACTTGTAAGGCTAGTTTTAAGAAACCACTGTCACACGTGATTTCACAAATACAACACACTGGATTAGCAGCTTGCCTTTGTTTAAGAAGATAAGGGAAAAGATTAATGGACATTTGTGCATATACCATAGAATTTAAGTTGAATCAATATTCTCTATTTTGTCACCACAAAGTTGAGTTTCTAGGTCCTCTAATTTAAAAAATTTAGAGAAGTTCCTACAGTAGTGAAAGTTCATTTTAATAGATCCAAGGCATTGCAAAAATTTACCATGAGAAACTAGATGGTCAGAACATTTGTTGTAAAAGATTCTCAGATAAACACAGAAACTGTTTTCCATAGAAGGTTCATTTGACTTGTTAACTTTCTGATGACGATTTTACAATGACCTTGCTGAGTTCTCTTTAACTAGTATACGATGGTAAAAGTAGATAGGCAGAATTAATGAGAGTCATGCGACATTTATCTCAAGTAAAATAGAACACGACAAGCCAATTAACTTGAGAACACAATGCAGCCTTCTATTTTCCATGATGACACCCAGAGAAAAATATTTGAGGTAGCCCATCACCCCTCACCAGGGACAGAGGGGGGGATCCCTATGAGCATTTGGACGCCCTTGGCCAGCTCCAGCTCTGAAGCTGTCTGCCTAATGCCAGCAGTATTTCCTTCCCCAGCGTGCTCTACATCACTGACTACTGCTGTATGCTGCTATCAATAAACCTCCTTGACTGGTGCTGGGCCCCCTTTGTCCTCCCCACTTGGCAAAAAGTCATTTGTTGCCTTAATAGGGCCAATGTGAGAGCATATGTACACCACCATAGAGCTCAGCAATGGAGTGCAACTCTGCTAGTCATGATGACATGTGCTTAAACTCTAGCTTTGTCCTGTAGTGACAAAAGTGAATTTGTCCTGTGCTGCCCCTGGACAAGTTCTTTTAAACTCAGTTTTCTCCTCTATAGAATGGGACATGTGGTTAAGTTATGTGGTATACAGTGGAGTAACAGAGAGGTCCTGATATTTTGTGGATGCTCCTAGAAACTGATCAATTAATCAAATTAATTAAAATCTTACCTAATGTTGCTCAGGGTTAGAGAGAGCCAGAAGGCAAACCTCCAGAAATTCCATGGTATATATTTCTACCCATATTTCTAGGGAGAAGCATTTCTAGTTTTCTTCAGATTCTCAAAGACCCTTAAAAGGTCATGCATACTCTCACCACCAGGGTAAATTGCTTCTCCATCTCTCACCAGCCCTGTTGCCTCAGCTTCAGGCTCATAATCCAACTGTGTACAGGACATCTCTACCAGAGTGATCCACAAGTACCTCAACTCCAATGTGGTGGACCCCATGTGCATGGTCCAGATCCCCCTTGGAAAATAAAGAGCTTATGACTCCAGCTTCTGCACATGCTTCTAGCAAAAGGACCTCAGTCACCAGGGACATCATCACCAGTGATGATGTCACTTCATCTAATGACATCTACCTTGCCCAAGATGATGCAGCCTTGGGGGCAACACACACTCAATGATATCAATGATGTACACCAAAGCCATAAAGGCCTGGCCCTCCCATCCCAACCTGAGACAGAGCTGAAGGTTCATCCTCTCTTCAGAACTTGCAGGGCCAGATGAGGTGTCTGCTGAGGCTATGTTCTCTCTAAACTGAATTGTGCCTCTTCCTTTTTCCTTTCCTTCCCCTCTACTGGTGTTGACCTTAAGAGCAGTCCCTGGTAAACCTTTGCTTCCAGTGCACCTGGACCACCTAGCACATCTAAGACAGATTTCCAGAGTCTCCTCCTGCACATCTTCCAGTGCCATGCAGCTCAGCTGGTGACAGCTCCTTTCATCTGGTCATCCTAAAGAAACCTGATCCCCAGGCTCCTGTGCTTTTCCATTGTCTGCTCCCTCCGTCTGGATCAACCTTAACTAGTTCTGCTCTTTCCTGTCATTCATATCTCATCTTAAATGTTACCTCCTCATTTACCTGTATGTGAATCTCCCATCATTCAGGTGGAAGCCCAAGATTCTTAATATGATGTACAAAGCTGCTCAGCCTTGATCCCTACTCATCCCTGTGACTTTATCCCTCCTACTCATGGCTTGCCTTCATGCACCAGAAACCCCAGCAACTAAGAATTCCTCTTTCACATTATGCTGTTTCTTGCCTGCAAGTTCTTGTCAAGTCATATTTTCCCCTAAAACAGTTGCAATCCATCTTGACTTGGGAAACTCCAAATTATCCTTTAAGACTCAGCTCAGGCATTATCTCTTCCAGGAGGCTTTCTCTGACCTCTCCTCAATGTCCCTGATGCTTCTGACAGTTTCTGCTGAAACCCCAGTACTGCCCTTATAAAATTTGTTGCAATTATCTGTTTTGTTATCTTCTCCCTTGGTTCTTTGAGCAGGAAGTTCTCTTTACTCTTTATTGCATCCCCTGTGCCCTACATGATACCTAGACTGTAGAAGAAAATACTCATGAGGTATGTGTTGAGTGACTGCCTTGGATGAACACATACCTCTATACCACATGCATACACAGAGACAAGCACACATGAACACACTCAAACCAAAGTTAAGCCCACCTGAGGGCAGAATTCTGCAGTATTGATTGGTGGGGGTGAGAGAAAATTTTGGAGGGTATCACCTAATTTCACTACTGTCTTAATGGAAATGCATCTTTAAAAAGTTAAAGTTCATAGTCTATATTAAAAAGATTCAAGTGTAAGTATCCAGCCAGTCTACAATCAGGATCTATCATCCACCATCTTTCTTTTACCCTCTGAGGCTACATGGTCACTTTCTCCACTCGTCTAATTACATTAGCAACTTTTTTTCTCTCTACACAGTTGGTCACTCCCACTCCATTTTTCTTCATTCTAATCACATTCTGATAGAATAAAATGAATATCTCTTGGTTCCAGTTTCCAGTTGGAAGGATTCTGTTTGGCTCTACTTGGGTCAGCGAATCTACAATCTAAGCACAAATAGAGAAGTGATAGTAGAATCACATGACAAACACAGCTGTATGGTATTCACCCACGTGGACATAATGACACTTCTGCCATTATGATTCTGGAAGAATTCGAAAAAGATACCTGGTGCCCAGCTTCTTATCTGCTACCCAACAAAGGGAGCAGACAAGAGTACACAGAAACTGTCAAGGGAGAAAAGAGTCACAGGGTCAATTTTAAAACAGGAACTGTATAACAAGAGCATCAAAACAGGTTGAGATAAAATTTATAAAGGTTATTCTTGAGATCTGCCTGCTTGCCATAAACTAAGAAGTGTTTTCAGTCCAAATGTTTACATGTATACAGCTCTCTTTCCCTCTCCCTCTCCCTCTCTCAGGCATCATGGTCTTTGTCTCTGTTTATCCTAGCATCATTCATTTTAGATCTTCAAAGAGATCAATTCCATAAGGCCAAAGTAATTGACCCATTCAGTTCAACAATGAAGCATGTGAGACTAGAGGAGGCATGTGGTTTGCCCACCCCTAACTCCACAGTTAATGACACACACTGTTAGTACAGGGTTCTGATTTCAAATCCACAGATTCATCCTGCATGACACTTCTAGAAAGACAGAAACAGAGCTTGGAGCCCCTGCCCTGTTCAGAGGTTCCACAGCACTAAGGTCAGTTTCAAATGAAATAAAATTTTGTACAGTATCAGAAAAGATGGATGAACAATGAAGCAGAAACAGTTTACTCTTCTGAAATCCCAGACATAACACCAAGGTGTTGTAATGAAAAGAGAAAAGGAATAAAGAGACAAGAGACCCAGGTTTTGACCATGTATGTTTTATTAACAAATCATTTGATCTTAAGCAATTCTGTTAACTTTTCCTCTCTTCAGCGAAAAATATATTCTTTGCTTCCAACATCTTTGGGCTGATGATCAAATGAGATAATGGAAGTGTCTCTGAAAAAAATTGTGTTCTAAAAGGCTACATGAACAGCAGGCCTTAGTATTATTTTTTAATCATGTTAGAAACATATCCAGGATTGATACCCACTCAAAGGCCTATTTACAATTGATGCTTTCCAAGTACGAACCTGCCTTTAAGTATCTCTGTTTTTCAAATTACATATTTCTCCAGATGCATGTTTCCAGTTTTCCAGGCTGATCTCATTTGTTCATTTCCTGCCCATATTTCTAATCTCTCTCGGCTGCTCTGTACTATGTCTCTTCCTTACTGGTATCTGTAACACCATCCTATTTACCCTCATCTGCAGATATAATTGCCATAATAGGTTTATGGCCTCTTTCCAATCCATTAATAACAATGCAAAATGAAATGCATCTGAAGCTCATCTCTGCAGTATCCTCCTGGAAGTTGCATGCCATTTTTCATTCTCATTGGGATTTGCAGACAATTTTAAGGTAATTTCCCATGGTTCACAGAACCTCCTAACACAAGACTTTTTTTCTCTTATATTTCTCTTTTTTTAACTATAATGGGGACCAGAATTTGTTTCTTTTACTCACAGTAAAATAAATAAAATAAAAGTAAATTAAGTTATAGCATACCTGCCCATGAAGCAGGGTACTTAAAGTCCTACCTAACAATAAATTAATGGGTTTCCATCCAAAGTTCTGTGTTCACACCAATGTGAGCGCTCACTGTGATACTCTCTTTGTGTTGATCCAAAATTCAGGAAGATCTAAGTTTTCTAAATGGGATTCCAAATCCTTGTGTTTCTTTCCAGGGAAGAACTGAAGCCAAGTTCTTCCATGAACCTGAGGAATGGGATGCATAAACTTCGAGACTCACTACAAAAGAAAAAACCTTTCTTTGTTGTTTTTCTTAATAAATTGGCTTACATTAGAGTCACTTTTTGCTTCCATTACAACACTTGGCAGTTCCTAGAGAGAAAGGAGTTTGAAGAAGAAAGAGCAAGAACACAAAGACTAATCCATAGGTGAATAAACTTGAGAACTGGTTTGGATCAGACATTGTTGCAAACAATTTTCTTTTCTTCTTCTTAGTTTGGAATTCATTTTTATTTATTTATTTTTATTTTTAAATTGAGCTTGGCATAGGGTACTTTATCTTCTTCTGATCTCTAGAATGTCTTTCTTAGTTTCTTTCCCAGCACTTCTGGTAATGGACTTTCCCACCCCCAGATTTTCTTTTTGCAGTTACTCTATGATTCAATTTCTAAACAGTTGGAAAGGCAGATTGAAGAAAATCTTGGGATCTTTAAATTTATTTTTAATATATATTTTAAACACAACCTTAGAAGTGCTAAAGTTTAACTCCTGAAGAAAGAACAAGGAAAATCTTCAAATATCTTAATACCCTAAGTTAATTGCAGTGTTTGGAAAAGTTTCATTTAAATCAATTCTTTTCATGTGTGAAAGAGGAAGCCATGAACTCTAGACACAGAAAGACCTGGTTTTCTATCTGGGCTACATCAAATGTTGCTTTGTAAAACTGGGACATTTTCTTAACCTTTTTGAGTTTGATTCCTCTTCTACAAAATGAGGCTAAATAATGCACTCATCATATATCTATGTTTAGATTTAATATACAACTTGGTGACCAGAAGTCCAGTGGCTGTGCATAGTAGGGGATCACTAAATGTCAGCTGCATCCTTTGCCCTCCCAGACACACAATGTGAAATCTGTCATCTTTTATTAATACACATGGTACACTCTCTCATAACGCTATTACCATGCAATTATCAACTGCTAAAAGGAAAATGTCTTTTCATGGATTTAGTAATAATGATAATGCTACTATGTGGGCAGCATTCTAAGTGCTTTATATGCATTATAGCACTTAATCCTCACAAAGGGAAGTACTTTCACTATTCCTATTTACAGAAAAGGATTTGGAAGCACACAATGGTTAAACAACTAGCTAGTTGGTGGATAGGTCAAGACTGGGATTCAAGCAGTCCGCTGCCACCTCACCCTTGTATCCACTCTATACTATTTTCTATCATAGCACTGTTTATGGTGGCTTGGAGGTAACGACTACATGGAGATTGCAAACAGTGAGGTATATAAATCAATGTACATAATGCACACCACATGTAAACTCTTAATAAGTTACAAATAATAGTGAAGGAATGAGGTGTTAGTTGTAATGCAATTATATCTTCTCTTGTAAGATCCTGTTTTTAAAAGCACATCTGTATTATGAGAGAACTCACAGAGCATAAAATTCACCCATTTAAAGTGTCCACTTCACTAAGCTTTAAGTATATTTACAAACTTGTACAATCATCACTATGATCTAAGGATAAAACATTTTGTCACCTGAAAAATTCTTTACTTTTAAAATCTGAATTTTCATAGATTAGGTCTTTGTAAAGAAGAGAATATGTACAATAAATGATACTTCTCCATATATGCTCATTGGAAAGTAAGATGGTACGGTCACTCCAGAAAATAATTTGGCAGTTTCTCCTAAGACTATGTATGTACTAATCATACAAACTAGCACTTACACTATTGGGCATTCATCCCAGAGAAATGAAAATATCCATCCCTACAAAAACCTACACAGGAATGTTCATAGCAAGTCTATTCATACTAGCTGAAAACCAGAAATGGCCCAGATGTTCTTCAATAGTTGAAAGGATACGTGAAGTCTGATGCATGCACACTATATTATAAAAAAAGAACACAGTATTGTTATATGGATTTGGATTTAAGGGTATTCTGCTTAATGAACAAAAACAATTTCAAAAAGTTATGAACAGTAAGATTCCATCTATACAACGTCCTCAAAAATGACAAAACTGTAGTGATGGGAAACAGACCAGTGGTTGCCAGAGAACAGGGACAGGGTGGGTGTCACAATTAAGATACCTCATGAAGGCCTTTTGAAATTCTGTGTTCTTTGATTACAGTAGTGGCTACACATCCATACATGGGATAAATCTGCACAAAACTATACACACACAACCCGTACCCATGACACCCTCATATGCATTCATATGCATTCAAAAATTGGCGAAACCCAAATAAGGCCATGTCAGTTAGTTAACAGTGTGATACTGCTGTTATACAACAGCGAAAGCTGAAAGAAACTGTTCAAGAGAACCTATGTGCTATTTGTGCAACTTCCTATGAGTCTATAATCATTTCAAAATCAAAAGATCAAAATAATGGCATTTTGAAAGCAAAGCTAAGACAAGTTTTGAAGACAGTGCCCAGACCTGAAAGTTGGCAAGTATATGATTTTTTGAGACTTGTTCTTAGGATTGACACAGCTTGATCACCATTGTGAAAGACCTAATTAGAAAGATCAAAATCCTAAAATAATGGAAAACTATTTAAGGGAATGGAAAGAACACTTTGGAAGAGTAAATAAAACAGAGCCTCAAAGCTAGTATATGAATGCAAACTAAATTAAAGAATAAAGAAAAGTTTGGGCTGGGGTTATAGCTCAGTGGTAGAGCACTTGCTTAGCACATGTGAGGCACTGGGTTCATCCCCAGCATATAAAAATAAATAAAACAAAAAAAAGGTATTGTGTCCCTCTAAAACTAAAAATATATGGAAAAAAAAGAAAGAGAAGTTACCTAAGGTGCAAAAACCAAACTAATTTGAAAGTGTAAAAGTAATTTCATGTAGAGAACTAATACATTATCATGAGGAAGGCATTCTTAAATACTTTAGAGGGGTAAATTATAGTAAAAATCTCTGAAATTAATTTATTTGGATTAAGAATATAATCACAAAGTAACAACAATGTACACGGTCTCAGAAATGAGTGTATGATTATTATATTACTTGTATAGAAAATAATAATAATAATGACAAATAGTCAAATTACTAGTGCTATGAACCCAGGAACTTTTCTGAATGTCTTACACCTATCAAGTTACTTAATTCTAGAAAACCTGCTAAAGTTCATAGTATCATTATGGACAGTTTTACAAATGAGAAAGCTGAAACGTAATGATTTTATATTACTTGACCAAGCTCAGACAGCAAGTTATGGTGGAGTTGGAGTTACAATTGATATAAACACAAATGGTCATAAATCCCATTTTAAATTTTAAAACTAAATAAGGGATTAAACTAATCTATACTTTTCAAAGGAAAATTAAGCCTTAATACTAATCATTTCCTCAATCACCTTGTTAAAAGAAGAAACAAACTGGTTTTATTTGAATTAACATAAAAATTCAGTTATCTGAGGTTCAATCAGAGGACACTTTTTTATGACTAAATATAATTGATGTTCATACTGATGAGTGAGCAATATGGAAGAGAGACAGGTCCATACCAAACAAGAAGGGATTGACAAAGAGGTTTCCATATAAATCCCAGTTGTTTGATCAAAGAAGAAAGTAAACTAGGGAGATCTGTCATGGACATCAGGTGATGTCATGGAGATTTTTTTGTCTTGGCCTATGATCTGGATGGCATACTCTGAGGGAAGTCTCAGAATTTTTAACACTGATAAGACCCTCAGTTTTGGGTGTTGTTTCAAACCATTCAACTTCTGAAGTGAAATATTAATACTAATAACAGCCACATAAAGATACTGCTGGGATATCCAGCAAAATTTAAAGCCACAGGAGATACCCTGAACCCAGGGTCATGAGACCCTTTCCACACCCCCCCACCAAAAAAAAGCACCAGCTGACATAGGCTCACAATTAAAAGTTGCAAAATACATTTAAAAATCTGCCCCAGGCAAGAAGGGACAAACGCAGCATTTGAAGTTCCTCAAACCTTCAAAAAAATAAAACAGTTGGGTAGATAAGCTAAAATCAGTTATGTTAAAATTGGTGATATTCCCAATACAAATAATATTTAAGTACAGAACAAGAACAAGATACTATAACACAGATTATTTAAAGGGAAAGGTATAAAATGTCTGAAAATGAAAAAAAAATTGAGACCCAATAAAATTAGACACTCCACAAATGGTTAAACAGCAGATTATGTACATCTGAGGAGGAAATCTGTGAGCTGGAATATAAAAATGGTGAACTAGCCCTTACCATAGCAAAAATAGAAATATAAAAACAGTGGAGGGGTTAGAACACCTGGACATTAGAGAGATGGCTCACCACAAAGTCCACAGGAACTCCAGGCACGAAAGGAGAGGTAACAGAGAGACCATACTCACAGGATCTCTTTCGGCTGTTTTCCAGATTTGTTGAAAGATAGAATTCTCAGACAATGGCAAGTATGTGGAGTTCAAACAAGGAAAAATAAAAACTAGACTTTTACTAAAATGGTAAACCTTAACAACAACAACAAAGAAAGATATAAAGGCAAGCAGAGAGAAAGAAAAGTTACCTAGAAAGCCATAATAATTCTGAAACCATATTAGATTTTGGAAGACCCCTGAAATCTTTAAAATAATATCAATCATCATCCAGTACAAGGTGAATGTTTAGCATGTTTTAATTCTCAGTAATCCATGAAAATGGAAATGATAAAAAAAACACTTGCCTTTGTATGTTGTTGACAGCATTTCAAAATTTCTTCCATATGATGATCTTAGTCATGAGCGGCTGATCTCAGTGAGCAGCTGATTCAGGTGGATTCTAACTGCTAGAAGCTTTATAACCTTGGGCAAGTTAGTTCACCTCTTGGTCTCATTTCCTTTATCTCCAAAATGGTAGTGCTAACAGATTATTATAATGTTTTGTGTTTTAAGTGAAACAATACAGGTAAAAATGCTTAAAACTACCTGAGATACAGAATTCAACAAGTGACAGCTATTATTGTTACCATAGTATACTGAATCCTCACCATGGCTCTGCAATTGAGACTTTGCCTGTTTCCGTTTTCCAAGGAAATTCTATTATTTGATAGTTGACAGCTCATCCAGAATCACAACTAGACTTTTTAAAACTAGAATGAGAATTCATGTTTCTTATGCCCTCCCATTTTCAGTTCTCTTTTTAGTTATTGCTTTTATTAAAATTTGTTTTCACTGAAGAATTTAACTTGGGCTACAGACTACAGAACACATTATCTCTTGATCTCTCAGAGCTTCAAACATTCCATTTGCATTCATTGGTCTGTTAAAGGGATCTTCACCAATCTTCTCAACACACACTGAGTTTTTAATTTTTACTCCATCTCCAGCCAGCGGAAATCAATGTCAACTAGAACTTCCATTTAGCAGCACATAATCACATCTGGAAGGGAGGCTGAAAAACAGTTTTTCAATCAGAGTGTATTGCCTCCCTCAACAAAATCAGAGGTAAGAAAGGAGGCAAACACCAAAACACCATAACATTTAAGAAGAGCAGTCTAAGCAGCAGATACCTCTGGAAAGAAGGCAGTCAGGGGATCCAAGATGTCTCCCAAGACATGGAGCACAGCACCCGCTCTATAAGATCCTGCAAAATTTGGTCCTGGCTGACCTATCTGGCTTTGATCTTTGCTCAACTTATGCTCTTACTCTCACAGAGAGGTTCCTGACCATGCCTTTCTTTCTCTTTTATAGATCCTCTTCTTGGAACCTCTTTCAATCACCTGCAATCCACATAAACAAGCACACATTTCTGTCACCGTGCCTCACACACATTTTTCCAGGCTATCTCAAATATGCATTAAAGCCATGGGGAGCCTTCCCTGTTCCCCAAATCCTAGTCCAGTTCTCCATCTGTCTCTGAGCTACTAGGGTCTACTGCATTCCCCCTCTCTCCCTCACAAACTGTTAGCAACTTGAAGGCAAGGATTTTATTCTATTTTCACTGGGTCAGGTTGACATTTTGCTCATTTTTCTTCACCAATTATGTATGCAGTCTCTGGCATCCATAAGTGAGCAATAAATATTTATGGAATATGGAAATTAGTAAATTTTACTCCAAGTTTATCAAGAGTTTATACAAGGAGAAAACAGTGTACACAGGCAGTGATAATATCTATGGCTTAACAAGCATTTACAAGTGTGAGGCACGATGGATTTACAGGGTTACAGGCATTGTCTTCTTTTAGTTTTCCAAGAAGCTACAACGTACCTATGATTATCACAGTCACTGTACAGATGAGAACAGTGAGGCTCTGAGAGGTTATTTGCCCAAGGTCACAAAGCTAAAACATTGAGCATGAATCTGAACCCTGGTTGTAGTTATGTCTACTCCACAATCTACATCCTGAACTCCAGGCTGTGTTGCTGGAATACAAACCTTGGCCCCTTTGGCGTCCTATCCTGATAGGGTGCTGCAGCATTAAGTGCCAGAGCATAGAACAGCTGCTTGGTAGTGAGAATCTAGGGCATTTTATGTTGTCTGAGGACAGAATGAAGAGAGAGAAGTAATAGACGAGGGGGGCTTTATTTTGAGGAAGAGAGGAAGCAGGATGACAAATGAAATAAACTGAGAATTCCACATCAGAGCAACCACAGATCCAGTCTAAGACAGGCATTTCATCTATCAACACCATTCTGACAACCAGCTAATTAAATCTCTCTGGGGAAAGGGTTCCCGTCTTGACTCACAAGGGCAAATGCTGCATCCTGAAGCCTGTTCCCCACATGGAGCTTAGGAAGGCCAGCTTCCCAGATGGCCTGATAATCGCTGCAACAAGCTTAACACCCAAGTCCCACTGGAAAACAGGCAAAGGCCACAGATGACACAGAAAGCAAGCTTAGCATAATGAGAAAGGCTTACATTTATTGGACACTTGCAATTGGTCTCAAGCAAATGAGTGGTTATTTCATTTAATCCTCCAAAAGAATCTAATGAGATAGATATTATCCCATTTCACAGACAAGGGTCTAAGGACAGAGATTGTACCTGGTTTTGCCTCCTGTTTCTCAGCTCCAAGCCCATCCTCCCTAACTTTACATTCTCTAATTTGGCTGTGGACTGTATAAACTGCATGGCTTAGGGCCCTTAACCAGCTAGCTTCCTATTAGCTTCTGCAAAGAGAAGATGGAAAATGGGGAACAGAAGGCCAAAGAAATGAAAGCACACTTCTTTCCTGTCCCACCAGCATCATCCCTGTTGACACAGTTGTCTCTCCCTGCAGCTTAGTTCTGCCCTTCCTACCTCGGTTTTGCCAAACTCTCTCAGGAGGATCAGAAGCAGCTGGGCCACAATCCATCCTCAGATATCTGAGCACAGATTTCTGCAGTACCTTTGTTCACTCAGCCTTGGGGGCTGCTACTTCCTCTAGTTATTATCTCTGGACACCTCCGTGTTTCTTCATTACTTTCCAAGTTCCAACAAATATATTGTCAATTCTCTGCATTAAACCCCTCTAACTGAAGTACCTAGAGGTACTGTTCTTATGACAGAACCTGGACTGTTACAGATGTTGAATCCTTGGTCAATGTCCTGTGCTAGTAGGCAGCATGGACATTGTTCACCTCAGGTCTTCCACACAGGTTTAAGTAGGCAGCTTTGTCTACAGTAGGAACCACAACCAACACACATTTGTTAAAATGAACCAGTTCCTTTTTTTTTTTTTTTTTTTTTTTGTAAATTAGAGAATTACATTTATACATAGTAGTTAAGTTCACTTTGACAAAATCATGCATACATAGACCTTGGTTTACTGCATTTCTGTCCCTGTTCCCCTTCCTTTCCTGTCCCTCCTCCTTCTCCCTATTCTCCTTCTTCTACTTTACTGATCTTCTTTCACTCGTGTTTATTTTTGATTGGTGCTTTCTACAAATTCATGAAGTTGGAATTCCCTACAGTATATTTATATATGCACACAATGAGATTTTGTTAAATTCATTCTGCATTTCCTCCCCTTTCCCATCCCTCCTCCCTTCCTATTAATCTCCTTCTACTCCACTGATCTTCCTTTATGATGCCTGATTCCCCCCACTTTTTTCCCTTATTTTGCTCAAGTTTCCACATAAGAGAGAAAACATTCAACCCTTGATTTTCTGAGTCTGGCTTATTTCATTCAGCATGATGTTCTCTATTTCCATTCATTTACTGGCAAATGCCATCATTTCATTTTTTTGTTGTTGTTGTTATGGCTGAGTAAGACTCCAATGTGTGAGTATATCGCATTTTCTTAATCCACTCATCTATTGATGAGCATTTTGGTCAGAGGAACCAATTTCTTAGTGCTAACATCTTAAATACATATGTATAAATATATATGTACATATATATGTATATGTATATATTTAATGTTTTTAGTTGTAGATGGGCACATACCTTATTTTATTTATTTTATTTTTATGTGGTGCTAAGGATTGAACCTAATGTCTCACATATGCTAGGCAAGCATTCTACCACTGAGCCACAACCCTAGCCCTTAACTATATTTTTATAAAAAATAATAACATATATAATGCTTTTATAATAGCTATTTAATACAATTTAGAATGAAATGTATTATAATTAAGGGTATAACTTTTAGAGAAATATAAGCTTAAGCTTAGTTTTGCCATGTCGTGACTGTATGATGTTTGGCGAGTTACTGAACCTTGCTAAAATTTAGCTTTGTTATCTACAAAATATGGTTACTAGATCTACCTACTTCATAGGGTTGCTATAATTTAATTATCATAATACATATGTCAAGAACTGCAAAGTTTGAGATTGTTTTACTACTTACAGTCTAACGAGCTGTGCTGTTACTACTTCATAGGTGTTGGCAGAAGAAAGGAGACACCAGGGTCAAGAACAAAGGACTTTGTCACTCAAGACAAAAGCATTAGCCAGAACTTCCTGTTGGTTTCATTGGTCATCCATGTCTCCCAAGTCTCCCAGGATGATGCAAAAGGCTCATGATGGATGGTTGCACACATGGTGGGTTCTACTACAGGAGAAGACCACAAAGCTGTAGACATACCATCTTTCTAGTAAGCTGAGACAAGACTGCTCTTTATCGGGGGGAAACATTGCCACCTCTCTCAAGATTTCTCACTGAAAACATAATCTTGAGAAATGATCTAGATAAAGAGCCATCAGAGCCTCACAATTTTGATGCAACTAGCAAAAACTTGAGAGAGTATTCAAAGCCCTGGGAAACTGTCTCTCCTCAAGCAATTTATCAAGGTCTTACTAATTACAAAGGAAATGGTAGCTATTACCATGAATCTCATAAAAGTCAATCCTGAAAGTGTACCTTCCCCAATTTTTAGATGAGGAGACTAACTCAGAGAAGTGAAACGACCTGTTTAATGGTAATAATCTTTGGGGAAATGGTGGTTCTGGGTTCAAAAGTCAGAAATCATGACCCCAAGGTACATGCCCATTCCTCTTCACCATCAAAATGACTTACCTTCAAGGATAAGTGCTACACGTCATCAGCTCAGACTGGCTACATAATCTGTGGGGCTGCTCCCATCTTTCCAGAACTCTTGAACTTTAGAGTCAGAACAGCCCTAAATATAACCTCTTCTACTGGACAGAACTAGAACACACTAAACTGTTCTCACCAAGGACCTTGTTTCCCACTGAACTTCCTCAGAGGATGCCAAGGAATGGGGCTAGAGCAGTGAAGGGAGGGTAGGGTCCACACAGCTCCATTTTGCAGGGGAGACAGTTATGAATAAGATTATTTCTGATATTTTTTTAAAAGGGAGGGGTAAGCTGTTCACAGCTACTCAGGAGTAAATTGGGAATAATGCTATCTTACTCTCAGGGATACCTTGAAGGGGCAATGAGATATTTTAAGGAGGAAGGTGCAGCCTGGCACACAGGGGTAGGCATTATACCTTGCTTTCTGTGGCTATCATCATACACACAGGCGCTGACCAGAACCTTGTGTCTGTCAGTCTACAGCTGATGATCTGTGAAACCAGCAGCCCACAGAGGAGGAATTCTTTGTCTCCAGCTTCACTAGCACCAGAATCCCAGCAAATAACCTGGTCCAGACTTTGGCCTTGGACAGGCGCCTGCAATGCTGGCCACTTCATTCCGGAACTTCACCCTGTGGTAAGGATGGCACCAAACACAATTTTTGTCCTAAAGTGATTTCCTCCCCCACTGTCTCTTCCCTCACCGAGTGATTTATGTCTCATTGAGGGCCTTTTCCCCTTCATAACCCATCTGGCCTTCCTGTCTCAGCCTGCAGGGAGAGTGTAATCCTGTGTTGCAGCTTTACAGACGGTTTCTATGGAAATTATAACAATATTTCAGCTATTGTGGAGCCACATCACTGCTGATTGAATAAGAAGGGACTTAAAAGGGGAAATGTGGAATTAAATATCAACAACCTAAGTCCTTAGCGACAAGGACTAGTTTTCATGAAGTTGTTCCTATCGACAGTAACAAACAATAACAAACCAATATTGTTTTTGTATTCACCATACAAAGGCGGGTTATTTCTCAAACCTTTTGTGGAGACTACGCAGTGTAGATAGAATCAGGTCCCACACAAGTGCTCATGGCAATGTTCAGAAATGAGAGTCAAGGAAAATTCCAGTTAAGGGTTAGAAAATGGAGTAACAGTGCTTCAGATCTCCACAGTGTCACCCAAGAGACGCTGCAACTGCTTGCAATTTGGAATGGTCTGTTAACTGTTCTCTCAAATCAGCAGAAGAAACTAGGAAATAGGAATGCTTGTTTAGGGAAAAGGAGTGGTCAGTGTCCATTAATAGCTCCTAAATGCTGAGATGGGAAAGAAAGCAAGCACACAACTATAGCTCCACTTAGACTTTCCCACCAGCATTGTTCCTGACTTTTTGTTTTGGCCATATCTTTTATTCTGTCCATGACAGGTTTGGTTTCTCTTTTTTCTTTTTTTTACTCAAATATGTTTTGACATTGATTTCTTTGTAAGAGAAATTGTACTGCTTTTATTCAATTACAAATGCAGTGCAAGCCATTGTACACAATGTAGAATATAGACTAAAGAAATGGAAGAAAACACAAGCTACCCATTATCCCTCTGCTCAGAAATAGACCACTGCTAAGTTTTGCTAAATTTCCATTTCATTTCGATATGACTAAAAACGTGGGCTGAAGGGTAAAGAAAGAATTCTGGCTTTGCAAGCTGCTTGAACTTGTGCAGGTTGTTAAATCCCTCTAACCCTCAGGTTTTCTATCCAAGTAACTGACAAAGCCTTCCTACAGATGGCTGAGGGACCAGATAAACCAAGGACACTTTGTCAAAACATTATTTCCTCTCCATCATCATCTTTAACAACTCTATAGTATTTGGTCACATAAATATGCTGTAATTTATTTACAATATCTTATTCATATTCAGTCATTTTATATATTTACTATAAAATAAAATACACAGGGTGACTTCTTAAAAATAATCTCCAGTCCTTCCTTTTGTTTTCTATGTATTATTCAGCAAAGGGATATAACTCAATTCATTTATATCAAATACACAGACTGTGACTGTGGTGCACATTGTGGAAAAACAGTCCAGACTCCGTCCTCCTGCACAGGAATGAGCAGGTGGAGAGAGTGGAAGAGCATCAGCTGGGAAATAGGAAATTCAGGTCTTGGCTCCATCTTCCCAATTGCCTTCTACCAGCTGTAACCTGAGCAAGTGACCTAATTTTTCTTCTCTCATCTGTAAAATGGGTATAATTATAGTGCCATCCAATTCATTTATATGACATATACAGAAGAGGTAAATCCATAGAGACAGCAGACCAGTGATTGCCAGAGACTGGGGAGGGAGACAAATAATGGTGAGTGACTACTCAATGGAAACAGTCTTTTTTTTCTGAATGATGAAAAAGTTCTGGAATTAGACACTTGTGATGATTGTACACAATTTTGTAAATGTACTTGATGCCATTCATTGTACTTTAAAATGATTAAAAAGATAAATTGTATATTATATATATTTTATCACAATTTTAAAAAAAGTGTCTGCCCTATACTAAGCACTCAATTTTTTTTCATCCTATTCCCTTCACCAAACCTCATTTAAGTGGGAGGTTGGGAAAAAATGCTCTTAGAAATTGCTTCTAGTTCTGAGTCTACTCTCTAGCTAGACAAATCTGCCTCTTGATGAAGAAACTTTTCATGAATAACAATTTCCTGCCTTCCCCTTCCTCTGGCCTAAAGGAGCCCAGTGCCCTTCAGGCACTCATTTTGGGAGCTGCCATCACTTCAACACAGTTCCTTCAAGCACCTGATGGGCATCTGACTGCTGGTGCCCCTAAAGAGGCTCATGGTAGTCACCCAGTAAATGTATGTTGGGCCCCTGAAAGGATGAAAGAATAAACGAAGTTAAGAAAGAATGCAGGGGAAGCTGTTGGCTCTGCTGAATGTCTCAAGTGGACCTAGCCCTGGCTGAATTCCTGATCTCTAAGTCATATTTCCTGAACAGTGAGAACACACCTTCCAATGGGAAATGGAAGCTCTGCAAACCCTTAACCACACTTTTATTAAACAAGCCATTATTTCATCTCCTCAATCTCCATATATTTAAACTGTTGACAGGTCTTAGGCGTGAGTGAGCCCAGCCTTCTCCCCATTCACTTAATAATGTCACATCCTCTTAACAATTCCAAGAGGATTTCTTTCCATGACGCCTCTCCCCTTTGCAACCCCAAGCTGTTTGCTGTCTCCCTGCTGCTCCTTCGCCTAGCACACCGGCAAACTTTATTTTCAGATTGACCTCCTTCCTGATCACTCAAACTTCTGTTGTTGACTTCCCACTGTAATTTCCAGGTCATCCTCTTCCACCTCCCCTTTTCTCCTGTCTTTGTTCTTCAACAAGCCTTGCCTTCACTTCATAAATTTGCATTCTCTAAAAATCTCTCATTGTTCTCTTCTTCAACATCAGATATGCATTTACTTTTTCATTTCCTTCTCCAATCTCAGGCAGCCCGGAAGGGGCAACAAGTGTTTCTGGGCCTTTCAGATTATCTTGCTTACTTATCACACTTACCTCACATTTCTGAATCTTTTCATTGAGAATTTGCCATGACTTACTCTGCTGCTCACTCTAGCACTCTAGTCCATGCGTGCATACATGTGCCGTTCTCTTGTATTTAAAAGAAAACAAACAAACAAACAAACAAAACACAAGAGGTTGACAAACTACCCATGGACCAAATCCAGCCTCCACCTGTTTTTGTAAATAAAGTTTTATTGGCATATAGCTACACACATTCATTGATATATTGTCTATGCCTGCTTTTGCTATACTGAGTTGAGTAGTTGGAACAAACACATTACAGCTTGCAAAGTCTAAAATACTCTTACTATGTGGCTCTTTTAGAAAAAAAATTATCCACTCCTACTCCAGATAATGAGAGACAGCTCATCATTTATTTACAAACTTTCAGCTGACAGGATGTATTGCCAGATACACTGCCTTCATTTCAACGCCATTTCAAACTCCCCACTCCTCATCCTGTAATCTCAGTAAAATCATCCCTTACGGTACCACATTCTGCCTGCCTGACCCTCCCTGGGTGATGAATAGGAGAAAACTATATCTCTGGATATAGTCTTCCATCCCTAACAAATTTATGAGATATCATTCATCAACTGCATTTTTTCCTTCTCACTCAATGTCCTTTTATTGCACAACTTTCCATCACGTTGGTTTTATTTATTGCTCTTAAGAGGCAGATTATGGGAATATTACCCAGAGGAAAAGAACCCCTCCCTAGCCTGCTTCCAAACAAACATAAGTATTACATCTTTTTCAGACATAATTTTGCTTCTTGGAAATAAACCAAATGACTCTGCCATCAATGAAGACCATCTAGAATAGTGGTGTTGGGCTCCAGGATCACGTGGGCCTGGGTTGAGCCCTATCTCTGGCACCATCCTTTGAATACTATCTGTCTTTCATGGGTGCCTTTCAATCACACTGTCTCATCAGCCACCATTAAAAGTTATTATCAGAATCTGGGGCATATCATGACAACTGTCCGAGTCCCTCTCCATTCCTCCCTCCTTTACTTTTCCCCCTGACCTTGGGCCTTACAGCTTCTGACATTTTCTTCCACAGCAACTGTGTTCACCTTGTGAACTTGAGCAAATTCTGCTTCTTATTTTGATTCAAATTTCCACTGGTAGACATTTACTTTTGGATAACCCAAGTGCTGGATCCCATTCAGATCTGATGTTTAGCTGCCACCACACCAGAGGTGAAGAGCATAGTGGCACAGAGAACTCAGTAGAGTCCTTGGGCTGCAAGGCCAACTTTGTTCACTCCTAGCTGTATGATTATAAAAACCCAAGTAACCTCTTCAATGGTTGATGCTCAGTTTCTCTTCTAGATTATGGGGCTATGGATGAAGAGTTGTGAGAATGACGAGGGGAATCATTGTTTCACATAAATAAGCATTCCATAAATGTAATGCTTCATTAAAACTTATCCCTTGAACCTCATTTGTGCTCCCAGATTCAGGGAAAAGTAAAATTTTGAAAGACTACTGAGGGAACCATTTTGGCAGAGAAAAATTCTCTTATTTTAGTTAGATCTCAATTTACAGTTTTAGCTTTCTTTTTATGTTTTAGTTTCCAGTTAAGATTCAAAATTCTTTTTCTTCCCATGTGTTTTACTTTGTCCCCATTTACCTGGCTCTTGTGGTTCCTGATTCTTATCTACTATTGCCTCTACCCCACTACTCTTTCTTACAGTTTAGGCAACACTCCCTTGCTTTGTACACCCTCAAGTTCTGCCCCTAAAATTATAAGTAGGATGCATCCATCCCATGCCCAGTGTTTCTCACAAAAATTACCAGAGAGACTAGGGATATAGCTCAGTGGCAGAGCATGTGTTCTGCATGCAAGAGGCCCTGGATTCAATTCAAGACAAAAAAAAAAAAAAAAAAAAAAAGAAGGAAGGAAGAAATAAAGAAAGAAAAGAAGAAAGGAAGTCAGCCAGTCAGTCTAACAACACACGGCCATTTACAGAAATTTGACATTGACGAATGTAATGAAATGAATTATACAAAGGTTTATCAGGAAGGAAGCTTATCCCTTCTTGTTTACAAGCAAAAGAAGAAAAAGTAAACAAAAACACAAACTAAAACTAAAAAATAAATATCTGATTAAAAAGAATTAGTAGTTAAGTATTTGACACATTATATACCATATAGCCATGGAAATTATGCTTTAGAAAATCTTTTATTTCTATGATGATGTCATAGTTATTGAAGGTTAAAAAAATGGTTTAGGGTTTCTAACAACAAAGAAAAAGTTGAATGAACCGAAAAAATCAATAACTCTTCTTAGATCTGGCAGGAAAGTACAGCAGAGCATTCTGCTCATCGTACCAGGGCATGCCTTTGGAGAAATGACTTGACTAGAGCCGACCTGCTGAGATTATACAAAAACCTTATCTACCTGGGGAACAGGGGAATACCCAGCTCCAGCCAGTTCTACTTTCCAGCGGGGAAAAGGAAACATAAATCCCGAACCTTCCAGATGCCCTATCCCATCTGAGGAAGCATAAAAATCTAAGAGACCCTGATGAAGTTCACAGTCCAGGGGCACAGGTTCACCATAGACTGAGGCCTCATCATGGGGCTATAAATCACTTATGTTCCCCTACACCTTACTACTATACTACTAAAGACATACTTCCTAGAGATCTGTTATGGTTTGGATGCAAGGTGTCCCCCAAAAGCTTATATGTGAGATAATCCAGGAAGGTTCAGAGGAGAAATGACTGGGTTGTAAGAGTCTTAACCCAATCAGTGGTAGGGTGCCTCTGGAGGAGGTAGCAATTGGGGCATGGCTATGGGGTATATATATTTTGCATTTGGAGAGTAGAGACTCTCTCTCTCTCTGCTTCCTGATCACCATGATGTGAACTGTTCCCTCTATCACCCTCTCCCTCCATGATGTTGAGCCTCACCTTGAGCCCTGGGGAATGGAGCCAGCCTTGCATGGACTAAGACCTCTGAAATTGTGATTCCTAAAATAAACTTTCCCTCCTCTACAGTTGTGCTGGCCAGGTCATTTAGTCACAGCAGCAAAAAAGTGGACTAAAACAAGATCCTTCTACCCAGTGTGTCATGCTCTCCTTTCAACAAAAATCACAAGGCAAAATAACAGGCAAAAGCATGGTGCAAAGAGACTGAACAAGAACCAAATCCAGAGTCAGATATGGCAGGATCGTTGGAATTATCAGATCATTCATTTAAAAATACTATAATTAATATGCCAAGAAATTTTAAATGGAGCAGGTATACAACATGCAAGAACAGAGAAATAAGATAAATAGACCAATATAAACTGTAAGAAGGAATCATAAAAGAAAGGCTAGAGATAAAGGGCAACAGAACAGAAATGCGCTTTTAGTGGGCTCATTAGTTGTGGCTGGAAAGCAAATCTAAGCTTGAGGATATGACAAAAGAAACTTCCACAACCAAAAAGCAAGAAGGGAAAAAGTCTGAAAAATAAGAAGATATCCAAGAGCCGGACACACTGCTACAGGTGTAATGTATAAATAATGGGAATACCAGAAGGAGAAAAAACAAAGAAACATATTTAAAGCAATAATGACTGAGAATTTCCCAAATTTGTCAGGCATCAAACAGATCCAGGAAGCTATGAGAACAACAATGCACCCCATAAAACTAATGCTGGTCTAGCTTATTCAAACTTCAGAAAATCAAAGACAAGAAAAAAATCTTGAAAAACTCCAGAGCAAGGAGGCATCTTACCTATAGAAAATCAAACATAATAATTACAAATTTCTCCTCAGAAATGAGAAGTGGAGTGAACTTTTTAAATCAGTGAGGGGGAAAAACAGCCTGTAATTCTGATCCTGGAAAATTAATCTTTAGAAATGAAGAAGATATGAAGACTTCCTCAACCAAACAAAACTTGAGGAAATTTATTTCTTGAAAACTAACTTTATAAGAGATGTTAAATGAAGTTCTTCAGGGGCTGGGATGTAGCTCATTGGTAGATGCTTGCCTAGCATGCATGAGATCTTGGGTTTGATCCCCAGCATCACAGTAATTAATTAACTAATCAATTAATATTTTTTTAAATTATCAGAGAGTAGGAAAATTAAATAGATCAAAAACTCTGATCTACATAAAGAGCATCAAAAAATGAATAGTTAAGTTAAAATGAAAAAATTTATCTAACAGATTTTTCAAGTTAGAATAGCAATAATGTATTTGATCATATATGCATATGTACATATATGTTTATACATAACTGAAATGAATGAAAGGAAAATATAAGAAATGGGAAGGAAAAATTAGAAATCTGGAGACTATCATGCTAAGTGAAATAAATCAATCCCAAAAAACCAAAGGTCAAATATTCTCTCTAATATGTAGAGGGGGGATAGATAAAAAAAAAAAAAGTGGATTAGACAAAGGGAAATGAGGGGAAGAGAGGAAGGATGGGAAAAGGAAGGACAGTGGAATGAATCTAACATAACTTGCCTATACACATATATGAATATACCATTGTGAGTCCACCACCATCATGTACATCCATAAGAAACTAATAAATAAAAATAACTATGGGTAAGTAATGGAAAAAAAACAGTAGAGGAAGGGAACAGGGGATGGGGGAAGGGAGGGGAAGGAGAAATACTGGGTACTGAATTAAAGCAAGATATATTCTATGCTTTTTTGATTATGTCAAAATAGATTCTACTGTCATATATATCTATAAAGAACCAATAAAAAAGATGCTCACAATACCTGTAAAACAGTATAGTGTTATTTGAAAACGGACTTGGACTAGTTGTAAATGTATATCATAAATTTTAAGGCAACTGAGGAAAGAGTTAAAATACAAGTATAATGCTTATTCGAACAAAGGAGAAAAATGAAATCACATAAAATGCTAAATTAAGACCACAAAAAGAGGGCTGGGATTGTGGCTCAATGGTAGAGGACTTGCCTAGCATGTGTGAGGCACTGGATTGGATTCTCAGCACTGTAAATAAATAAATAAATAAATAAATAAATAAATAAATAAATAAATATAAAGGTCCATCAATAACACATTTCTCTGAAGCTCATATGAAACATTTGCTGAGATAGTCCACACTCTGAGTCATAAAACACATCTTAATGTACCTAACAGAAAAGAAATGTCCATTGTCAGGCTACAGTGGAATTAAACAAGGCATCAAAAATAGAAAGGCAAAGATTAAACAGTACAATTCGATGTGTTTGTTTGAGATGGGGTCTTGCTGTACTGTACAGGCTGATCTTGAAGTCCTGACCTCTAGAGCTCAGCCTGTCAGTGCCTTCTTAGTGGCTGGGACTGCAAGTGCAAACCACCACACCAAACTCTAACAAAACAACTCTAAATAAACCAGTCAAAGAAGAAATCTCAAAAAAATTAAAAATGTTTTGAACTGAATTGGAAATGAAAATATAACTTTAGCCACATTTCCAAATCTGTGTGATGCAGCTAAAGCAGTACTTAGAGGGAAGTTTGCAGCACTGAATACTACACAAAAAGAAATATATAAAATCTGTAATCTAAATTTCTACTTTAGGAATCCACAAAAAGAGAAAATTAAATTCAAAGGAAGATTTCTTCCTTTTTAAATAATAAACACATTTTATAATAAAAATTAGAGTAGAAATCAATAAACATGAAAGCAAGAGATCAGTAAGAAAATTAACCAACCCAAAAGCTAGTTCTTTGAAAATATCAATAAAATAGATAATCCTCCAGGCAGGGTAAGAAAAAATAGACAGACACAAATGACTAATATCAGAAACAAAAGAGGGAGCATGATTACATATTCCATGATATTAAAAGGATAATAAACATATATGAGCAAATCTCTACCCACAAATTTGATAACCCAGATGAAGTACATCACTTTCTCAAAAGGCACAATTTACCAAAACTCATACTAAAATACATAGAAAATCTGAATAGGTGCGTCTCTATCTCTTAAATATTGTTGAATCAAATAATTAATAACCATCCAAAACAGCATCAAGATGAGATGGATTCACTAACGAGTTTTACCAAACATGCAAGGAAGACATAATACCAATTTTCTATAATCTTTCCCAAAAAATAGAAGCAGAGAAATTCTTCTAACTCATTCTATAAGATCAGTGTTATTATAAAACCAAAATCAGATATAGACATTGCAAAGAAAACTAAAATTTCTCGTGAGCACGGATAAAAAAAAAACCCTCAACAAAATATTGGCAAGTTAAATCCAATAATATAAAAAAAGTTATATACCACAATCAAACAGAGTTTATTCCACACATCTAAGGCTGGCTTGAAACTTTGTTTTGTTTGTTTTTGGTGCCAGGGATAGAACCCAGGGGTGTTTAACCACTGAGCCACACCCTAGTTCTTTTCTATATTTTATTTAGAGACAGGGTCTGGCAAAGTTGAGTAGGGCTTTGCTAAGAGACTGGGTTTGAATATTTGAGACTCCTGCCTCTGCTTCCCATGCCTCTGGGATTTCAGGCATGTGCCACAGCTCCTGGCTGGACAGAAACATTTTAAGGTCAATTCATGTACTACATCATTTCAAGAGGCCAAACGAGAAAAATCACATGAGTATAAGAATCATCTATTACGTATAGAAGGAGAAAAAGTATTTGACAAAATCCAATACATATTCCTGGTAAAAATTCAGCAAACTATTAATAGAGAAAAATAATGTTCTCCACTGGACAAAGAACAGGTACAAAAATCCTACAGCTAACATCACACACAATGGTGAGATACTCAAAGCTTTCCTGCAAAGATCAGAAACAAGGCAAGATAAAATCTCTCATCGCTACTCTTAAACATTAAACTAGAAGTCCTGGCTAATGCAATTGGACAAGAAAAGAAAAGGCATACAAATTGGGAATAAGAAAAAAGTCTTTGTCGACAAATAACATGATCACTTATGTAGAAAATCCAAAATAATTGATTAAAAAAAAACCTCTCCTAAAACTAATAAGTGATTATAAGAAGTTGCAGGACACAAGGTTAATATACAAGTTGAATTATTCCCTACAAACCAGTATTAAATAAGTTGAATTTCAAAGTCAAACATTACCACTTACAATAGCATCCCACAAATAAAATAATAATGTACAAATATAACTATATATATGTACATATATATAAAATCTATATGAGTAAAACTAAAAAACCAAAGAAGAACTAAAGTAATGGAGATATATTCCATGACCACGGATAAGACTCAATATTTTTGAAATGTTATTTCTTCCCAATCTGTTCTACAGATTCAATTCAATTCCAATCAAAACCTCAGGAAGTTATTTTGTGGATATTACTAAATTTACTCTAAAGATTATATGAAAAGATAAAAGACTCACAATAGCCAACCCAATACTGAAGAAGATCAAAATCAGAAGACTGACAGAATCCAACTTCAAGATTTACTATAAAGCTATAGTAATCAAGACAGTGTAATGTTGGGGAAAAAAAGATACATAGATTAATGGAACAGAATAAAGGTCACAGAAACAGACTTAAATATAGTCAACTGATCTTTGCAAAGAAGTAAAGGCAATACAATGGAGTAAAGATAGCCTTTTCAAAAACTGGTGCTAAAACAACATCCATGTGAATAAAAAGGAAAACAATCTAAACAGAGACCTTAAACCATTCATAAAAATTAACTCCAAATAATCCATAGATATAGAAGTAAAATGCAAAATTACAAATTCCAGTAAGATAACATAAAACTTCAATGACATTGAGTAAGGTGATGAATTTTTATATGCAATACTAAAGGCACAATTTATGAAAATTGTGAACAACTGGACTAATTGATCAACTGGACTTCATGTTAAAAACTTTTGCTCTGTGAAAGACAATGTCAAGATAACAAGAAAAATAACCACAGTGGGAGAAAATATGTGCAAAAGACACACCTGATGAAGGACTGTTTTTCAAAATAATTTTAAGATCCCCAAATCAAAAAAACAAACTGATTTTAAAAGTGGGCCAAAAACTTTAATGAAACTTCTCCAAAGAAGAGAGACAGATAGCAAGTAAGTATATGAAAAGGTATTCCATATCATACATCAATGAAGAATCACAAATTAAAATAATATACTACTACCCAACTATTAGAATGTCCAAAATCCAAAATACTGACAACAACTGCTGTTGAAAGTGTGAAACAACAGGAAGTCTCAATCATTGCTGGTGAGAATGCAAACTGCTATAGCCACTTTGGAAGGTAATTTGGTAGCTTCTTACAAAACTTAACACACTTTGCCCGCACGACCCAACAATCATGCTCCTTGGTCATTTACCCAAATGAATTGAAAATTTATGTATGCACAAATGCACATGGATATACACAGTAGCTTTATACACAAATTTATTCATTTAGAAGCAACCAAGATGTCCTTCAGTAATTAAGTGAATAAATAAATTATGATACATCCAGACAATGAAATATTACTCAATGCTAAAAAGAAATGAACTATCAAGCCAACACGAAAGAAACCAACATAAAAAGCAATATGGTTCTAGCTACAGTCAGCTCTCTGTATCCGTGGATTCCACATAAATGGATATGGAGGGCAGACTTAAGGGACTTGATCATCCATGGATTTTGGTATCTGCAGGCAGTCTTGGAATAAATTCCCTGAAGATAGTAGAGAAGATGTGGACTTGACATTCTGGAGAAGGTGAAACAATGGAGACAGTAAAATGACCAGTGGTTCATAGGGGATGCAGGTGAGCTGGGGATGAATAGGCAGAGCACAGGGGAGTTTTAGGACAGTGAAATTTCTGTAAGTTACCACAATGGTGGATACGTGTCATAATAGGCCTGCTTTCTGGTTTGTAGACTGGGCTGGTTAAGCAATCCTGTGTCAGCCGCCTGAGCAGCTGAGACCACAGTTGTGCACCATGGCACCCAGTTTTATAGAATTCATCTTTGTTTTTCTAACTTTTGTTTTTGTCTGTGATTTAATAAGTTGCTTTTGAATGAATGAATTTAAAAAAATATATCAGTGAGTAAACTCCTCCTTACATTTACAATGTCCTTGTTAACCATACCCCATCGGTCCAATCCTACATGTGTTTACTGAAAGGGAACACTGGGCACTAACCAGTACCTCATCTATACCATCATCACCAGCTCTGATTTTGAAATTTTCCCTTATAAACTGTTCAGTAAAAGGGCACATATCGCTACAGAACTCAGACTAACATTGAACTCAATTAATGACTATCTTAGAACCACTGGCTGCTATGTCTTTGGTCCAGACATCAAAGACTTCAAGCACTCACAGAATTGTTGGACAAGATAAACCACTAGGGTATAGGAAATAACAGGATTTATATTTGTATTTTTTACAATATCTCTCCTTTTATAGTTTACATTTTACTTGCATTTTTTAATGCTCATAATATATTGGTCCAATATTTTATGTTTTATATAGATATATACATACATACACGTATGTACACATATTCACACACACACATGGAATGAAACTTATCCAAAATTTTTTTTGGATTAGGCTGCTCCATTAAACAAGTTTATAGACCATTACCATAGCGACCATGTGGTCCACCACCCTCCTTTTAGAAAAGGAGGAAACCATATCTCTGAGGGAAGGGAGGTAACTTGCTCCAAGTTGTGCAGCAGATTCAAGGTTGGGTCTGGAAGCTGACTGCTAATACTTCATCCAGTTTTGTTTTGTTGTTTTTTTGACTCTTCTCTTCATTCGTTGATGGAGTAGAACAGTTTTTGTAATGCCATATGATTCCATGTAAGAAGAGTACAGATATATTTTAACATTACATTTTCCTAGACCTTTAATTTTAAAAGTGCTCATACACCTAGAAAGACTTTCTATCTCCTCCTGAAAATGGAGAGCTGAGCTCGCCATAGAAGATTGTGCTCTCTTTAGCCAAGTTTCCTGGTCCTAGAAAGCTTTACCCAGTCTCATGGGAACATTATTGCAGGTGTAATGCCCACTGGAAATCAATCACGAAGAGAAACAGCAAAAAGAGTCACTGACAGAAATCATCACAGCAGCACTCTGGCCGTCTTAAACATTACAAGAGCCCATCAGCAAAACCTGGTCTCCAGGGACCATTACTTGACGGGAATTCTGCCAATTGCAGCATTACTTAAAAGGCAATCTTTTTATGCTCCTTAAATGCCTACTGTCAAACTAAACCAAAGTTCGGAAAAGTTTCAAACACTTCCAAGTTTGGGTAAGGAAACACACTTCCAGATATAAGTGTGGCCTGCAAGCCAGGTAAGCAGAGCCCTTTTTTTAACTAACATACAAACTTTCCTTTGTCAGAACAGCCTTGTAAAATTCATGTACGCTACAAGACTTGGATGCAGATGGCTAGAGAGGCCTTTAGAAACCTAGAATTCTATCCAGCAGTCTTTCACTATTCAGGATAAGCAGGAGAACACTGATTTCTCAGAGTCATTTAGAAAACTTTTAGCCCAGGATAAAAACAGACAAAGACCAAGTGGTATAAAGAAAGGCAAGGGCCACATCTTATTCGTTTCAAAATCTCTCCCTCTACACACAAAGCCCCTGATGATTTCACAGAAGAAGCATCTTTGCAAAAGTGGCCCACATAGGAAGCAGGAAACTAGAAATGACCCAAGACTCCTGATAGGCAGTTATCAATAAACCTATGCAATCATAATGCCATTACTTTGTTTTCACTGGATGTTAAAGTCTGAGGCATCATTTCCTCTTGGCAGACCATTTATCACAAATTTTCTCCTCTTAGTAATTTTTTTTTTTTTTTTTTTTTTTTTTTTTTGCTGCTTGGAAAAGTCTACATGCATGGAAAAACATCTTGAGAAATGATGGAAAATATTTACTTTATACTTAGAATTACTTTTCTATGCAATTAGTGTCAAAAATCACAAACAAAAAGCTGTGTGAGTCAACTGCAGAGGACTTTGCCAATATGAATGCTGATCATGGAGAAAATCTAAATCCATTATTTTTAAAACAGTGTTCACAGGTAGGTCCAAAACCACAGTATTAGCTCCTAGTGAGGCTTTGAACCTGGAATTGGGCATCTGGCATATAAACCATAGATGCTCTTACATTTTTATTTTGCCAAATGCTTTTGTTATTTAACCTCTTCATTATTTACTGAATAAACTCCATAAGAATGGGGTCCTAATTAGAATAAGATATATTCCAAGCTTGCATAATTATATCAAAATGAATTCTACCATCACATATAAAAAGAACCAATAAAAATAATATATTTAATAAATTCATTTCCTTAAAATGGGAGTAATAATTGGTATGCCAGAACTGAAGTTTATTAAAATTTTATCAAAAAGTTTTTTTAAAAAAAATCTCTTTTGATAGCTTTGTAATAAACTTGGAAGGATAAGAATTCATAGCAACTGTTTTCACAGGTTGAACACTGGTCTCAAAACTTCTCTGAGTAATGGGCTGGTGGCAAGATAGCAGAAGATTTCAAGAAATGTTGGGGGAAGATCTTTCTTGCCTTGCCCTATGTTGTATTAACATGTCAGGAGCTGACACAATGGCCAGGCTGGCTGAATTACAATAATGAAGATGCTTCTCATCTGCAAAGAGCCGGGACTACAGAATCAGGAAAATCAGTTTAAATTTCAGTTGCCCCCACTTACTATCTATGTGACTTGGGACTAAATATTTGTCTTTGGGTTTTAATTTCCTCATCTATACAAAACACACACACACACACACACACACACACACACGATCTGCATTAGAAAGTGCTCAAAAGTGTTACTATCAAATTTGCAGATAATCCAAAACTGGGGATAGGAGTGCTGTATTATAGAAATAAGATTCAAAAGCATTAGGATGGACTAGAGAAATGAGCTTAGATAGTGATGAATATAGAAGAAAGAAAAACTAAAATATCATACTTAAGTTTTCTTTAAATTTTGGTTTTGCTTTAAATTCATTTGTACCAGCATAGAAGGAGACTGTCCTGGCTTAACAGCAGCTTATGTGAAACAAAGTTTCTGAAAACTTGACTGACAGGGAGTTTACTATAGGGACAATAGTAACAGATACTTAATTATTGGGCATAATCTTGTACTACACAAGCTATGCTATATGTAAATCCAGGAAGTTAAGTAGCCTACTGCACTTTGCCATGGATATAGCCCATCTGGAGTATAATGTTCAGTTCTAGACATTGGATTTTCAGATTTATAAAGCAATATAACCTAAAATGGAAATCCAAACAATGAAGTACTTAGACAAGAGATTGCTGAAGGGGCTAGGTTGTGGTAGAGCACTTGCCTAGCACGTGTGAGGCACTGAGTTCAATTCTCAGCACCACATATAAATGAAAAAGGTCCATCGACAACTAAACAAAGTTGTAATTGAGAGCTGAAGACACTGGGAATAAGGTTGACAAAGAGAAATTTAGGAAAAATGTGATAACTGCCTTTAAACATAAGAAGAGTAATTGTAATCGCAAATATATTACGAGTACTTACTATGTAAAAAGTAGTCACAGTTACCCTCATTTCACAGGTGAAAAAACCGAGGCATGAGGACACTAAGCTATGTGCTTATAATCACACAACTCCTATGGGCTGGGCCAGCTTCTCCCCCAGTATCCCATCCCCAGATCAGGGAGAGATATTAGAGTGATTTGCCAAATATTTGTAGTCTTAAAGGATCGTGGTAAGATGGCACTTCCCCCCAGTTATTTTACAGCTGCATATGGTCACATGATCTGCTTTGTCCAATGAATGTGAGCTTACGTCATGTTCATCACTTTCAAAAGAGTTTAAGTGTCTACACACAACTTGTCATATACTTTTCCATCTGTATATGTGCAGAGATGGAGCCTCTGTTAACTGAGCTCTCTGAGGGGCAACAATGAACAGAGCTTCCCTGATGACCCATGTGGGACAAGTAGCCAGAGCAAGAAATAGGCAGTTTGGTTCAGGCACTGAGGTTTATGGATTGGATTTTTACTATGGCATCACTCTACTTTTCAGACAGACACAAGAACTTACATACTTAAAATCATGAAAATACTGAGGCAGGAGGATCATGAGTTCAAAGCCAGCCTCAGCAACAGCAAGGCACTAAGCAACTCAGTGAGACCCTGTCTCTAAATAAAATAGAAAATAGGGCTGGGGACGTGGCTCAGTGGCTGAGTGCCTCTGAGTTCAATCCCTGGTACTCCCCAAATCATCAAAATATCTCAAAATAATGAAATACATGTATTCTTCTTTAAAAAACTAAGAACTAAGAATAATCTATAGAAAGTATGGGTGGGCGGGTTGAGGCTTTATTTTTTTATAAAACTTGTCCAAAAGTTGCTTCATGAGGTAGTGAACTCCCTAATGATGGCAGTATTTAATCAGATGTCAGATGATCATTTTGCATCTATATAACAAAACAGATGTTTTAATAAAGGGAGTTCAAGGTATCAAACATTTATGGAATACCTGCAATGTGCCAGGCATTCCAGTCACAAACAGAAATCCAAACACACAATCCCTATCCTGAAGGAAACAGCAATCAAGTTCAGAACTAGATAACCTCTGATTTTTTTTTTAACAGTGTGATTCAACCAAATTAGGGATAATAGCATGGCCAGGATGACAGCAAGCCTCAACTTACAAATAACCATGTAGCACTAGAAATCCTGCTGATGCTTAGATTGTATTATTATTTTTCAATTAGAAGCCAAAAGTATAGGGTTTACAAAAGAGAGGAAAATGGGAGAATTGCTGGGTTTAAAGGAGAAACATTTTTCCTTTCTCTAGTTACCATTCTTCAATCTTGCAAACCAGGCATATTATCTGGCTTACATCAGGGATGTTCCAGCAAAGGGAATAGACTGACTCACAGTAATTGTTACTGACCTTTTCCATCACTTATCCCACCCCTGAGAGCCAGGAAGGGAACATTTCAGTGCTGATCAAGTCAGAACCCAAATCAGGCAATCACCTTTTTGTATAGGGCTATTTTTCAGTTAAGAAGTCAGCCAAAGCCTTTCCAAAATATCAGAAGTTTTCCCTAAAAGGGTATGTGGGCAGGGCCTAAAGGAATCCCACATTCGAAGGAAGATGTGAAAATCACAAACTAAATGAGTGATTCCAAGAGACACTGATATTTTTTCACAATGGCACCTTTAAACAGCACTGATTTCAGTACTTGATCTCCCCGGTGGAATCACTAGTTTTAAAAGTTTTGTTTTTTAAAACTTTTGAAAATCAATCAGGGGACTATCCTTTCACTGGCTCACTGCCTTTTAATGGAAAAACAACTAAGAACTGAATAAGCACTAACTGTAATTGTTCTGAGGCAAATATTTCCATTTCAGGTTATTATTCATGATGGTATTAAAGCAGAATAATATATGCGGATGAATTTTGCAGCCATTGCCTAGACACTGGTAAGGGCATCTGATTACTATTGTTCCCCAACTCAAAAGTGTCAGTTTTAACTTTGAATCCTCCAGCCCTGCCTAGGCCCTGAATTTTCTGAACCACAGTTCTGATTTTCTATGAAGTAGACACAAAAATCAGAGCATGCTGATCCCAATGCCATCCTTCCCATCAGTTTGGTGTGGCATGAGTTTCTCTAAAATACAGAAGAAACTGGCTTAAGCACGTGTAAAAGCAGCACAGAATTTACAGTTCGTGCACCCTTAAGACCCTCTTCTATTTTAGAAAATACAATAATATTCTTGCAGAGACAGCTGGATCCCTGTGATGCCCAGTCTTGTGCCAAGTTATGTACAAATATACTCTTTTACAAACACAGATGTGAAATGTGCTAGGGCAGAAGCGAGGCAAAAAGATTCGGGTGTTTAGTGGCTCCACACCCAAAAGTTTCAGGCACAGAGATGATGTTTGAACAGTGAAAGGGGAGACCGCCCATCCTGTACTTTCATCCGGGCACTATGGAGATGACCCCATTTTCCTATAATCAGATTGCCCTCTGCCCTGATGACCTGAGTTGAGATTTAATTTGGGAGCAGAGGGGGCCAAGACAATTGTGTTTTTGGTTACTCAGGCAGAGAGAAAGTCTGAAATCTCTAAGCCTACCCAGGCTGACCAGGCTGACACACCCACCCAGAACTAATGGCCCAGGGGTGCGGCGGAGAAGCAGGGGTAGCGGAGGGGGCAGGGCGGCTGGGACCCTTACAGTGCGCGTACGAAAATGTTGCACGTGCTAACCCAGGGACCAGACTAGAAAATCGTGCTATGCTCAGCAGAGGATGCCCTTTTACTCCCTCTAGCCGCCCATCCCCTTGAAAAGTGAGCGCGAGAAAGTTGCGCCCCGGCCATGGCGGCCAGGGCTGGAGAAGGGGACCCGGCAGGCGGAGAGGGGAACTGGGCCCGCTTACCTTGTCCTTCGGACCGAGGTTCTGCAACACCTCCTTGCCTGTGGCGCTCCGGATCTCCACCCCGGCGGGCGCGGGCGACGCGGGAGCGGGCTCCTTGCTCTCCTCCCGGCCTTGGACCCTGCCCGGGGTGTCTCCCTCGACCCCGGGTCGGGTCCCCGAGCCACGGCCGCTGCCCTGGGTGCTCCGGGGAGTCTTTGCGCCCCGCTGACCCACGCTCAGGGCATCGAAATCCAGCGTCTTGCTCTCGAAGGCGCCCTCCACGTTGCAGAACATGCCGCCGTACTTCTGCCGCGGGACCTGGTCGGTGGTGCCCGGCCTGGCCAGGTACACGGGCAGATCATCCTCGTGGGAGCTGTCCCAGCCTCTTCGTCCTGAGGCCATGGTTCAAGCACGACAGCGACAGGCGAGTTTTCTTCCCCAGAGACAGAAAGGGCAGCCGGCGGCAGCGTGCGCCGAGCCACAGTGACTGGGGTGGGAGGAGGCGCCTGAGCCTTCGCGCCAGAGGCGGCAGTGCTGCTCCGATTCCTGCCTGTCCCCAGCGAGCCAGCCAGCCAGCCAGCCAGCAAGCGCGCGGCGCAGGGGCCCGGAGCTCCCTCGCTCGCTCGCTGAACCTCCAACCCGCCCGCCGGGAGGAAACCAGCAGCCGCACCTTCCCGGGCACCTCCAGTCCTAACGCGGCCTCGCGGGCTGACGCAGTGTTGGTGCCCATCACAAACACAAATCCAAACTTGGCGCGCGCGCACACACACACACATTCCCCCCTCACGCAAGAAGCTCCAGACTTGTTTCATACTTAGACACAATTCAGATGTCTTAAAAATGCTCACAGTCGGAGAACTTACTTCCATATGCACACAAACCAACTCTGCTTTTCTGTCATTAGCTCCTGAGTTTGCCTCCCAAACACCAATCTTTTTGACCCTCTCATGCACAAAAACCAAACTGACCCAGGTGTGTTCATCTCAAAGCCAAGTCCCGATTTACAACAAACACATACAAATTCGGATCTGGAACCGACTCACAGTCCGACAGGTAACCCCAGATGGCCTATCCTGATTTTGAGTTGTCTCTCATTTACACTAGTTCCAAAATCTGCTGGACAAACCTGCACCTTCACATTATAAGCTCCTGAATTGAATTACACGTGCAAAATACAACACTCACAGAGAAAGAGGGGGAGACCATCTTCACTGAGATTCACAAAAACCTAGAACTGACTCACATAACCCCATTCTTACCTCATACATACCTTTTACCCAACCTTAATTTGCCTCACAAAATTACACTATAGATCACAGGTATGCAAAACTCTCTAGATTCTGCCTTGCAAAATGGTCTGTCCATCACACAACAAACTGCAGGCTTTTATCTCACACAAACTCAAGTCCAGGCTTACCTTCCTCAGAGCCTTACATTCACACACAAACCTAGAATTTACCTCAAAAAACACACAACCAAAGAATTTTGCCTTCCACGTTATCTCACACATACATAGACTTATGTGCTTGCATGTTATCACGATCTCATTCTCATCCTCACATCCACCCACATGTGCACTGTGTACCCAGTTGTTGCCACTTGAACACAGAATCCACAAACTCAAAAAGCTTGAATCCTGTTACACAGTCTAAGCCCAGAACCCTTGGTGCCCAGATTTAACTGAATCTCCTCTCAGAAAAATTGCATTGATTTGTTTATTCAGCCAACATGAATCAAGTGATTCATGAGCCCACTTTGCTCTTCACAAAATACCAGAACAACAGTGTTAAACAAGACACATGAGGCCTGTCTTACCAAGAGTGTAGTTGTAGTCATCCAATCTAGGGTTCTGCTCAAACTGTGGACATTATTTTCTGAATATCACTCCCTCCACCCCTTAAGCTCCACAAAGGAGGAGATCTAGTCTGTTTAGTTTATATATCTTGTGCATAGGGCATCTTCAGGCACATAATAGATACTCAAAAAATCTTTTTGAATAAATGAATGATAACAGTAAGGAACTTTGAAGATGCTGTTGATAATGTGCCAATCACAATTGGAATTTCATATACACTAACATTTCTCTGTATATATAGGCAGTCTTTGAAGGCATCTGAGCTGAGTTTGATGCCCTGAAACTCTGGATTCCAATTTTGGAGTGAAACAAGGACACTCTGAATTATACCACTAAGAATCCCAGCGACAGACATGTGACAGCCAGAAAGGTTTGGAACATGGATGTCAGCCTAGACTCAGAGCAGAGGTGCATTGACGGAAGTTATACCTACCTGCAGAGAAAAGCATTCAGTAACCAGTCTGCATTCTATCAAAATTATGATTTCTTGAGCTCACTTCCTCTGGCAGCTTCTCCTTTTAAACAAATGCCGATCAGTGATAAACCAAGAATTTCATGTGAGAAACTGTTAATATAACTCATTTCCTCCATCTTGCTTACGTAGATGGTTTCCTTTATCTTTTCTATTGCTATTTACCTCTTCTACAGTCATTAACTAATTATAGGCTTTAGGAGCACACTTGCTTTGTGCCCAGTGCTGTTGTAGGTCCTCTCCTCTGTGGAACATAATTCTAGTGGGGGGGGGGGGGGAAAAACAAACAAAAAAAAAAATCAAGGCAGAGAGTCACAGAACTATAGAGAGCTATGAAGAAAATAAAATAATTAGTTAAGATATACCAAGAATTTAGTAGTGCCAGATTCTCTGTAAAGGGCATTCCCTGCAGTGTGTTTACTAACTTTTATAATTCTACAGATCAGGTCCTATTATTATATCTTTTTTAAAACAAGGAAACCCAACTTCTCACAGTCATAACCTGAACAACATATGTGCAAAAGGGCTAAGGTTTCCTAGAAAGGGCATTTTCTGAATGTAGATCCATGCATATATGTGCTCTTGTAAGTTGGTGCATGGGATATACAACTGGTTTTGTAGCTATAGGAGCAGTGCCATTGCCTCACTCAACCCAATAATTATATTTGTTGACAAAACATCACATTTAAAAGTCAAGTGCTGCATATTCACATATGTGATTAATTAAGAAAGCAAAGAAGCCTATTTTTAAAAAGACTGAAATGAGAATGGCTCATCTCACCCGGTTCTGCAAGTATGTGGCCTTAGGCAATTGTCTTACTTAATTTATTTGTGTCTTTCTTCTTCGTGTTTGCCTCACACACCTAACAGGTTTATTAAGGACTTCATTCTCTGAGTAAGGCATCATGCTAAGAATTTTATATGCATTGACTTAATTTTCATAAGGACCCCATAAATTGGTATGATTAGCCCCCCCATCTTTTACCTAAACCAGTGAGAAAATGAGGCCTAGACCAGTAAGTCCCTTGTCCAAAATAGCACAGTTAGCACTTCAAGTCGAAATTCAAATCTTGTACTTGCTGATTCAGAGCCTGTGTTCTTAAAAAAAGTTCTGTTAGAGCTCTGTCGTGAAGACCCAGAGAAATAATACATGGAAAGACCAAAGGTAACATGTTAGCCAATAAAATAAGTGCCTAAGTTGTTCTTAGACAGAAGTTAACCTTAAGACAGCACTCATAGAAGGAAATATCCTACCACTCTGAAAGGCATTAGTCTCACAAACACATGGCAATTTTGTCATGTAAGTCAGTTAAGTTAGAGGATAAAAGTGTCAATCACAGGCACAAGAGCAGCAGTCCGCCTTTAGATTCCTTAACTTAGACTACCCAGGAAGGTATTGCATGAAACAATATTCAAACAGCAAACTATTTCTATAGCATAGGCAGCAAAACAGTTTTCAACTTGTCACATGCCAGATCAAATTTGCATTTCCTGTAACTCTGCAGTAAATCACATGCCACTTTGCATTGAGATGACTTGTGATGGAAGATCAGAGCATATCCGATTATAACTTTAGGAAAATGTGTTCCGGAGGCATCTTCTATTACCTATAGATCAGCGGAAGGCAGAGAATCCTAGACAGTAAGCAGTGGCACCAGGCAATCTTGATATGCCAGCACACAGAATATATTTTATGCAAAAACAAATTGCACTGCATTTTTATAAGGCAAAAATAATCAACTCATCAGAAGATAAAATTTTAATATTCACTAAGGTCATGCTGCCATATTCAAAATAAGGGCGAAATAGAAGAGTTATACAGTTTTTCTTGACTCAACAGTGAATTTATTTTTGTCAACTTCATTTCTATTTCATAATCATAAACTTAGCTCTACAATCCAGCTAGACATAAAGGGGAATAAGGAAAATTTGGACCCTAAAGGACAACCACAGCAAAAGCACAAAGGTTATAAAATATTGCAAGCAGGTAGGATAAGGGGGTGCTCTCCTGAGCTATAGATGGTCTGTTGTTTGAGACAAAACATGAATTAGATGTATTAGTGTTGTCCACAGTCATCTATGGTGACCTCATTGCTGGTCTTGCCATTCCTAGACTCAAAGTCCACCATGACTTCCACCACATCCACACCCTTTTCCACATTCCTAAAGGTCATATGCCCTTCATGCGAACACTCGGTTCTGGTGGTACAGATGAAAAATGGGAACCATTTGTGTTGTGCCTGACACTTGCCATGAACAAGATGCTAGGACCTATGTATTTCAGAATGAATTTATAATCATCAAATTTCTCCACATAGATGGACTTGCCAGTGCCATTATGGCATGTGAAGTTACCATCCCAGCACATAAATATACTGGAATAATTCTGAAAAACCAGGAAAACATATGACCTAATCCTTTGTCTTCAGTGCTCAGAGCGCAATGATGTTCTGCTGTCTTTAGAACTTGGTCTGAAAACAGTTTGTGGCAGCTGGTGGCCTAAGGGCTAGCTGTTGACAGCTATGTTGAGGAACGTGACCCCTGGCAACCTGCAGCTCCAGGTGACAGTGGTTTTTGCAAAACCTCAACAGTTAATTTAAATGTTTTTAATCATAACTCATCCTTTTTCTTTTCCTTCCTTGGGTTTCAGGAATTTGAACCTACATCATCTTTCTTTCCCATTTTATGGACACTAAAGTTAGAAACCTTGGTTTTCACTCACAGATGTATGAGACAATGTTTGAAAAATATTCAACCCTTTGCCTGACACACAGTAGGGACTCAATAAATATTAATCTCCAATTTCTTCAGGGTATATATACATCATTAATGTCACACAGAGTTTGTAATGAGCTTGACTATGTTCTATAATTTTAATTTGGCAGAATTTTATGGAGCAAATTGATACCAACTATAATAATGTTTGGGATAGATGTTACAAATGACTGCTGTCTTCCATAGACTTTCATCATAACCTGTGAATTTTCCTGTCAGAGTGCTACTGAGTTTTGTCTCAATATTTGGTGGCCAAAGACTTAATTAGAAACATAAAAACAAGTTTTTTTCCAAGTATATGCAAAATGCTAAAACTAGTTTGTAAAATATTTTCAGTAATCCAATTGCACATGCAGAAAAAGAAATCCCTGTTCTTTTATGAATATACACATGTAAAGGAAAAAAATACAAGAATATGTATCAAAATACTATAGAGGATGAGTCATAGGAAAATTGTGACTTCTGGGTTCTTCCTTTATACACGTTCATGTTTTCTTAAAATTGCCTTATAGATATTTTATTGATGCACATTAATTAAACAAAATAGTGGGTTTCATTGTAGCATATTTGTGCATGCATAATTTGATCAATTTCACTACCCAACACCTCCCCTTTCTTCTCCTCCCTTCCCCTAATTTTCTTTCTCTTCTCCAATAGCCGCCCCCTTTACTTTCATGAGATCCTTTCTTAAAGTCTTTTGCCCCTCTAATGTCCACATATGAGAGAACACACATGACCCTTGTGTTTCTAAGTCTGGCTTATTTTACCTCATATGATGCTCTTCAATTCTACCTGTTTTCAAAACCCATTTTTAAAATATTAAATATGAGCTACTTTAATAATCACAAATGCTGTTCTTTCCAAATGTGTGTCTAAGATGTTATTGTAGATAAAAATACATTCATTGAGGCTGGTACAAATTGCTGCTGAAGAATCATTGAACCAAGCTGTTATATCCTTACTCTATTTAGAAGACCTATTATTAAAAATGAAAAATAAAAATAAAATTATTTCCCTCATCTGAGTTAAGTGGCTATCTCATGCAGAACATCCCAGCAGTTGGACAGCTGAGTGGGGAAGGGCCATTATGACAAGGATGTGAAATGAGGGCTTACAAATGTCCTCGAGGTAAATCCTTTCCACCAGAGGATTAGTTAATAGGACATGACATAATCACCTTCCTGGTGGGGAGTGGTAGGGTTTTCTTTCCAACATTCTACGCTGAGCGTGTCTCTTTGATTTTATCATTCTCTAATATTTGAGAGCCAGTTCCAAACAGAATTTCCTTTTGCCTTAAGTGGGAAGGAGACAAATGTTAAAGTAGTTGCTGACCAATATCATAAAAAAGATACTCGCTTCAAATGCTCTAATACTCTGCTTTCCTTGCTCACAGATGCAATTAAATCTCCTAAATGAAGATCTCTAAGAACAAGTCAGACAGTAAATTGAGTTACAGGAGGTAATGGGGGGAAAAATCCAAACCTAAAACCTGTTTAACTTCTTTGCCAGTCAAAATGGTTCACAATATTTCCAAACTTTTTTTTAAACGTGCTTATTTTGTTTATTTTTCCAGTTTTTCTTCACATATTTTGTCTGTTTCACCAAACAATTACTTTGGTCTTACATATTATTATAACAATCTTGTTCTGATTATTTGAAACAAAATGATTTTCTTACTTCTTATTGTTCAAAGATAAAAATAACAGTGAATCCCTTGTTTATCTCTCTCCCCCCTTCTTTGTTCCCTCCCTTCCTTCCTTCCTTCCTTTTCAACAAAAATTTAAAAATACAGAAAGGCAGAGGATAATTCAGTCTGTGTACCCACTGTCTAGAATCTATAAATGCTAACTTTTCATAGTACTTTGCTCATATGTTTTTAAGAAATGAAGCATTACGGAGTTCAAGCACCCTAGGCACCCCTTAGCTCTTCTGTCTCTCACCTTCTCTCTCACTTTCTATGAAAAAGAACCACTAACCTATATTGATAGCTGATATTTCCTGTAGTGTGCTCTCTGTTGGAAGCTGGTCCCTTATTAGAATTTTAAAACTTGTTTTCTTTACCAACTTAATTGCTATGTCTTAGTTTAATTATTTGCTTTTGAGCATCATCTTTGACCAGGGACGATGTAGAGGAGTCCCTGCCTCCTAGAATACTGAGGCTTGCTATAATAACATTAGGTTTTCTGGGGATATGGTTGTTATTACACTTTGGGAGGCTCAAGGAACCTGGACATGAAACTTACATTTAACATTTAAAAGGCAACCTTCACTTTTCATATTCCCTGGAGCCTAAAATAAGTTATGCTTAAAGAAAAATAGTCAAACAAGATGACTTCCTGAAAGGAGAGCTTCTTTCAATTCAGAAAGAAACTTGCTGGCCCCCCAAGATTAGGGCACATTCGAGCTCCAACACAAGCAGCAGAAAAACAGAGAAGGGCATGAATGATAGACACTAAAGGTATGGGAGAAAAACGGGAAAATGGGGAATAATTCTTTCTTTGAGAATTTTATGTTATGTGTAGATTCAGAAAACATAAATGGGTTGGTTATGCCCTCTTACAGTGCTGTTGTCTGATTTCATGTTTCTGTTAATAAATAATGCCTTGTCTAGGCAGCTCCCTGGAATGTTTTATTCCTCCAAATCTGTCATAATTAAGATGAATGGAGAGGAAACAGGATCCCTTATTTGTTTCCCAGCTTTCAGAATTCATAATGGAAACATGAAGAAAAATAAATGCAGACAAGTAGTCTAAACATCTAGGCCCAATTTTCATGTCTTACAAAGATATATCAGTGATGTGTGATATGATTTTTAAAAAGCATAAAACTTGAGGTCAGGAAATCTGAATCACAATTCTGGATCCACGACTGGATGAGTGAATTTAGGGGAGCTACATAAACTTTATTTTGCTCCTTCATCATCAAAATGGAAATAGAAAACTGTGATGCTAGAAAAATAAAGTGAGACGTTTCATGGTAAGTTGTAATGGTTCTTTAAAAATGCTACTGTTTCATTTTCTTCAGTGCATCGCCCCAATTTCTTTATCTAATAGGTAAACAATAAACGTGTGTTGAGTTAACATTATCTGTTATGTTTATTTTTCAGTGGTAGAACAGTATATAGTGTGTATCTACTGGTTATTAATCAGTCTTAGGCATGACCAAAGTGAAAAATATATTTTGGGAAACCAATTCAGATTACTTTCCGTTCTAGTCATAAAACTCTTAGCCATTTGTCCCTGAAAGTGTACTTAGAACAAAGATATAATCAAATGCTACTTGAACCTTATTATATGAACACACACTAAAAATTTTGAGATACAGACAAATGTTCTTAAATATTGATTTTTTTTGGCAGAGCTTATATGACAATTTTACTCAGCTTTGATACTGCAATGTTTAATAATTCATTTAATGTAGAATGTATGTCTTTCTTATGGGGACTTTTCATTTATAACTTTTCCTGAATTAAAGATTTCTTAATTTACAGCTGCAAACATCACTGGCTATAAAAATCCAAATGGTGAAATCATTTGGATTTAATATTTAAAGCCTTAATGTTTAAAGTAGAAAGTTAATTTGCTAAATCATTTATTTCTTATCAAAACTATCAATATAACTATTCACTCAAATAATATACTATTAAATTATTAGTTGTACCAGAAAGGAATTTTGGGGTCTGAAAGTTGCATATACAAAAATATATATTGCAGTCTTTGATATAAGGTTGATTGATTGGATGTAGAAATAATTATGATATATCTGGATGAACTGACTCATTTAAAATTCTTAGCCACACATTTATTAAATATATGTTAGGAGGCGTTGTCTTCCAAAATCTGAAGCTAAAGACTATGAAAAAATTATCAAGGTTTATTTATCTGGAAAATGTTTTACTTTAAATTCAGCAATCTATCTGTATTCTGTTTTATTCTCAAACTAAAAACATTAAGCAACTTAAGAGGTAGGATTTATAAAGTATGTGTATAATATTGCAATAACTCTTATGGATGTACGACTTGCACAAAATAAGGATATAATATTGTCAGCTGTAGCTAGATTGTGGAACCAACCTAGAGGCCCTTTAATAGATGAATGGATAAAGAAACTGTGGTATATATACACAATGGAATATTACTCAGCCATAAAGAAGAATAAAATTATGGCATTTGCAGGTAAATGGATGAAGTTGGAGAATGTCAAACATCATTGCCCTATGTACATGTATGATTACACAAATGGTGTGACTCTACTTCATGTACGACCAGAGAAACAATAGCTGTACTCCATTTGTGTACAATGAATCAAAATAAATTTAAAAAAATAATATTGTTAGTTGGGTTACTCATTGTTATGAATAAAACTATTGACATTGACTAGAAAGTTAATACTTAGACATCTAATAATTGCTAATTAAATATAAACATAAATCATATAATGATGATTGATTTCACCATTTGGATTTTTATAGCCAATGATGTTTGCAACTGTAAATTAAGAAATCTTTAATTCAGGAAAAGTTATAAATGAAAAGTCCCCATAAGAAAGACGTATCTACTCGTATTTGAATGACAACCTTCCAAATTTGTAGTACTCCTCGTGATATAAAAATTAAATTTGTGCTGAGTGTAGTGGTGAACACTTGTAATTTCAGCTACTTGGTAGGCTGAGGCAGGGGGATTGCAAGTTCAAGGCCAGCCTCAGCAACTTAGTGAGATCCTGTCTCAAAATAAAAAATAAAAAGGGCTGGAACTGGAGACTATCTTGCTAAGTGAAATAAGCTATCACAAAAAACTAAAGCCCAAATATTTTCTCTGATGTACAGATATTAACACACAATAAGGTAGGGGAGAATAAAGGTTCACTGCATTAGACAAAGGGGAATGAAGGGAAGAGAGGGCGAATGGGAGTAGGAAAGATAGTGTAATGAATCGGACATAACTTTCCTTTGTTCATATATGAATACATGACCAGTGTAACTCCACATCATGTATAACCACAATAATGGAAAGTTATACTTCATGTATGTATAATATGTCAAACTATACTCTGCTGTCATGTATACTAAAAAGAACAAATAAAAATTTTTAAGCAAGAATTTCCACATTGAAAAAAAAAAAGAGGCTGGGGATATGACTCATTGGTAAAGCACTCCTGGGTTCAATCTCCAGTACCAACAAAAGAAAGAAAAATTGAATTGGCCTTGACTGGGGATGTAGCTTAGTGGTAGAATATTTGCCTAGCATATAAAAGGGTCTAGGTTTGATTCCCCATCACCTCAAAGAAAAAAAATCAAGTTTTGCTTCTTGTTGTTTTCTGACCTTTGGTAAAAAGGATAAGACATTGAATAATATCTAAAAAGATTGAAGATGTTGGATCATCTCTAAGAAAATCACTTGGAAATATGTTCCTATAAAGAAAAAATAGTTTTCAATTAGCCTTATTTATACCTTTTTTTTATCCAGTGAGCAGCTTCTTTGTGACCTCTTTGTTTTTTATTTTGAGATAGGGTCTTGCTAAGTTGCTTAGGGCCCTTCCAAGTTGCTAAGGCTGGCTTTGAACTTGTGAGTCTTCTGTCTCCTTGCCTGGGATTACAGGCAAGCTACACCATACCCAACTCAAGGCTTTTTTGTTATTATTGTTCCTTTTAGTATACATGACACTATAGTGTATTTTGACATATTATACAATAATGCAGTATAACTTATTCTAATTAGAATCCCATTCTTGCAGTTGTACCTGATGTGGAGTTACCCTGATCATGTATTCATATATGAACATAAGAGAGTTATGTCCAGTTCATCCTACTGTCTTTCCTATTCCCATCTCCCCTCCCTTCCTTTCCTTCCCCTTTGTCAAATCCACTGAACTTCTATTCTCCCCCGACTCCCTTGTTGATTGTTAGCATCCACATATCAGAGAGAACATTTGGCCTTTGGTTTGGTCCTGAAGTCATCCAAATGCTGAAGAAGTAATGTCTAAGCCAAGTTTGCTCTCCCTCTGATTAGGATGAGAATTTTGCTGGAGTAACAAAAGGGAAATAATTTTTTAATCAGTTTGTTAATATTTATTGAGCTTTTACTTTTTGCCAGGGTATATTGAAGACATTGTGGAAGTTTATGAATACCCTAGATAAGTATTCAAATGTAATGCTGCTCAGACTGCATTAAGTGTTGTCATAAGAGGAACAGAGGGCTACAGCTCAGTAATGGCACTTGGAAAGCAAACATGTGATGAAGGGTGAATGAAATTTTGACAGAGGAATATGGATGAAGTCATTCCTGGCAGAGTGAGAAATGTTGGGAAAGGAGAGAGTGATCCTGCTTGACTGGAGAACACAGCGCTTGTAGGGTAGTACTGAATAGGTTCAGGAAGTTAAGGCAGAGCTCAAATGTGGGGAACCAGAATAAAAGCTAAGAAATTTTCCTATTATGAGTAGGAAAATAATTATACACTGGGCCTTACCTGTTTTGAAATACCTGGCTCATCTGTAGCCATGATCGACAGAGCTTAATCTCAGTAATAGTAACCATTTCCACTTCTGCCCTCTGCCCACATTCTTCTGTCCTCATATTGCTGTCTGAAGTCATTTCAAAGACCTGTGTTCTATAACTTACGACACCAATGCTTTTGTCCGGTGCAAATTCTCCTGACAATGATTAACACCTTCAGCTATCAGCATATGCATCTCCAGTCCCTTGCTAAGTGGGTTCAGGAGGTTAAGAAAATGTTGAAGAGTTAAGTCTCAAAGTGTAGTGCAGGAAATGTTGGAAGTGGGCTGAGAACTGGGAAAAAAAATTTTTTTCACCAGGGAGAGAGAGTTTCTAAAGGAGGCCTTTGATCTCTTTTTGGCAAGGACTGCAGGTGGAGAACAGTTGTTGGAAAACCAGTGATTCAACAGTAAAGCAGAAAGCCTAGAGCTGTGACTCATGAGGAGATGAACAAATGTCTGTCTTCCTGGAGACTGCTGGGGATGGGGTAGGGTAACAAATATAAGATAAATTAATAAATGTGAGTATCTGAAGAAAAGTTTCCATTCTCCCTGTTTGAGAATGTATTGGTTTTGTGTAACAATTTACTGTTTATTTTACACAGTAATAACAAAAAGTTATTATCTTGGTGTCTATGGGTCAGGAATTTGAATACAGGTTAGCTGTGTCCCCTACCCAAGCTGAAATTAAGGTGTCCCACAGCCCTGAGATCTCATCTGTGTCTTGTGGTCATCTTCCAGGCTCATAGGTTGTTGACAGAATTCAGTTGTTTGCATTTGCAAATCTATCCATCATTTTCTTATTGACTGTCAACGAAGAAGCACTGAAGGCCACTCTTTTGTTATAAACCTTTGCCTTATTTGGTCATAAGATAATGCTCCCAGCTGGGCAACCTTGATCTCTTGGTGCTATTGCAACCCCAGAAGCCGCTTTCAATTCCAGTTGGTCTCAGAAATTCATGTAATGAAGCTAAAAGCGGTCTATAGTTGAAGCCTGGAGACCTTAAATTATAGGCACATGACTAAGTCTCCCAGCTTGCTCTTTGACTTTGCAGGGTAAGTTGAAATAGAAATTTCTTGGTTTCCTAAAAACATTTAAAAGGGAATATTGGAAATGCACGAGGAAGATTTGAGGCTTCTATCTCTTATTATTACTATGGCTGACTTGGCTTTGATAGTAGATATCAGTAAACTATAGCCCAAGGATCAAATCCATCTCCATGCCTGTTTTTCTGTGGCCCACAAAATAATAATTATTATTATGTTTTTAAATATTTGACAAAATTTAAAAATTCATGACAAGAATTATAAAATTCAAATTTCAAATAAAATTTTATTGTATCATAAACACCAATTTGTTGGTGTATTGTCTATGGTTGTTTTTGTGCTGCAAGAGCAGAGGTGAATAATTGCAACAGAGAATGCACTGAAAATATTTTCTCTCTTACCCCTCACAGTAAAAGTTTGCCAACACTTAATCTACAGTATATTCAGTTTGGCGAGTGTGTAGTAACATAGGCTCTTACATCCATTGCTTTGGGGAGTATTTATGGATGCAGCACTTTTCGAAGGCAGTTAGACAAAAGATATCAAGAGTCTTAGCATATTCAAGACATCTGAATGTCCAGATGTTCAGATTGTTCCCCCAGGTGATTCTGCTGCAGATGATTCTCAGGCCACATTCCGAAATGTGCTCTCTGGTGTCGCTGATGTGAGACCTCCTCTGATAAACCTTTTTTATACTACATGCTGTTGGCACTTCCTAACTTGGAGAAGATTCTCAGGTCTCACTCCCTGTGTTGGTGTAGGTAAAAAATCTTCAATAGGAACTGTTCTTTCAGCACCACATCCTTCAGGTTCTTTGAAGTGCAATTCACACACCTGAAAACAGTCTCATAATTGATGGGTCCTTCAACACACAAATCCTCATTACTCCCAGAAGTCTCTATTTTAAATATAATAATCTCATATTGATTGAAGAATACACAGTTCGGGGTTTTTCCTAATTCCCTTAGAATACTCTGACTGGTTTAAAGGTTTTGATTTTCTTTAAAGAGTGTGTTTTGATCCTCTTTTGGGAGAGAGAGTTATAACTTCAACAAAAAGGGTCCTGTACAGTGTTCTTATGATATAGGATTCTGCCTTGGATTTATTGTTTTTTAAGCCAAAACAGCATTGCTTTAAATGTTGACATTAATTCCAAAGAATGAAAATTTTGTTTATTTCATTAGTTAAGAAGAACATAAAAACTAGACTGAAGTTAACTCAATTGTTCCCTATACTTTTTTTAGGTCTGAAACAAACTGATAGCTAATATCTCTATCTTTGTCAAATGTAAAGTTCATTAGCCCACAGAAATCTAATAAATGAAAAAGAGAAGAAGAGGAAGTTACTGGTTAAGTAAAGCAGGTCTAAATGTTCTTGCCATTTTTGCAGGACAACCTTGGTTCCACTTCACAGACGCAGGGATTTGAAATCATGTGACAAATCACATGTCAAGTCCCTGTCCATGCAGAGATTGAAAGCACATGAAGTGAGCCTAGATGATTCAGTGTGAATTTCGGACATAGGAATTAATTATGCTATTTTTTAAACATAAGATTTCCTATGGCTCTTCCCTGAGTGACACTTCGCTATGCACACCTGATACAGCAAACTTTGTAGCATAGAAGCTCCCGACCTCATGGGAAACATAAACCAAAAATTAAAAATGAAAATAATTGAAATGATAATACAGCCTAATAAATGCTATCAAAGGGATGAACCAGCCATGGGACACATATGACATCTTCACTGTTAAGGGCAACTCTGTTCTAAAGAAAGAGTAGGGAGAAGGAGAATGGTATTGAAGAAGCACCCTGCAGAAGAAAAGATTATATGAAAAGGATCAGTGGCAAGAGATTGCTTTGCTGGTTGTTAACAGCAAATAATTTCCTAGGAGTAGAAGGGGAGGAGCTATGAGTATGAAGAAAAAGTGAGTATACATCATAGGAATGTAAATACATTTACACAATTTGGAACACGTTAAATATTTCATTAGTTTGAAAGTAAAAATATGAGACTGGGAATGTAGCTCAGTGGTAGAGCTCTTGTCTAGCATGAGTGAGACCCTGGGCTCCATTTCCAGCATTTAAAAATAAATAAATAAATAGAAATAAAAGTATGTATTAAAAGTCTAGAAGAGGTGGTTCGAGGAAAAGAATAATGTCTATATATAACATGTTTGCTCTCTGATTAGAGCTAGAACGAAAGCCAGAATCTAGATGGGCCTTACCTTGTCACACAGGTTAAATGGGAATTTGATGCAATGGTTAAGAGACAGATCAACTTGGATTCAAATCCAGATGTTAAATATTAGCTGTGTGCCCATGGGCAGGTTTTCTTAACCTGTCTAAACCTGTTTCCTCATCTGTAAGATGAAGATAATAGTATCTCATTCACAAAGCTGTTGTGAGGGCTAAATGCAGTAGTATATGTGAAATCATTAGCACAAATTGACTGGCACAGAGAAAGCACACAAAAAAAGGATTGCCCGTATCATCACAAAAGGAGACATTCGACATGTGGTGGAGATTGGGGGACATTCCCAGAAGATGCATGGTGATGAGGACAATTGTCTCAGCTGGATGTGAATTCATCTTGCTGTGGCCGGGTCTGCTTGTAAAGAATAATCCCATGGATGAATAGGCAGTCAGCCAAGAGAGCTTGATCCTCTGCACTGGTTCTAGCCAGGAAATTTGAGTGTGAGTAGAATGTGAATCACCTGCTTACTGTAAATTAATTATTATTATTCATTCAGCAACGAGGAAAAGATGCTTGGTCAGAATTAATCATCTAAAAAAACTGAGTTATTTTAAATTCATTACATTTGAATATGGTAATGAGACATTTGTCACTTTTATAACTCTTTGTGGGGGATACTGTCTATTGTAGAATGGAAAAGGATTAACATATTATTTAGAGTGTACCCTTCTCTCTTCTTTTTCCATATTTATTGTAGCTTAATATAATGTGTATTATATATCCTCATTTTATGGATAAGGAAACAGCATTTGAGTTGGAAGTGATTTATAGAGGCCATGTGGTTTTTAAGAAAGGATGATATTAAAAATTGAGATCTTTCTGACCAACTAATGGTACTCACATTTGAATCATTCAAATTTTTAAAAGTAATGATGCCCAGGAACTAGCACTAAAGATTCTGATTTAGTTAATTCAGAGTTAAACAGGTTTTAAATTTGAAAATTTCAGGTCAAAGTACCTCATTTAAAAATATTTGGTACATAAATGATTTAAGTATTTAACATATGGATGTACTGTTTAGTGAGAAACCAAACTAGACAATCTTTTTTTTTTTTTTTTCCTTCTGCTTTATTCAATTCAGAAGCAGGTTAAAAGCAGGAGAATGAATCCAACCATTTATGCTATATTGGGGAAGGGGAAAATAGTTTCCCCCTCCCTGACCTTTGAGATGAGTCATTGATAGCTTTACTGTGGTGACTTTTCAGCCTCATCAGGGAACAAATCCCTCCAAACATTCTACATAATCAGAACATTATCCAACACTCGAATGAACTTGGTTCACAACACTTAATCAGTTGACCTTGAAGCTTGCTTCTTCAAAGGAAAGATGAACCATTTTCTCTACATTTTTTATGTCACTCAGAAGGCAAGAATTTCAATAAGTGGTCTCTTTGTTGTCCTGTGAAATTGCAGAGACCATCTACATTTTCGGCTCCTTGGAATCACTCTTTCTCTCTCTGTAGTACAGGCACTTCAAGTGCTGTCCTTGGAGGAGAGATGTAACAAAGGGAGTCGAAGCAATTCTTCACTTGCATGTCCCCATTGCCCACTGACTGGAAGAGATGACAAAATGATTCCCCTTTTTAAATCCTCTGAAGCAGAGAGCCTTAAACTTGGGGGTAATCCCAAATCCTTTTATGTAGCTAAGAAAAGGCCCCCAGAAGTTGTTATTAAAATATGTGTGCTTCAAAAATTCATATATCATGACCTCTAAGGAACTGTGAATCCATGAATAAGAAACTTGATGCTATGTAAAATAAAAAGAATGTGATTTCAATCTTTTACCTCTGGATATGGGCACATAATAGAAAAACAGACAACTCAAAAGTGAAATTACACATCAATATCTTTTACTTGTTTGGACATAGAGAAAATAAAAGCAAGAAAACAAACAAACAAAAATCCCTTTCCCTCTAAAATCAACAAAACAATAAAAATACTAAAAATACAATGCAAGCACCCTGATCATTTCCCTGAGGTTTAACCTCTTTCCACCCAGTGTTGTTGACAAATTGCAGTGTGGACATAAGTACTGCTCTCCCAATCTGGCTTCTCAGGTCAGCTTAGCACTTCCTTTTCTGGGTTGTTTATCCTTTTTTTCTCTCTTTCTTTATCATTCAGAGGTATCCATGAAGGAGATTTGCTGTCATCTAGCCCAAAATGTGGATGATAAAATGCAAAGTCATGTAAGGACCCCAAAATATTTCAGAAAATATATTAGTAGGAATTGGCTAAAAAGAAATTCTAAATCAGTGCCCTAAAATGTGTTTCTGAAGATAGAAATGTTAAGTTGTTAATAATGGTGCCTCAGCCCCATCTTGCAATTTTCATCCTAGAGGAGATTTGTAAGAAATTCTGGGAGAATAAGAATGCAGTGGGGGTGGGGATGTGGTATCTAAAAGTGAGAAAGATAGAGAAAGGGCTTATTATCAATTATAAGGCCTTGGTTTGAAAGTTTTAGGATTAACATGTTCATGTTTTCTTTGCAAAGTGGGACAATATTGCAGAATCATACTCATGTGAGCTTATTGTACTTCTCTTTATCAGTTTAGCATGCCCTATAAAGAGAACTGTGACTGAGTTATTGAAGCATGCAATTGGTAAAGTTTTGCCTTTCCTTTTTCAAACTGCTAAAATTTTTGAGTCCCAGGATGTATTTACAAATTTCCTTACAGAGTAATAATGTTGAGACAGTGCTTTTTGAGCACTTATTTTATCTCACTGTTTGATGAACTCATGTTTTTCTTTCAAGAAACCAATAAAATTAGTATTGTTATCTTCTCTGAGACACAAAAAGCACAAGGAGCTTGCTCAAGGCAACAAAACTTAGAGGAAACTAAGGAGTCTGACTCCAGGTTCTATACTTTTAATTACTATTGCAGTTTAAATATAAGGTGTCTCCATATAGCTCATGGGAGACAATGCAAGGATTTTCAAAAGTGAAATTATTAGATTATAAGAGGTGGGATCTAGTCAGTGGATTAATTCACTTACATGGATAAACTGGCTGGTAACCGTAGGCAGGAAGGGTATGGCTAGACGAAATGGGTCACTGCAGGCATGACTTTTATATATTTTGGTCCTGGTGAGTGAAGTTCTCTCTCTACTTTCTGGCCACCATGTCCTGAGCTGCTTTCCTTTACCATGACTTCTACCATGATCTTCTGCCTCACCTCAGGCCCAGAGATGTAAAGTTGGCTGACCATGTACTGCACCTCTAAACCATAAGCCAAAATAAACTTTTCCTCCTTTAAGTTGTTCTTGTCAGAATTTTTGGTCTCAATGATGAAAACTGATTAATACTATATTCTATTTATACTGAACTCATGCCTAAGGGGGTTGCCCTCACTCCACCTTGAAAATCTGAGCAATTTAATGTTATAATTTTCAAAATAGATAAAATCATGAGTGTCACAAAGACCTTGATAAAGTTTGGATCAAAAGTGTCCTTCAAATGTACAGGAGGTGAAGGTTTGACCCCAAGCATAGCACTATCGGGAGGTTGTAGAAACTATAGGTGGAGGATCCTGGCAGGAGGTATTTAGGTCATTAGGGGTATGGCCTCAAAGTGGATAGTAGGACCTCAACTCTGCTCTCTGACTTCTAACCATAAAGTGAGTTGGTTTGCTTTACCATGTGCTTCCTCTATGGTATATTGCCTTGCCACAGGCCCAAAAACAACAGGGCCAGCTAAGCATGTACTGGGACCTTCAAAACTGTGAGCCAAAATAAATCTTTACTCTTTATAATTTGATCATTGTCAGGTGCCTTTTAGAGTAACTGAGTGCTGACCTACACAGATATAAAAATAAAAAGATGTTAAAGATTTTAATTAACTCAGTTATAAGACAAGAAAGATGTGTTAGGACCAATTACACACAAACACACACACAGACACACACACAGACACAGACACACACACACACACACACACACACACACACACATTTAAACCATTTATAGATCAAGATATGGAAATGAATTTGCAAATGGAAACAAAAGTGGATTCTTCCACAGTAGGGGACAGAAGTCATTAGAGACTCTCCTGAATAGAATTTGCACTTCTATAGACAAGAATTATTTTGCATTCCTATCATTTATCTACAGCTTATAGAACTGTAGTTCTCATCGAATCAGGATGAGATCACACTAGAAACAGATGCTTTAGACAAGACATTGTTTTTCCACTGAATCACAAGTTCCACCCTACAACTCTTACTCTTCTCCCTTGCTCCTTAAACTGAGGACCATTTGTACCTGATAAAAGGCACTTGGAAAGATAGAAATATGAACAAAACAAATCCTATGAGACCAAACCAGACATTTACAAATAATTTCAATAAGGCAGATGGATAAAGAATATAAAAAGGGAAAAAGATTTATTCAGCTCTGGGGACAGATAAGAATTTCTATATGAGGGCATTTAGGGGAGGCAAATTAATTGAATTTTGCCTAGAATGCAAATTCTAGAGGGGCTAGAGGATAATCTAAAGTTGCTTTCAGAAGCCACATTACTTAAAATTAAGAAAAATCAAACCATGTCAAAGAATAGGATGAGGAATGGTAGAGACCATAAAACCCTCCCAAAGCAGTCTTGTATATTGTATTTGATAACTAGAAAAGTTCTTTGGAGGAAAAGACGTGTAAGCTGAACAAGAAGTAGTAGGAAAATGAAGTGCTGTCTACAGGGAAGGGCATGTTGATCAGAGGCAAAAAGACCAAGAGAAAGGAGTCGAACTATAAGAATGAGAAATGAAAAGAAGGAGCAGTAAGAGGAGCGGAGTATGCCTCAAAGCCACCTAAACAGGCCCAGGACACCAAGTTCTGTCTCTTTCTACCAGGGTCTTTACAGCAGTCTCCTCATCTCAAGGCCAGAGCCCTGGTCCAGCATATAAAGCATATATATTCCCTAAATGAACCAAGGAATGGAAGGCAGAAAGAAGGGAGGGAGGGTGGGAGAGAACAAATCTAACTTTATCTAAGACTTCTTCTCCCCAAAATAAATTTTCCCAGCTTTACTGTTTCTGGTAAGATCTAACCACAAAGGACCACCCTTCACATATGATTCCAGTTAAGGCCCACTTCCATTCAGCCTATTATTCCCTTATCTACTCCCTCCATAAAACCACAGACCCAGTCCTTTTCTTTGAGATATTCTTCATTAATAAACATTTTCCCTATTGTAATAGTCTCAGTAAAATCTTCTTTTCAATCATTCTGTTCATTTTGTCTTTCACAGTTGGAAAGAAGGGGGTTCAGGACCCAAACTCTGTGTTTGAAGAACCCTTCTGTGATTTAACACAGGATAAAGGTATGCAAACCCTTAATTTATTTTAACTGCATTCTTTTTATATACATGAAAGTGCATGGACCATACTGATGAAAAGCCTCTAATTATAATTTGACCCAGAAGGAAGTTCAGTTGCTGGTGGCTCTGGCATGTACATCTTTGTCCTGGGGGCACAGGGCATGTTTGGGGAGTTATTTGAAGTTCCTCTTTTGGGGGATCAAGGCATATAATGGAGGGTGTTTTTCCTTTTCCTTCTGGGAAGATTTGAAGTGATTAAATTATAGCATTGATGAGTTTGAGGTAATAAAGAGGCATGTGTTTTTATTCATCCAAAGAGAGTGTTCAAGTTGCAGCTAAAGATGGTTATAAACACAAAGCTACCATTTACCTGTTCGAGGACAAAACCAAACCAGGGAACTTATTGAAAAAATGGGATAAAATTCAATAGTTGAAGAGAAAGCTGAAGCATATGTAACAGTTTGAGATGTACATGCTAGAAAATGAATGGATAGGGATGAATGAGCTCTGGTTCATTTCATAGATGCCCCTGTGCCAGAGTCAAATTCCCAGGACAGCACTCTGATTGGTAGGACTTGGGTGACCACCTCACTCCCTAGCAAGGGGAGGTCCAGATAAATTGATTGACAATTCCACCAAGATTAGCCAAAGAGGGAGAAATTATGTGCAAAATGGAGGGAGATGTAGAGGTCTGTTACTAGTAAGAGCCACGGATTGGGGGCAGGCAAAATGTCACTTTGCACTGAATAACCATATGAACAGGGCTTCCGTTCCTACATATGTATACCCAGGAGAAATGAAAAAAAGACATCCACACAAAACTGGTACATGAAAGCTCAGAGCAGCAATATTCATAAGAGCCATAAAGTGGAAACAACCAACATGCCCATCAATTAATGAATGGGTAAGCAATCCTGGTGTGTTCATATGATAGAATATCATTCAGTCATCAAAAGGAAGGAAATGTTCAGGTATGCTGGACTTTAAAACAAGATGGGTTTCAAAAACATTATTCTAAGAAGCCAGGCACAATAAAACACATATTATATGATTTTATTTATATGAAATGTTCAGGGGAGAAAACAGGAGCTATGACAGATCAGTACCTTTTTATTAAGAATTTCTGCTATATGGTCTGAAATACTCTACATTCTTGACAAAGAACAGTTAGTGAATATTTTGGACAAAAACCCCTCATGTCCTAAAATCTGTTTGTGTGAAAATCCTGCTCTGACATACACTGTGTCTGAACAGAAGCTTCAGCTTCCAAATAAAAATTTCCAAGGGTTCACATGAATGGATCTCAGTCAACACAAGCTTGAGATATTTTAAGTATCAGATTGTAGAAATGCATAACTTCTTTTGATATTGAACTTGATTTTTTGAACCCGTAATTTTTCAATTTCCATTGGAATGAAAATAATTTTTCTTTGCAGTACGTGTTATATAGTTCATGATATAAAGCATCAGTGAAAATAACAACATGAATCAAGCCAGTAGCCTCCAACATGTTGGAAAATGAAGTTTGCTTTTTTTCTGAAAGCATTAATAAATTGTCCCCTTACCCTCATTTGTAAGAAAAAGAGAGAGAGAGAGAGAGAGAGAGAGAGAGAGAGAGAGAGAGAGAAATGTCCAGGGGAGGCAAATCTATAGAGACAAAAAATACATTGATGATTGCTTGGTACTGCAAGAAGTGGGAAGGGGGAGAATGGGATGGGTGGAGATTGGCCAATAATGGAGATGGGTTTCTCTTAGAGAAAATGAAACTATTTTAAATTTATGTGAGGATGATGATTGCTCAACTTCTGTAGTTTTCATGTTCAATGGTCCCTGAAGGTCTGTGTGTTAAAGTTTTTGTTCCTAGCATGGAACTATTGGGAGAAGATGGAATTTTTAGGAGGTGGGGCCTAGTAAAAGATCCTGTGATCATTGTGGGTATGCCCCTTAAGGTGACTGTGGACCTCAGACCCTTCCTGTGGATAATTATGTCAGACCCTTCTAAATATATCAACCCAACTAAAACAGGCCCTGTCTGGAGTGAAATGTACATAAGACAGTGTGGAATACTGCAAAAGCCTGCTAACATGGGGAGGGTCTGAACTGTTGTCATTGATATGCCATTGATATAGATTTGGTATAAGACTGTGTGCAAGTTCCTTTTTCATCCTGGTCTTCGGTTTACTGATCTGGAAAGGTAAAGGCCTGAGTAAGATCTGTGGTTCCCAAAAATTGGATTCCTATCGATTGTGATTTAATATTTTCTCTAAACCAATTAAACAAAAAAGTGAAGCAATATTTTAAAAATTTTGGGCAAACAGTAGTATGGATATCATATAGATAGAGCAAAATCATGAAGTTAATATAATTATTGGAATTGGGCAAGTGCCTCATGATGCATCTTGCTGTGGCCAGATTATCTGTAAAGAGAGGTGGCTAAATAAACTGGCCACAAACACCATTATGTTGTAAAGCCATATCCCCCCTCCATATTTTGCTTTATGACATTGTTTTATATTATTTTTTTATTTTTTATTTTTAAATTTTTTAAATTTGTTCTTTTTATATATACATAAGAATAGAGAGTATTTTGATATATTATATGTAAATGGAGTATAACTTATTCTAATTGGGATTCCAGTCTTGTGGTTGTACATGATGTGGAGTTTCACTGGTGCTGTATTCATATAGAACATGAGAAAATTATGTTTGATTTATTCTACTGAATTTCCTGTTCCCATCCCCTTCCTTCCCTTACATTCTCCTTTGTCTGATCCAATGAACTTCTATTCTTAACCACCACTACCCCTTATTGTATGTTAGCATCTGCATAGCAGAGAGAGCATTCAGACTTTGGTTTTTTGGAATTGACTTATTTTATTTAGGATGATAGTCTCCAGCTCCATCCATTTACCAGCAAATGCCATAATTTCATTCTTCTTTTTGGCTGAGTAATGACATTATTTTAAATTATAACAATATTAGTAATAATAATGATTATTTGGTAAGTGCCTATTATATGATGGCTCCTACAAATAAAGAGGAAATTCAGGACATTAGGACAGTCTGTGGTTGAGGTGAGTAAGGAAGACCTCTCTGAAAGCAGAGACTGGAAAGATGATGGAATCCTCAAAGTTCAGTAAAGATTCAGTACTAAGGTTGAGGAGCACTTCTTCCTGCAGGTGGAAAGGTATCTGTGAAAGCTCAAGGTTGCAATCAATCATGGGATCCATCTAGGAACCAGTCAGTCCTATGGAGCTCAGAGAAGGAAGAGAGAGAATGACATCAGCACCCAGAGTTTGCTGAGCAGCACCCTCACTCCCTTAGCATACCAAGTCTCTGCTTATTTCATTGCAGCCTTACAAAGGCTCTACAGAGTCAGTGTCATGACTCTTCGAGCTGGAAAAGCAAAAGCCTGAATTGGAACACAAGTGGGTTGTCCCCAGAGCCAGAGCCTAAGCTGCACGGTGCAGCCAGTAGACCGCATCCTTCTCATCTCATTTGCTCCAAAGCCTTGCAATCCCTCCATTTTCCTTAGCTCTGGCTAGGATGGCAGGCTGACTTAGCAACAGACTGCTTGCTCTCTGATCCTGGTTAGGAAGCCTGTAGTTAAAGTAAACAAGGCACTTAAAAGCAGAGCCAAACTATGAAAATTTTCTAAGCCAACCTTGCTGAAGATTCTATACTGGGAATGAAAGTCAAAAGGACTTGTTATGAAATCATATCTTTTAGACTTTCCACAAAATATCTTTCTTTTTTATCAGAGTTGAGAAAGGTAAAGATAACAGTTTTATTTTCACTAGAGTAATAATATAACCTTATTTGGGACAAGAATTTAAAAAATAACTGGTCACCTTTTGCCTTCATATGATGATATGATGCAGAAATGGCAAAAAGTTATTCTTCACTACATTTATACAAGATTTGCTTCAAGTTGTGTAACTTCTCATAATTCAGTGTGTGCTGACCATAATTGGACGAAATCTCTAGTAATAACAAACACCACTTATCCTGTTGCTAGTCTTTATTTCATACTTCCAACTATATTGTTATTGAACCAAGAAGGCAATTTGACCCAAGGATTATGCTCTGGCCAAGTTCAACTTCAGCAGATGGAGTGACCAAACGCTTTAATGCTAGTCCAAATTTTGAAAGAAAGCCCTCTTGTTAATGTTGAAGTTTACTACCTTACCATTAAAAAATGGAAAAGAAAGAAAAAGTCAATATTTACCCTTGATGGCTGGAAATTGAGGTAAAATTGTGATTCTTTTGGCCTTCTCCTAGGGAGATTTTAGGATGGAGTCATAACAGTCAGGAAACCCTGCCATGTTCTCATAAGTAAAATGCTTGATAGGAAAGAAACTTTCAGAAAGTTAGAAGATTGAAAAGATTATCCTTTTTCTAATGTGACTGTTTGGATAGTTTCAATCTTCACAAAGAGATGATTTGTGCACTCCACAAGTATTCATTCTTTCCAAGTTTTCTTTCTCTGTGTCTGTACCACAGACAGGTGATTCAAGTGGATGTCTGGTACGGAGTCAGGAGAAGATGATGTAGGATGACCAAGTGTGCTGCTTTCCCACAACTGAGGAATTTTCCAAAATCAGGGCAGGTCCAGGAGACTCACAGAGTGGCTGGTCATCCTAGGATGGTGTTTTTCTGACCTGGTTACAGCCCTTTTTTATACAAACCAGAGAAGACCTTCATCCCTTGTCTACTGAGTCATAGTCTCCTCAGAGCCCAGACATCTATAATTTTCAAAAGTTTCTCACGGTGATCTGATGGCCAGCCAGGTTTGGGAGTTTCTGAGATGTGCAAGTTGTTCATAAATAGAATTAGTTGCTATTGGTGTCTAATGGAAGATGCAAGCTGGGTGTGGTGGCACACACCTGTAATCCCAATGACTTGGAGGCTGAGCAGGAGAATCACAAGTTCGAGGCCAAGCCTCAATTTAGTGAAGTCCTAAGCAATTTAGTGAGACCTGTCTCAAAACAAATAGATAAAGGGTTAGAGGTGTGGCTTAGTGGTAAAAGCATGCTTCTGTGTTCAATTGCTGGTACCAAAATAAAAAAGGAAAATGCAACTTTTATAATATTTTCTTTTAAAATTTTTTGTAAGGTCTCTGAAGTTGAACTGAATTTAAAAAACAAACACAAATGATTTCTATGAGAAGAAAACCTGCCAGTATTTTAATTTGCAAGTATATACTTTCTTGAAATGGAACTTTTGTCCAAAACAGTAGGGACTAAAACTCAGCTGCCAATTTGGCTTTGAAGAACTTGGGGACTACATTTACTTTGGACGATCTTTCTCCTACTTTCTACCACTTCCCATATCTTAGGCTGCTTTCTCTTGCTTCTTACTGTAGGTTCCTAGTTTTTTTTTAAAAAATTGAAGCATATAGTTTTCCGTCATAAAATAATTCAACTATTTGCAAAACATTTGAAAAATAAAGAAAAATAGAAGGAGGAAAATATCCAACTGACTGTCTTCTCCCCAACTCAATATTCTGAGGTATTTCTTTTCTGCATTATGAATCTTCATATGTATAAGTGTGAACATACATTATATTTTGCTTTCCTTTTATACTCACCATTGTAATATAAACATGATTCTATGTCATGACTAACCATAGTTCTTTTTTTTTTTTTTTTGGTACTGGGGATTGAACCCAGAGGCACTCCACCACTGAGCCGCGTCCCCAGTCCTATTTTTTTTTTTTTTTTTTGGAACCAGGGATTGAACTCAGGGACACTCGGCCACTGAGCCAGATCCCCAGCCCTATTTTGTATTTTATTTAGAGACAGGGTCTCACTGAGTTGCTAAGGGCCTCGCTAAGTTGCTGAGGCTGGCTTTGAACTCATGATCCTCCTGACTCAGCCTCCCAAGTCGCTTGGATTATAGGCATGCGCCACCGCGCCCGGCCATAGTTCTTTTAATAGCTAAGTAGTACTTAAGGAGGATGAGCATCATTCACTCAATGAGATTGTTGATTAACTTTCAAGAGCAATGTCCTTAAAATTAATCTACCAAATACTAGTAGAACATTATGAGATAGATACCTCAAAAATACAATTTAAAGAGGAATCATTGTCCTGATGGTGTACCTTCAACTAAAGTCTTTCCATTATGTTAAAGAATGAGACATATCTCTGGAAAATCTCTTTATTTTGATATTTTGTTAGAGTTACTTTTAATTTAAATGATAGAACAATCTCAGATATAATTAAAAAAATCTCCCATAATCCCAGGGCTCTAATACAACCACTCTAAAATGTATATGCAGATGGATTATACCCAAGTATAATCATACAATGTATGCAATTTTCTCTTCCTTTTTCCCACTTAAATTATGTTATTACCACCTTGCTGTGCTATTACATAGTCTTTATAATTATCATGTTTAATAGTTGCATAATTATTCATAGGTTAGTTTTTGTTGCAATATAATTCCTTCAGGCTAGGAACACACCATAATTACATGAACTAATAGGGAAGAAAAACTGTTTAAGCATATTCTAAAGCAGTGACTTTCAAATTGTGATCCTTGGTATCGCCCAAAGGTAACCTTGGGAAGAATGACAGGGAGAGAGATCAAGGATCTCCCAATCTGCCTTCAATCAAAACACTTCTCCGTAAATTTGCTTCTGAAAATGGGACTCCTTAATCTAAAAACAAAGGAATAAAGAGAAAAAAATGCAACATTTAATGATGCAAATTTTGTGGTAGAGTATGCCAGTTATAAGCTGTGTGATGTTAGATAAAGACCTGAGCTTTCTTATCTGTAAGATGGGGATATTAAGTTTTACCTAACTTATTGGATCATGGTAAACGTTATATATGATGTGTGTGTGTGTGTGTGTGTGTGTGTGAGTGTTTCTGTGTTTGTGTATACTACATATTAGACATATATTGCTAGAACACTGTCAGACACCTAAGTGTTTTGTGTTTGTTAATAAATAAAATTAGAATACTGGAAAAAAATAGCATGCAGTCAACAAACCTAGAATATTTTAATAAGAGCATTAAAGCCTAAAAGTGAGAGACAGTGACAGATCCACCAGTTATAGGGATAGCCCCAAATCAGAAAAAGGCTTACTCACAGGCAGAGCATGAGATATCTAAAATGTATGGCTAGACTCAGACACTTCATACCTGTGTGACTTGAGGCCACTGACTTGACTTCTCTAAGATTCAGTTTTCTTATGCTGGAGAGCAGTCAAAATAATAACTACACCACAGAGCTCTTGTGAGAGGAGAGGAATTGATCTCTACAGAGAATATAGCCCATGACCTCACTCATCCTGGATCTTCAATAATAAATAGAACCATCCCAGGTACAATGCATTGTTGACCATTTTCTGTTTTTTCTTTTCCCCACACCTACAACTTGTTTTATTTTTTAAACAGTCGGATATGCTACATATGGTGTCCAGATGGCCAAGATGGAAAAGAATGTTGGTTTTGCTTTTCAATTTGCTAAGGGACAACAGAAGAGGTAAACTCAGGCTGATGTATCTCTGTAAGCCCAAAGCACCAAGATCTTTTCTGGAATTGCAGGCAGTGGAGTTTGAGGATGCCTGAGGATCATATGAAACCACTGCCTTAGGAATTAGGTAATGCCTTTCTGTTGTCCTGAACTTGTCATATAGCTTTAAATATGTGAGTTTTCTGCTTTACTTTTAAGTTGTCTTCTCTGTAAAATATGGTGATTGAACTACAGACAACCTCAAAAGCCTTATCTCTGTAATTCTTCTAGAGCAGAGGAATCTGAGCCAATGCAAGCATCTCTGAGGCATCCAGATTTTGTGGACAAGAGGGTGCTATGTGTTATGGAGCAGTATGCCTCTTTGGTGAAGATTGTCACTTGTGTATCAGTCATATTGACACCTCTTTCTTCTCTTTGGGAGATGAATTGTTATGCAAAATAACTAAGATTTGGTGGGTAAATTCCTGGAGTACATGAATGTGGTATTTCTGTTCCTAAAATAATATTCGTAGTTGAAATCCATGTATTTCGTTTAAACACTCCTTTGTCTATAGCACAAATGAATTGCACCCCTGCTTTAATATGGTTTCTGGCCCAAAGCATAAGAGAACAAACATTTTCGGTCAGCAGTACAGTAGAATTAGAGAATGTTTGCCTTATTTAGTCATGGTCTGACTGAGTCATTCCAACTGATATTGTTTGGAATGAAAACTAGACCAGATGTTCACTTAAATGAACTAGAGAGATTAACTACCAGTCCCACCATATTATCTTGAAGGGTGGGTAGAGTCATCTCCAAAGAATTTCCTGGAGCTGGACACAAAGGTTACTGATTATAATTACAGCTAACACTTTATTAAATATACACAATATATTGAGCACCATTCTAGATGCTTCACAAGCATTTATTCATTTAGCCACACAATGACCCTTGGAGGGAGGTGCTATTGTTATCCTCATTTCTTGAAGGAGGTCCCTGAGTCTCAGAGAGGGTAAGCACTTTGCCTATGGTCATGCAGAGATTAAGTGGTAAAGATGGGTTACAGGAACTTCATTCATTGACTCGTGCTTTCAAATTATGCTGCATTCATTGCCTCATCCAATTTCCTGTTATTGATTCAAGGTACTTTTGGAAGTTGAAAATGTTAGGCTCATTGTTAATTTACAAGTGAGTAAAGGGAAGTTTGAACTATTTTGAGTGGGAAAAAAATACATAGTACCTAACCCAAGGGAAAAGAAAACTGCTAAGTATCAGAGAATACACACACACACACACACACACCTGATTGGAAATTTTTTGGGTTACCAAAATAACATATCCACTCTTTATTCATCTTTTAAAATAACTTGAGGAATGTGGGAAGAAATGAAGTTTAGATCTTGACTCCTTGTCTGCCTGAGATATCTGGAATGTTTGTTATGATCAAAGCCAAGTGGATAATGTTGGTGGATGCCTCTCGGTTAACCTTAAAAAGAAGCAAAACAAAACTCTTGGATTCTCCTCATTTACAATGGAATCCCAGATATTTCTTTGTTGTTGAGGTTTGTTAGAATTACTATACTGGTTCACATGGACATTCTTCTGAGCTTAACGTTTGAGAGCTCCTTTATCTTTTGTTAGCACACACTCTCCTACATTATAAAAAAAGCATAACCATGCTGTCCATTTAGATTTTAAAACAATAGAGTATATTGTTTCAAAAAGCGCTGATTCTGGATGGGAAAATTTGTGGATAGATCCTCTCAAATTTGAGAATAAGTACTCCTAAAATGTTTGAAAGGCATACTACCACCCCAAGCTCAATCCCCACTGCTTTCTGTGTTATGAATTACGTTATTTTTAGCATAACTTTCTTTTCTATTCAGTTCTCATTGAAGGTTTTCAGGCTGTATGCATGAAATAAAAGTTTTTGTATATGTAATTAGGACACCAGAAACTTAAATCAGTGGCCTATAACATCTTATGTATGCAATTTTGTAGTTTTAAGCATTGTGATATAATATGTGAATGAATTGTTTCAGTAATGGTATAGGAAAGAGCCTCAGGGTGGCAACTTCAGCACAAGTGTAAATACCATGTTCATCACAAGCAACCAAAGATATTGGAACTTAGATTTGATAGTGAGGATATATAACTGAGAGTAAAAGAAACCCTTCTGTATTGTACCTCCCACTAAATATGGGATTTCTCCATTAGGGAATAATCAGTCTCTAGTCATTTGAAATTTCTTCCCTTTTGAAGAGTCTCTTTTTCCTACCATAAAAAAATTATATGCAATCAATAATAAAGCATAGAAAAATAGAAATATTACTTAGGAGCTCAACAACAGCCTTGCACTAGTTAATTATGGGCAACAGTCTCTTAGTTATAATTACATTTACTATATAAATGTTACATCCATTTTAAAAGTTGAATGTTAACTTGTATTTTTGTGTGTGGAAACATAACCTTTTGTGATTTTCATAACAGTCTTTTGAGTGGATGGTCTGTGTTTTACCTACATAGGGTATTCCTAAACAACTAAGGTGTTTCTAACTTTTCTATCATAATAAGAAATAGTTCAACATTCACCTTTATGCCTAACTGTTTCCTTTCTTAGGATTGTGACTTTGAGTTAGTTTCTCTCAGGTAGAATCATGGCTCAAAAATGTTGTTGTATTCTGAAGTTTATTGCAAGTAAACATATTTTATCAGCACAATAAACTTACAGTAAACTTGCCCACAATCTACTGTTACTTGGTTTGTCCAGCTCCCCAAATGAAGTTTAGAAATCAGAAAGTAACTGTTCTCTGAAAGGATTCTGAGTTTTCTGCTGCTTCATCCAGTTTCTGAATGTCTCTTTTGTGATTTGAACTCCCTGTATTTGCATGTGTTTCTGCCACATAGTCAGGTGCTTGAGTTTGCTCCTTGGACTACTCGAGCTTTGATGTTGGTCCTTTACAGCTAGTTGAGTTTCATCTTAGGGCCCCAGTCCTCTGCTTCTCTCCTGCAGGGAGTAGATATGCTGGTTACTTTGCCACCTTCTGTGAAGATCCCTTGGCGGGGACCCTACCTCAGTCCTGGAGATGGTTACTGATTACTCAGTCCCTCACTGCTCACCACTCTATTAAAACTGCTCTGATCATGTCACCAATAACCTCAGTGTGGTTAAATCTAAAAATCAATCATCAACTCTCATCTTACTATATCTCAGCATCATTTAACCTAGTTAATTACTCATCCATTTGTCTTTCAGGACCTAATCAAGTCAGGATCTAATCAAGAAAACAAACTCTTCTTGCTATCTTTCTAAGGGGATTTAATGCAGGGTCCTGATGACATCAATGACAAAAACACTGAAAAGTCCACACGTTGTAGTGAGGAAACCCAGGCATGGTGGCAACACAGTATGAACCAAGGCTGAGGAACAAAGGGGAGGAGATGTAGCAGAGCCCATGGCTGCATAATGTAGTCAAAACAAGAAGGACCAGGCTTGGTCTGGTAGCAGTTGGAGTCAGAGGAGAGACAGCCACTATTGCAGATATGCCTGAAAAGGGGAGAGGGAAGTCTCTAGCTGCTCCCGTTCAATTCTATTCTCCAATTTCTAGTCTCTGTCCTCTGTAAAGTAATCCCAACTGGAAACCTAACATCAGAATCTTGCACCAACAGCCTGAAGGGGTCAATTCCACTTACTACAGACCAGATAGGGAGAAGGATGAGAATATATTGAAGATCCAGAAGTCCAAGCCTGGTCCATCAGACTCCCCTTAATCCCAATTTTACTAGTGAGTCCTTTTCAGTCTTTCCACTGATACCTTCCCTTCTTTCTGATCTTGCAATGTCGAGATGCTTTAAAACTCAGTCCATTTATCATCTCTTCTAGTTACCCATGACTGCTTAATACCCCCCCCCCCCATTTTAAATATTTTAGAACAACATTTTATTGCTACTTCTTGTGATTCTGTGGGTGGACTGGGTTTAAGTAGGCAGTTCACTCTTGGGATCTATCATGAAGTTTGTTTAGAAACACTGATATGTCAATCAGATCCCACTTCCAAATTAATGGTTTTATTACTTTGGTTGCTGGGGGTATGGATGGCACTTAGCATTTAGTTGTCATTGTCTTTCAGGAATTGCCTCAGACTGTGAGGGTCACCTTGCCCAAGGTCTCCCATGTTTTCCAGGGTGGCCCATATCCAATAACTGATTAATATAGGAATATAAAGCTTAGGCTTCTCAGCTCAACTTGGGATACCTATAAAGTGTCATCCCATCTGTAGAACTCCCCTTAGGGTCAGCTGAGAATTCTGATGAAATTGTATACCAGTTCAGTCCTTCCCTTTGCTCACTTCCCTTCCTGCCCTTCCCTTCCACAGGTATTGGTTCTCAAAGCACTGTTTCATGAGCTTCCTGTTTTGGAGTCTGCTTTCTGAGGAACCCAACCTGCAACATGACTGCATTCAGGTAGTGGCTGAGGCTAAAGTCATGATTTCACTGTGGCTCCTTCAGGTGGCTGCCAGCTGATGCTGTCAACAGGCATTGTCAGTTGGAATGTCTAGACATGGCCTCTTCATGTGTCTTGAGCCTCTCTCATAATGGTGGTTCAGTTCTCAGAGGGAGATTTTCAAGAGTAAGTTTTGAAGAGGACTGCGCATATCCTAGAATGTCACTTCTATCAGTCAAGCAAGTCATAAAGGCTAGCCTGGATCCACAAAAAGGAGTTAGCCTCCTGTCTTGATATGAGGAGTAGTGTCCACATACAGAGAGAAAAGAAATAGTTGGAAACCATCTTTGTAGGTTTTCTGCCACATCTTTTCTTCTTGGTCCCCTTTACCCCTGCACAGAAACTTGTCATGGCTACTAGTCACCTCCACATTGTTAAACCCAATGATCTAGTGTCCCTTGACCTCTTAGCAGGATCTTTCACTTACTTGATTATCTCAAATGATTATATGCTGATGACTCCCAAATATCCCTCACAATTCCCAGACTTCTATATTCAACTGTCATGGAGGGGGTCCAAGGAGATCCCAGAGAGGGGTAACCCAACATAAGACAATGTGGTCCTTGATGATGAAGAGAATTTTCAGCATGTGTCAGATACTGAGGTACAGAAATTTGTTTAGGAAAGAGAGGAATATACCTTAAAAGGAGAATGTGAGCTATCTTCAGAGTGAAAAGCATTTTGGGGGTCTTGGGATCTTTTTTTAAAGGAAAATTGAAAGGGGTGGGCATGGGAAGGTATGTGGAGATGACATCAGTCTAGTGATCACAAGATGGTTTATGGTGATCTGGCAATTCTCAGGATCCTTAAGTGGATGTTTTCTCCATTATATTATCAATAATAATATTGGCAAAGTACACTATGTTATAGGTCTCATACCCTCCTTTGCTCATCTAAAAATCCTGTGTAGTGGGCTGATCCATAGTACATAGCACAATTTTCACAAATGGGCAAATTTCCAGTAATTTTAAGATTGCTAGTGAAGTTTGCAGATTCCCCAGAAATTTGGAGTGACAGGCATGAGAGAGAACTGGCTTGGAGAGTAAAGGTATGAAGAAATTTAGCACAAAACTTCAATATTAATGTTACACTCGCCTTTCCCTTCCTTGTGTCTCCTTTCTACATTTCTCTTTTTTCTTCTGATCCTACCCCAACTACCTTCTTATCTCAAAGTAATGTCCCCAAACAGAATTCCTGTTCTCCCAGTGGAATCTTGCTCTTCCCATAGGTCTTCTCTACTTCATTTATTAGTAACACCATCTTTATAGTTGCTTAAACCAAATTAAAATCATCATTGACTCTTTCTTTATTTTCACACATCTAACTCAACAGCAAATCTATTAGCTCAATATTAGCTCCTGAGTCTGACCACTTCTTACCACTTCTGGCCACCACCCTAGTCTGAGCAGCTGTCTTCTTTCACCTGGATTACTTCAACCACCTCCTAACTGGACCTGCTCCTTCAACTTTCACCCCATGGTAGTCCATTGACATTTCTCCTGCAGGGTAGTCCTTTGGAAATAAGTCAGATGATGTAATTATTCATCTGAGAACTGTGCAAGTGGCCCCCTAATTCACTCCAAATGTTAGCCCACCAGTCACGTGCTCAGACGACTTGAGGATGAGTTCCAGTACCCCACAACTTCATTTTGCCTGCAACCCCCCCTCACACTGCACTATCCTCAGTTGTCATGCATACCTATGCCTTAGGGTCTTTGCAATGGCTTTTCATTCTGCCTGGAAAACTTTTCCTGAAGATATTTTGATGGTTAATTCCCTCCTGTTCTCAATGCTTTCAATTGGCGTCATCCTAATGAGACTGATGTTAACCACTTCATTTAAAATCGAAACAGTCTCTTTCAACTTCTCATAGTCCAACTTCCATTTTCCCTGCTCTGTTTCTGTTTTGATTCCACAGCATTTTTCTCCTTTTACATTTCTACATAGTTCATTAATTTGTTATGTTAATATCTATCTCTCCAACATAATGATGTGGATCTTTGTTTTGTTTACTGCTACATTCCAAATGCTGAGGGCAATGTGGGTCCCATATTAGTCATAAAGTAAATATTGGTGGACTGAGTGAATGCATGCAACTTTGTAGCTCACGGTTCACCTAGGGGTGGGCAGGCACTCATCAGTGCAGGACATTCACCTCCTCCTAAGGAATGTGCTGGCGACCTAGTATAGGTCAGTGAGACAAAGGAAAATATTTGGTGAGTAATTTCAAAAGTACCTCACTCTTCTGAGATGACAGGGCTTCTCCCATTTTCTGGGTTGCATGGCAGGAAGATTTCATATCTTCATGGACCTGCTGCTGTCCTTTGATCATGAGGGAACCTTCCTCAGGATAAAGCATCAGCATGGAAGCAGAGTGGAGTGATGGAAAGATGGCTCCTTGACATGGCCAAACTGATAACTCAAATGAAATCTGAAATTCTGAGTCATGAAATTAGTTCTTTACTAATTAATTCCATCTGAATTGCATTTTTATTTATGTCAATTTAGTTAATGGAGGCACCCTTTCAACAAAATTTGAGTCCTGAGGGGTAGAGATACTCTAGAGTTATCTAGGATGGTCTAATCAAAGACTCACATTTATCTTCTGAATTCTTTCTGCTTTTCTCTGTTGTCAACTAATTCAAACATACTCCTTCCATGAAGTTTTCTGGGTCTATAAATGATTTTGCAAAGAGTAGTTTCTCTATTTTTAAATTACTATTTGCTAATTAATCAAATGTTATCCACTTCTTATGTTCTGATAACTAACTGATCACCAAGCAAAGAGATTTCAATGTGGGCCCTGTTGAGTTCTAGTCATTTGAATTTATTCTGCTCCATCTGGGCCATGTATCAGCCAATGGTGTGGTTCCTTATTACTTTTGTGACCTATTTCCATCTCTCCTTTACTCACTCTGTTCTAGAGCCATGCTGGCCTTCTTGCTGTTATTCCCAAAGTACTAAGCAGATTTTTATCTCAGGGACCTTTGAAGTTGGAATTCCCTCAACCTGAAGCACTCTTTTTCTAGTTAAAATCATGGTTTCTTACTAAATTCTTCAAGTCTTTTCAAATGGCATCTACTTAAAGAGGCCTTCTCTGACTTCCCTATTTGAAATGGAAACATTCCTACTTCACTCTCTCTTCCCATTTCCATCTTTATCTTACTCTGTAGTATTCAGCAACTTCTCATACAATTTAATATACTTATTGATTTTATATCTGTCCTCCCTGGGTAGGTAGGAACTTTTTTCGTTTATTTTTCATTGCTATAACACTAATGCTTTAAACAGTGCTGGACACATGGACAGAGACCCAATAAATATTTATCGAATTTGTTAACAAATGAACAAATTCACACAGGAAAGTGTAAATAAAAATAAGCACTTTTGCAGTGAAGGCACCATGAATACCTTTTATATCAGTCCATTATCATTTCTATGAATTCTTCTATGAATATTTCACAATGTTCTGTTCAATAGTTTCTTGCAAATAAAATACCATACATGAAAAAGTAGAAAATGCATGCATTATGCATTGTATCCTTTATCCAAAACACAGGGAGGCCCACAGTCCCACATGGCCACTGTTGACCTTGTGTGGACTCAGAAGTTTATTGAGGGCCAGGGCGAATATCACGTGCCCTTAACTCTTAGAGGTCACGTAGTCCCTTTATGATCAGAGCTACATTTTCTGGAGAAGCACTCTTTCTCTCCAGGTCATTATCCTGACATATTCTTCAGCAGCTATGAAATTCTCTCTCTGGAGTAATTTTACCCTGCAATACAATGTATGTCTCTGAGTCATATTTTTCTCAACTCTGTGTATACCTATGAATTCTCTGAGACAAAAGACAAAATAACAGATATACTGCACTTCCTAATTAGCTTACCAAATGAAATGACCCAACAGGGAAACAAACCACAGTTTGGAAAAGGGTTCTGAGTTGTTGTTTTGTTGTCTTGTTTTCTCCTTCTGAAAATTCCAGTTCTGGGGAAAGGGCTTTGAGATTTTCAGTTTAAACTAATACTTGAGTAGAAGTGCAGATCTACTCTAAGATCAGAAAAGAAACAGCCAGACAACAAGTAGATCCTAAGCACACATAGAATACAGACAATAAGATCCTCTTTACTTTTCTCCCTTTTATCCCACAAAGTTGACATGGGAACTAGTTTCTCTTAGATGGTTTCCTCCATTGACTGATCTGCTCCATCAAACATCAAGGTCAAGGTCAAGGCCATGGCAAGACTGACACCCTACCTGGCACTGACTCCTTAATGGACTTTCTCAGGGGATTAAGATACAACATTCAAGGCAAGCTATTTCTCTTCCTGACTTTTAAGGTTTGGATGTGAAGTATCCCCCAAAAGCTCACATGTGAGACAATGCAGGAAGGTTCAGAGAAGAAATAATTGGATTGTAAAAGCCTTAACCCAATCAGTGAATTGACTCTCTGATGGGATTAATTGAAGTGGTAGGGTGTGGCTGGAGGAGATTGGAATTGGGGCATGGCCTTTGGGTATATATTTTGTGTCTGGAGGGTGGAGTCTCTCTCTCTGCTTCCTGATGATGTGAACTGCTTCCCTCTGCCACACTCTCCAGTCATGATATTCTGCCTCACCTTGAACCTCAAGGAATAAAGCCAGCCTTCTATGGGCTAAGACCTCTGAAACCATGAGCCCTCAAATAAACCTTTCCTCTTCTATAATTGTGCTGTTCAGATCTTTTTAGTCACAGTAGCGAAATAGTTGACTAAAACACTGACTGAAAATGAATGCCTTTCAGAAATTGATAGTAATGATAATTTTTAAATAATAAAGATTTACTCATCACTAGTGGTAAAAATGAAAAAGAATGAATGGAGGCGGGTGTCATGGGATATCTTGCTTTAATAGGTACAAGACACTGTCAGTGACATACTAGAGTTGTTTAGGTACAGAAGTTAGAGTTCAAATTCAACAAGGTAGGTGTTTCAGAAAAACTTGTGGAAATGACTGCATAAACCAATATTTTTGACTCAAATCCTAATTTTTAAATCTCTTTTAGCCTAAATTATTTTTTCAGCTACAAAACAACAATAGGCAGAATTACGTACAATAATGTGTGTAAAACCCTTTGCATAAGCACTGAATAAATGCTCACTGACTAGGATTTCTTTTTATTTTTGTACTTGATATCTTCATGGATTTGAACAAATTCGTGAAAGATGGAAAAGGAGAGTCCATATAAAATAAAATGATTTAGTGGTCTCACAAGGTTGCTGCTGATGGTTTAATGGCACACCAGTTTCCACATTACCTTGTTCTTCTTTGTAGGTTCTTATTCCTAAGGAAACTTTCCTTCTAGCTGAACACAAGAAGCGTTCTACACACTGCAGAACTATATAATTATGTGTGGACATAGTCAGATGGTGTTCATATACTGCCTTGAAGATCCTAAGGATTTCATAGAGACAGCTGGAGACAGCCATGTACCCTATCTCCTCTTTGCTTTATTTGGATGCTTCAGGTATCAGCCTAAGATTTTATTTGTTGTATCCTTCCCTCAATATTTGGGAACATGTTGGCATTAGTAAATGCCAAAATCATTTCGTCATTTATTTGTTCATATATCTTACAGATGCTGCATTATTTAATGAAATAGCAATGATTTAATCTCTGGCCTAATGAAAGTTTCAGTATTGTGCATAAGAAGGAGATCAAAGAAGCAACTACAGAATAAATATATGATGGCTAGGAGCTACAAGCAATGATAAAGATGACGCCCTTCATGGGGATTTCTGGTTATTAAATTGATGACGAAATATTTTGGGGAAAATGGAATCGCCAAATGTAGAAATGACCAGATGACTGAAATGGAATTCTATCTGGAACATTAAGACACACAAATTGCTATCTTTTTTTGCAAGGATCTTATTCAAATGCATTTTAACATTGAATCTAAAGTAGCTAATTAAAAAAGAGAATGAAAATTTCTACTGTGAAGAGCATTGGCAATGTAAGAAAAATAGGTTTGTGGAAATGGAAGATCTTTTTTAGTTTAAACCTGGGAGCAACTCTGAATGGGATTTTTGGCTTGTGGGTAACCTGTGGTAACATGTGGTTTAGTTTTATAGTTCCTTCAAGAAATGGCACTGTTTTTAGGTCATTTTGTGGTGAGGCCAGATATTTTTTGTATTGTTCCATCTCTGAGCAAATACTGAGACAAAAATCCGTGATCCTAGAAGCAGAGAGTAAGTATAACTTTGAACCTATCAGAGGTGAATGCTGAATCCAAACTGATCAAGGATCTTCTTTATAAAAATAACTTTGTACTGAAGTTTGAAAAGGCACAAATAAAAAGTGTATAGGACACAAAATTATGACAAAGTAAACACACCTATGCAAACACTTTTCAGACAAATAACTAGAATATGACTTAAATTCCCAATCACATTCCCTCTAGTCACTAGCCCTGTCTCTCATAGTCATTGCCACCCTTAAGTGAAACAGTATATATATTTATTTCACTATCTAGTATTCAGCACTATGTATTTATGCATTATACATATGCATTATACATAAGTGAGCCATATAGTATTTAATCCTTCATGTCTGGTTTCTTTCTTTCGAGGTTTTTCTTGTGAAGTTTTACCCAGGTTGTATGTGGTAGACGTTCCTTTTTTCATTATGCTGCTATGTGGTATTCTATTATATGAATACTCCACAATTTATTCTTTCACTCTACTTTTGATAAGCTCTTTTCATTTTGAGGATATTAAGATTAATGTTGTGATAAACATACTTGTAAGAAGTTATTTCTTAATAACAAAATAAAGTATTTCTGTTGAGTACACATCTATTCATCTAGGAATAAAATATCTTAATCATTGGCACATGCAGGTTCATTGTTAATAGATAAAGCTAAGCTGTGTTCCCAAGTAGTTGTATTAGTCAACTTTCCATCACTGTAGCAAATACCTGACATAATCAGCTTATAAAGAGAAAAAGTTTTATTTTGGTTCAGGGTTTTTGAGGTTCCAGTCCATGGTCAGGCAGAACCATTGCTTTTAGGTCTCTGGTGGGGTTTTCAGATAGCAATTACAGATAGCACGTGGTGGAGGAAAACCACTCACTACATGGCCAGTGAACAAAGAGGGCAAGGAGGAAGCTGGGATTCCCACAATGTCCTTCAAATGTACCCCCCACCATGACCTAAATACCTCCCATTATGCTGCACCTCTTAAAGGTATACCACCTCCCAGCATCACCACACTGGGGACCAAACCCTTAACACAGGCCTTTGGAAAACACATAAGTTTCAAACTAAAATAGTGGTTGTACCTATATATATATATATATATTTTGGCACCTGGAATTGAACACAGAGGTGCTTAACCAGTGGACCGTATCTCTAGGCTTTTAACAAAAAATTTTATTTTGGGATGGGTCTTACTAAGTTGCTTAGGGCCTTGCTAAGTTGCTAAGGTTGCCCTTAAACTTGAGATCCTCTTGCCTCAGTCTCCCGAATCACTGGAATTATGGGCATGCACCATGGTGCCTGGTACTTATTCTTATTCCAACTAGCAATATAGAAATTTTCCAGTGTGAATTTGAGAATGATTAATTTTTTTTTAAATTAGCCATCCTGGTAGGAAATAACATTGCTTTAATAACATTTCTTTGGGTAATCACTTATACTTTGTCAATAGCATTTTCCATTCACTTATACTATTTTTACATAAATGTTCTTTGTCATAAATCACTTCTTAAAACTACATTCTCTTAAAGGTTTTGCTCATTGCCAGTTCCTGACCTCACAACATTATCTTCCACATATAATAATAAAAAATGACAACAATAATAATGGATAAAAACTGTTGAAGGCTTACTAGATGCCAGATATTCACTGCTCTTCCCATTTGGTTCATTTGTTCTTCATAATACCATTAGAAGATATATTCTAGTATGATTCCTCTTTTTAACTAAGGATCTAGAACTTAGATCCAGAGAAATAAATGAACTTGCCCAGAGTCACTCCACTACTTAACCATGAACCAGGGTTAAGCAATTGGCAGTCTAAGGTCAGAGCCAGTGTTTAGCCACAAATAGTAGAAAACTCACTGTCCTCCCACTAACCTCAAAGTTCCTTAGAGGCTGACAATTTTTTGCCTATTCATTTCTTCCTTATTTTGCTGAATTTTCACAGTCACTCATCTTTTTGTCTTTATTCTTCTCTTCTAGGCTGGGTGTGATCTAGTTGTACCCGCAGCATGTTTTTCTTGATGTCCTTAAGAGTACAATGAAGTACAATGAAGAAGTATCACATTAACTGAAGGGAGGCATGACATAAAAAAGCCAGTGACATAAAAATAAATATAAGGTTTTTATGTTCAGTGTCCTATGGGCAACCAACCACGGAGTGGCTCAGGCTGGCCGATCTCTCCCTAAGTCCCCTCATGCTGCTTCTTCCATTTCAAATTCTCCTTCATGTTTCCTCTCACATCTCCCATCTATATATATAACCTGAATATGTACATTTTAGGCCCTCTTCACCACACTTAGATTACTCTAGAAAACTTTTTAAAGTCTTCTTGTCTTATTACACAGAACTATTTTGTTCTTTTGTCCTAATTTCTTGGCCTTTCAGTTCATCTTGTGGGCCCTTTGTTCTCTCCACCAAAATGGACAATCCTGGTGTTTTGCTGACATTATCATCTATTGACCTGAGCAAAATCTTAGTCTTTGCCTCCTTCATACCAGTCTCTTCCAGTGGAAGAAAACTTGCATACATTAAGTTAAAATAGTTGTTGAAGCAAACAATCCACAAATGCATAGTTTCTCAAATACAAAAGAAGTTTACTTCCTGCCCATGTAAAAGGCAAAGTGGGTGTTCCTGACCAGTGTGCTTCCTCCTTCACAGGAAAGGCAGACTCTGGGTCCCTTTCCTTCTGCACTTCTGCTACCTTCCTCACATAGCTCCTGTGTCTCCTGTGCTTTTTGTAAGCATCGAGTCATGGAAAGGAGAAAGAGCATGGAGGATGACAGCTGGGAGATTTTTATGAGCCAACTGCACCTAACCACAAGGAGGTCTGGGAAATGTCTTCTGGCTGAAGGCCCAGGAAGAAGAGGAAATGGGTCTGGTGAGTGGCTGGCAGTCTCTGTCCCTGGGCAGCACGGAACTGTCTTTTCTACTACGAATTAAGTGACCACCTCCAGCCCCTCCTGTAGGTAAACAACAGAAACAAAAGTAAGTCCCTTCATTTTGATCTTTCATAAGCATCTCCCCTTAAAGGCAGAACAGGACCGTGCATAAGAAATAAGCAATGGGAAGCTTCAGTTGTATTGGGACCAAGATAAGAAGAAAAGCAAGAGGCCAAAATTCACATGGAACAAAAGAGGAAAAGGGGACAAAGGGAAGCAGTCTCTTTGAATCGCTAGCCACAGAGTGTCATTTTGCCTTCAGAATGTCTTCAATTTCTAATTCTGTGGTCGTGTTCAAAGCACTCAAAAAAAAACCTGTACTTTGCAATTGTTTTCTGTGAGAAGTGAAGTCGGAAGGATGTGATTTCACAAACAGGGGAAAGCAAAGAGCTTGAAGTCTTGATATAAAGGGATTCTGAGCGAGAATCTGAACTCATCTCATTCATTTCCGATAACCACAATAATTATTAAATGCCATAAGTGTGTGTGTGTGTGTGTGTGTGTGTTGGGAGGGATTACTATGTTTGAGTCCTCACATCCCTCTTTCTAATTCTTGGACTGCCCCCCTCCCCTGCTCTTTGTTTGGAAAACTGGCTGGACTAGCCCAAGAGAGTTCTATGAGACAAGTCAACATTTTCCCATAGGGTACTATTTCTCTTTGGATCATTCTGGATAACTGGCAACTTGTGTTTCAAACTACTTTTTTTTTTTTTTGTTTGGTTGGTTTTTTATCCTCAAGCAGGAGGAAACTTTTCAGCCATCATTCCCCCTCCCATTTTTGCTCTCAGTCAGTGCTGAGGAGGACACTCAGGTTGTCGGTAACATGAATGTGCTGGGATTCAGCTACTCATATTCTTTCTTCTTCAGATTATTGGAGACAGAGGTAGTAAGCAAGTAAGAAGCAAGTAAGAAGTGGAGTGTTCTTGACTTCTAAATGTTGGGGTTTCCCCCTCACTCATTTTATTGGCTGTTTATAAAGATAGAGGAAATGAAGAGGTAGCTTAAATATTTTAAATACTTATGAATTAATAATTATAATTTAAAAATGGCCTGTTGGTAAGAACAAATATGCTGATGGACATGAATGTAATATGGACAAGTGTTCCTTCACCTATCCTTTCTCCTACCAGGGAAGTGTCCTCTCTATGAAGTGAAAAAGAAAAATCTGTAACTGGTATTATTTTGATGAAAACAATCATGTTGGAGTTAGAATTACTCTGCTGATAATCATTTATTTTTATGCTTTTATTAGTTCGTTACAGTTATACATAATATTGGGTCATTTTGACGTAGTTATACAGAGAAAAGAATGTGAAGTCAGTACCCCAGTTGGCTCTGGTGCTTTGTGGCTGTGTGATCCTGGACAAGTTATTGAACCTCTCTGGGCCTCAGTGTTTTTAATCAATAAAACTAGAGTAATAGTAATAATAATAACCTTCCAGGTAGCTGTGTGAGTAAATTAATTACTGAATAATGCTTAGTGCAGCAGTTCGTCACAAGGTTGCCTGTTCTGTAATGGGAAAAGTGATATCCTGTCTGATAGATTGTAACCTTAAATTTAATTTATCCCTTAATTCCCACCACCCACATATACCCATAGAACACACTCAGGGTATCCTGCAATCCACACATATCTAAGCTTTTATCTCTGTGGTATAAAAAAGTACATGTACATATTCATATACTATTTATATGCTTTTTATGCAGTAAAAATTAAAATGAGATCTAATTAACAATCCTGCTCTTCAACTTGATTTCTTTTCCCACTTAGTGTTCTGTGCCCCTTAAACTAAATCTACTATAAAGATCTCTTTTAAAATTTTGCTTATGATTCCACTGTATGAATGTACCATTACCTTCGTCCTCTACTGAAGGATATTTGCATTCTCTTAAATTTTTCATTCTACCACACAAAATAGTGAGGATCCTAATTAGAATTTTATATACTTTTGAAATTTTCAAGAAAACATAATCAAGCCACAGTTTCCATTCTTTGTGGGGGAAAAAAGAAAGTCATTCGAGGGTATGGAATCTGACAGCCAAAGACTACATGACTTGTCCAAGCCAGTACACACTGAAATGAGACTCAAATCAAATTCCTACCCCTCAGCACAGTGAGTATCCACAGTAGGGGTTGGGCAGTGGCCACTGGGTTTGGAATAATTAGATTTTAATCTCAGAAACTGAGGGTTCAGAGATGTCTGTGACTCATCTGGAATTGCACAGTTTGTAAGAGATGGGCTGCCCTTCCTAATCTTGAACTCCTTCCATTAATCCCAGGATGTGTCTTCTGGGAGAACAAATCCGAGCCAGAACACTATGGCACTGCTGACCAAATCCAGTGATTCAGGCTGTTAGGACACGGCACCATTTTCTCCATTTTTCCCTTTTGGAAAGTGAAGTTCAACCCTATGATTATGATTTCCATCCCTGTTGGCAGCAAAAGAGGAGAGTTCAAGGGCAGCATTTACTGTATCTGCTGTGACATTTATCCAAGCACGTCCGTCGTATTGGTCCGCCATGTTTCCTGGACTTTTCACATTAGTTCAATCTTTTAAGTTTCATAACCTTTTAATCGAATGTGTTTGTTTATGGAGGTACTCAGGCCTTTAAAAACAAGTGCATATCTTATCCATTTTTAGACTGCAGGACAGGAAGGAAATGGGACAGATGGTAGTTAATTTTGGTGGGGAGGAAGAAAGGAATTTGAATTTGGGGACATGAGGAAGAATGCCATGGGTGGTCACAGGCATTGATGACTTGCCTCAGTCTAGTAGAGAGGCTGCCAACTAGCAAAAAAGAGAAGGTTCTTTTTGGTTCTTTGATATACCAACTTTACTGAGTTGCAATTCAACTATCTTGTAATTCACCCATTTAAATGATACAACTCAATGGATTTTGGTATATTCAGAGAGTTGTACAATGATCATCACCTTAGGGGGGGAAGTTCCTTTCCTCACCCATTGCTAGGTTCATGGTTCAGGCATGGATGATAAAAGGCAGAGTAATAAGAGAACAGCATCCAAGTTTGTTTAGCATGGCCTTGTGACATGGGAGTCTTGAAAAATGAAGATCCAAAGGAATAAGAAATGCTTGTTAGGTTTGATGAAGGGGGACAGTTGTGCAGAAGTATGAGTGGATAAAGGGGATGGGATCTGATGGTAATGAGTGGCGGTGAATTTAGCAAGGCCTGGTTATTCAGATTCTTCTCTGTCCCATGTCCTCATCAATAAGGAGGTTCCTTTCTTCCAGGTATAGGGAGGGTACCTCTGAAATGAGGTTCTGGTACCCTTTGTCAGGGGAAAATGGAGCTCAACTACTCTAAGGACCTCATAAATGGAACTATACAGTATTTGTTCCGTTGTAACTGCCTCCCTTCTCTTAGTCTAATGTTTTCAAGATTTATCTAAATAACATGTGTCAGAATATTCTTCCTTTTGAAGGCTCACTAATATTCTACTGTGTTTATAGCACATTTTATTAATCCACTCATCTGTCAATAAACACTTGGGTGTTTTTGGTATTATGAATAATAATGCAGGGTGTACATAGCACTTGGAACCTGTTTTCAATTACTTTGGGTATGTTCCCAGAAGAGGAGTTGCTGGATAACATGATAATTCCAAGTTTAATTTTCGAGGCCCCGCTAATACTGTTTGCCACAGAGGTCTATGTTCCCCCTAGTTCCATTTCCTTCACATCCTCATGGACACATTATTTTTTTCTAATACCTGCCACTTATTGGGTGTGAAATTGATTTTTCCCCTAATGATTAATGATAATGACTATTTTTTCATATACTTATTGGCCATTTTTTGCATCTTGTTTAAGAAATTGTCTATTGAAATATTTTGCTTATTTTTTAATTAAGTAGTTTTTGTACAACAACAGTTGTTGAGTTGTGGGAGTTCTCTATATATTCTAGATATTAGTTCCCTAATTAATTGTAAATATTCTCTTCCATTCCATGACAAAATCCTCTGATGTCCTTCATTTTTATATACTTCAATTTATCTGTTTTTTTTTAGTTGCCTGTGCTTTGATGTCATATCCAGGAAATGATGCCAAGTCCATGTTCTGAAGTTTTTGTGCTTTCCCCCCAGTACTAAGCTACTTTACCACTGAGCTACATCCTGAGCCCTCTTTATTTTTTATTATGAGACAGGGTCTTGTTAAGTTGCTTAGGATCTCACTAAGTTGCTAAGGCTGGCCTGAAACTTGCAATCTTCCTGCCTCAGCCTCCCTAGTGACTGGTATTACAGGTGTGCACCACCACCCCCATCTTAATGTCCTGAAGTTTTTGCCCTGTGTTTTCTTCTAGTTTTATAGTTTGAGCTCTTACATTTAGACCTTTGATCCATTTTGAGTGAATTCCTGTACATGGCATAAAGTTTCAACTTCAATCTGGATATCCAGTTTTTCCAGCAACATCTGATGAAAGCTAAGAAGATTATTAACAGAAAAGTTGATGTCTTATTTTGAACAGCCTATGACAAGAACTTAGTTGCAGATCATTAATTTGGGAGGTGATCTCAGGAGACAAGAGTGAAAGGAGTAGATGATATAAGAAAGGACAAAGATCCAGTATAAAGATCCAGGAGGTTGCTGCCAGGGGCTCAGTTCTTCCAGGGAACCTGAAAACTATCTAGAATTCCTCCTAAATGGCCTAGATAAAGGACAGTAGACAGAGGTATCTACCCCTAATTTTTGCTCTCATGGATCGAGGACTATACCTGGGGAGATAGTGCTCTGGCACCCTCACAGGGTGCCTGTATGAGTGGAGTGGCCAGCTGTGGCTTCAACAAAGACTCTGGCAAGGATATTTCAGCTTGCAGAGGACTGTCCACAACAGCTCACACATGAAATGTAGACTTGGGAAAGTGGTGTGGGCCCTCAACAGTACGGGTCTTTGATGTTAGTAGTCAAGAAATCAAGCTGGAGGACGGGCCAGGGCCTGTGGGTGATTGTAGGGATAAGAAGCAAAGCTCATTATTTTTGGGGCATCTCTGATATGTAAGCATATGTGTGGTGGGTTATAAAAATGAATCAGAACTGAGAAAATACAAGAGCTGTACAAATCACCCCTTTAAAGAAAAGTAAGTGGGCTGCTGGTTTAGCTCAGTGGTAGAGTATTTGCCAAGCATGCATGGCCCCCAGTTCAACTCCCAACATCACAAAAAAGGAAGAAAAAAAGAGTAAGTAATTAAGGCTGTGTAGAAGACATGCATGGGAGGGAGAGGGAAAGGACTTTCCTATTAATGGGTGATGAAGACTGAACCAGAGAGAGCACATGTAAACAGGGTCTTGAAAATGTGGGCATATTAGAGAAATGCAGATTAAAACTACACTGAGATTTCATCTCACTTCAGTCAGAATGGCAATGATCAAGAATATAAGTAGGCATAAATGTTGGCAAGGATGTAGGAGAAAAGGTACACTCACTCATACATTGCTGGTGGGACTGCAAATTGGAGCAGTCACTATGGAAAGCAGTATGGAGATTCCACAGAAAACTTGGAATGGAACCCCATTTGACCCAGTTATCCCACTCCTGGGCATATACCTACCCAAACAAGAAATCAGCATGCTATAGTGACATGGCCACATCAATAATTAGAGCAGCTCAATTCACAATAGCTAAGCTATGGAACCAACCTAGGTGTCCTTCAACAGATGAATGGATAAAGAAAATGTGGTGTATATAAACAGTGGAATATTGCTCAACCATAAAGAATGACTTTATGACATTTGCCAGTAAGTGGGTGGCTCTGGGGACTATCATGATCAGTGAAATAATCCAGTCCCCCAAACCAAAGGTTAAAAGTTGTCTTTGATATGTAGACTCTAGCAGTCAATAAGGCGGGCAGGGAAGAATAGTAAGTTCATTGAATTAGACAAAGGAGAATAAAGGGAAGGGAAGGGAGACAGGAATAGGAAAGACAGAGGAATGAATCTGACACAACTTTCCTATGTACATACATGAATACACCACAGTGAATCTTCACATCATGTCCAACCACAAGACTAGGTCCCAATTAGAATAAGATAAACTCCATGTTTGTACAAAAGGCCTAATAAACTCTACTGTCATGTATAACTGAAAAGAAAAAATTTAAAAATTGTAGATAATTGTTGAAAAATAATAGAACTAAAAAAAGAAAATGGGGTGCATTCATTTATTCATTCAAAAAATAGTTTTAATAATTATTTTTGTGTGCCAGGTCATCCTCTAGGTCCTAGGGTTTCTGCAGTGAGCAAATCATAAATGGCTGCTGCCCTCTTTGTACTCTAATGGAAAGAATCAGACAGTGAAGTTATCAAATAAATAAGCAAGATAATATTGATTTGTGTTAAGTGCTAGTAAAAAAACAAAATCAGACAATTTGATAGCATCCTGAGTGGGGCAGAGCTGATTGCAGATAGAATGGTCAAGAAATTCTCTCAGAAGAGTACATTTAAACTGAGATCTGAATGATAAGGAAAGGGTGTCAATCCCATGACTGTTTTTCAAAAGATAAGAAAAAATGCCAAGTTCTGAAGTAGGAAAGACTGTGCATGTTTAAGAAATGGAAATAAAGGCTAGGAGTGGGAGAAGGGGTTAGAAATAAAGTCAGATGGATGGACGTGGGCCAGGCCACTCATGCAGGCATCCTGAATTCTTTGGACTTAATCTACATGCCAGGAAAGTCACTGAAGGCCTTTAAGCAGGGGAGTGATCTAATGAGATTTATGTTTATAAAACATCATTCTCTCCATGCAGGGCGGGAATAAAAGTGCTGAGTCCAGTTCTAAGGTTTATGCATACATCATCCATGTTGGCTCTGGAAAAGGCTTGGTCCAGGCTGGTGGTAGGAGAGACGGAGAGCAGGGGACCTTTGGGATCAAAGGTTGAGGTGGGCTTGAAGGTTGCTTGGTGGTATTAAATTGGCAGCTGAGGGCATAAACAGAGGCACCAAGGTCAAACAAAAATTAATCTTAGCCAGGTATGGTGTCACATGCCTGTAGTCCCAGTGGCTCAGGAGGCTGAGGCAGGAGGATCATGGGTTCAAAGCCAGCCTTAGCAACTTAGGGAGGTCCTAAGCAACTCAGTGAGACCCTGTCTCTAAATAAAGTATCAAAAGAAAAAAAAAAAAGAAAGAAAGAAAAAAAGGGGGTTGGGGATGTGGTGGAGTGGTTAAGTGCCCCTGGGTTCAATCATTCCCCGTACCAAAAATAATAAAAGAATCTTAGATGGAAATTAGTCCTTAGACCTTTTCCCCTTGGACATAGAGAAATTGTTGTGAAGAAGAGGCTTTGAAAGGCATCAAGGAGGACTCTGACTTAAGGAATCAGACTGAATTCTGCAGGTGATGATGAGTAATAAACTGTATTTTTAAACAAAGAGATACCAGGAACCACACTCTGCTCTTAGGACTTGTTGTCACTGGGGTAATTAGCTGATAGATCTAACAAAGAAAACAACAATAACGACAACCACAAAGATGTATCTCTGTGTGTGTGTGTGTGTGTGTGTGTGTGTGTGTGTGTGTATCTCTAAGCAGGGAGAGTGAGAGTTATTTGGACAGCAAAGCCAGCACTCTTGCTCTTTCAGAGGTTAATGTACTTCTCTGTTTATTGACGTTGCTACGGTGATACTAAAATGTTAGCCAGGAGGACAGAGAACAGTTGACTGTCTCTGCACTTAATAATCCGATTTTATGTAAGACATCAGAAAAGAATGCAATAACTCAGGCCTTTTGCAGGGAGTATTAAAAGAAACCAGATGAGGTTGAGCTCACATTCTTCCCAGCCACACCAGTCCCTCCTTGGGTACAGGGTTTCAGGCCCAGCTGTCCTGGCACTGCCCGGCCTGACATTTGGAGGAACTCATCCTGAATTTTGTCCTCTCTCTCTTTTGCTCCCTCAAACCAGAGCATTGCAAATAACCTACAAAGTGAGCTAAAACCCCAAGGGGAACGGGAAAGGAATTTTTCCTATAAAAAGGGGTTTGTAAAGGGAAGATTGTTTCATTCCTGGATGAAAATTACTCCCTCCTGAGATACTAGAAGATATGGCCCTGAGCATGGACCTTGAAGAAGCTGCTGATTTTTATTTAGATTTGGATTTTTCTACTTTCTTGCAGGAAATAAATGTTTGGACGCTGGTGGTCAGAGTATTTTCCCTAATTGGAAACACATTCTTTCTGTTGTTTAGAATAAAACTGGTGAATTTTTCACTTTTCTCAACGTCATAGTAAGGTTTTTTGTGATCTTTAACTGGATTTTTTTTTTTTTTTTGATAGGGTCAGTGGAACACAAAGAGAAACCTTTCACCATTCTGAATTCTAAACTGTAGACATCCTAGGTTCTTGATAATATTTTCGTTCATTCTTTCCATGAATTTTGAGCCTGTTCTACGAGCCAGACACGGCGATAGGGGTTCAGAACCTAGTGAGGAGCAGCCTGTGCTCCATTGCCTAATGACCACATGACAGCGCTGTCAATGGCGACCAGTAGCTCTTCATCTTTGCAATGTGTGAGCCATTGTGGTTACATCTGTTACATGTATCACCCCATTTAGAACTCCCAGCAATCAAGAAAGGATTAGGATCATCCTAATTTTATAGTTGAGGAAGCTGGGATCTCACTGTGTGGCTTGGAAGTTGACTGATTATCCTACTGTTATGTGCCATGTGGTTTGAGGAGTAGAGGAAAGTGCATCGGCATTCTGAAATGACAGAGACTAGACAGTTTGTTTCTTAGGTTTAACAATGAGGTGAGAAGCCATCATTCATCCTTCATGCCGTCAACCAATTACATCTCACATCATTTTGGGAGCTGGGAGTGTAGCTCAGTGGTAGAGCACTTGCTCAGCATGCACAAGGCCCTGGATTTTAGATTATATCACCAGCAACACAATAAATAAGTACATAAGCAAAAACCATTCTCAGCAGGCAAGTAGCTGAGAACTGTATCTTTTGGGCATCACACAGGCCCTGAGTTTTCCATCACTGACACTCCAGCCTCATGTTTTGCTTTTTTTAACTTTTATTTTATTTTATTTTATTTTATTTTATTTTATTTTATTTTATTTTATTTGCTCTAATTAGTTGCACATGACAGTAGAATACATTTATAAATTTTGATAGATATTGCATAAATAGAGTGTGATCTCTCACTTTTCTGATATACATATTGCAGGATCACATCAGTGTTTTGCTTTTGTATGACTCTATCCCAATAATTGCCAGGAGGTTTGCATTGGATTAGACTTATTTATCAGTTCTCCACCATTTCTGTGATTGCATTCACTTAGGGATCATTAGGGTATTGCCACAGTCCTTGGTGATATTGATTTATATTATTCAATGTACATTAAGTTTTCTTTTCCCTAAACATTACAGGATTTCAAAGATCTTGCAAACTAAGTTAAATTCAACTTCATCACTCTGGCAACTCTGTACTTAGCAAAGTAAAGGGCCCTTCTCTTGGTCCATGATGACCTCATAATATCACAATATCCATAGCACAGCAGTTTTAACTGTACTCTGAATTGACATGATGTATATACACTTAAAAATCAAGAAATGATCCTGCAAATCAAAGACTAATGTATTCCCTCAAATATAACCTAGAATATTTTAATGACGAATGCCTATATTCACATTTACCATCTGCCCCAAGTTAAATTTTCCAATAATAAGGAAAAATACTGCTAATTAAAAAAGTTAATACTACTAATGGATTATTCTTTCACACATTAATGTGAATATCTTTAGAAATACACAGTAACAAGTGGAGTGTCCATTTGTAACATGAGTGAAAAGGAGTACACTGATCATTTTTAAAGTACAAATGTAACTTTAATAACTATTTCTGTACTACTTTGTTTAATGAATGCCTTCATCATAAGCATAAGGTCCACAAAACGGTCTTTTTAACTTTTCAGAAGAATCTACATGTTTAGCTCAATGCTGAACACAGATGAAAAATTCACTAGTTTTTGTTGTACCAGTCAAAGGCCAGGAAAATAATTTACCCAAAATGGAAACCAAAATAGTAAAAAGTGTTAATTCATTGGAAATGAGTCCAAATGAGTTGTTTCCAAATTTTTAATATTAAAAAAGGTCCTTCATGATAGTGGTTCTATTTTTAATTAGTATTCATTAAGAAAATATGTGAGATTTACCAACCCCTGTGGGTTCAGTAATGCTTTTACAGAACTTTGTATTTTGTCATGATTCTAAGTATGCTTGGAAAATAACAGAGCTTTTGTGTGAGGCACATGATTTGTTCCCTCTGCAGGCAATGCCACAGACAAGGACATGCACTAGGTACTCCTTCTATAACTCCTTGAATACCAAGTGATTGGCATTCACATAGGAACTAATAAGGTAGACAATACCCAAAATTTGCTCCCGGTTTCCCAAATTCTGAGGTTTATACATTGAGCGTTTGTCAACAAAGTGAATAAGAAGAATTAGTATTTAACAATGAACACAAAACACCCCTAAGATCTCAAGAATGCCTTTTCACCTTTAGCCCTGCATTATAAAGTGGTAGCTGCTGGGTGTGGTTGTGCATGTGTGTAATCCCAGCAGCTCTGGAGGCTGAGGCAGGAGGACTGTGAGTTCAAAGCCAGCTTCAGCAACTTGGAGAGGCCCTAAGCAACTCAGCGAAACCCCTTCTCTAAATAAAATACAAAAGGGGATGGGGCAGTGGTTCAGTGGTTAAGCACCCCTGGGTCAATCCCAAGTAGTAGTAGTAATAATAATAATAATAATAATAAATAAAGTTAATATTTTTTAATAAATAAAATAAATAAATAAATAATAATAATAATAAATAAACTATGCTCCTGGGATGACTCCTCTAAGATAGATATCTGGCAAGAAGGAAGTGGAGTGAAGGAGTTAATACACTTCCCTTCACCTGGGTTCCTTCCTGAAGTCTAATTTAGTGGCCAAATCCAAAAGACACCAGTGGGCAAATGCATCATCATCTTAAGGCACAGACTAGTTAAGAGAAAGGCACAGATGGCTGCAAAGGACAGATGTTGACTAACCAGCACAACTCGTGTATGTGTACCCTTGACGGTTTTCATAGCACCCATTACCTCCTCCAAGCTGAGGACCAGGAGGTTGAACCAGGGGAGTGGAGCTGGGAGGTGACTTGCCCAAGGATAGAGAGCTGGTAAGAACAGAACCATAGCACTCCCTCAGTTGTAGGAACCCTGTGCGGTGACCGTGCTGGGAGTATCCTTCCACGGCACCCCACCCTGCCCGACCCCAACGCAAGAGCAAGATATTATTGTACCCAGAGTTAGCTGGGTGCTGGAGAGGAACCATGTGGGTTGTTTATGTCCTGTTTCTTTGGGGATTTTTGCCTCTGTTTATAAAATACTATCTCCTCCGTGTCTGTTGCATTTTGTGGTTGTTGTGAGAGTGCCCAGAATCTTTCAGAGCCTCAGTGTAGGCGAGTGATGGTCAAGGAAGGCTGATTATGTGTGGGAGAAGGCTCTGGTAAACTGACAGAGGGCTGCCCCCTGGGGGCCAGACGGACGAGCCCCTTCCTGGTTGGGAGTGGATGGCTGCCCCTTCCTGGTTGGGAGTGGATGGCTGCCGAGGCTGCTGCAGAGGAATACTCTCCCTAGGTACGAGGGAAACCTCAGTAGTGACTTTCTGCTGGGATCTTTCATGCCGGTTCTCAGCTTTCCCGTTCATTTTGTTTCTCATTCCTTGCTGGCCAGATGATTTTTTTAAAAAACAAACTGTTAAACATTAACAGGTACCTTAAAGAAAACTAAATAGGAGTTAAAAGAAAGAGAAATAAACAAAATTGCCCATCATTCCATTACCAGAGAAAACTTTTTAATCTAAATCCTTCCAGTTTTTATTCCAGCATGGATATACATGGCAATTACATATATATTTATTTTTAAGTGGAATTACTCTAGACAAACTCCTTTGTAGCTTGCTTTTTATCCTCCGAAGTGTCTTAGCAGCGTGGATTTTTCAGATTTTTTACAGACCAGCTCTCAGCTATTTTAGTCAGAGTAAAGCTGTCACTGGAGATGAATGCCCTCTAGCTGGAATGGGCAGAAGGTGGAACCTCGGCATCTCAAACTGAAACGTGCATACGAGTCACCTGGGAATCGGGCAAAACATAGACTGTGACACAGAGGGTCTGGGCTGGATCTTTTCTGCATTCTCACTATTCCAGGGCACTCCCAGGGATGCAGATGCTGCTGGTCCGTGGCCTATATTTTGAGGAACAGTCAGGTGACAGTCTCATGGAAAGAACTCCAACCCCGTTCTCCAAATTTTGGTCATGCTATTTTGGGTAAATTTCGAAACCTCTAGGCCTTGTTTCTCTTATAAATAAAGAAAGGGTCATAAAAAATATGAATTCACTCAGGAGGCTGAGGCAGGAGGAATGCTTGTTCAAAACTAGCCTCAGCAACTGGCAGGACCCTAAGCAACTGAGCAAGACCCTATCCTTAAACAAAACATAAAATAAAAAGAGCTGGGGATGTGGTGGCTCAGTGGTTGAGCATCTGTGGGTTCTCATCCTGGTGCCAAAAGGAAAGAACGAAAGGAAAAGAAAAAGAAAAAAGAAAGAAAGAAAGAACCCTGAATTTATTACAGTTGAATTGAAATCCAGTCACGATAGAAGAATTCTCTTATATCTTATCTCATATTCCCCATTCCCTCCTCATTCTCCACTAAAAGAATCAAATCTGCCATCAAAACTGAAAGAAATGTTTATTAAATAGTTTCTTGTGCTTAAAGAAGCCCAAGGCACCAAATTTGGAATGATAAATTAACTCCATTTTTCAAAGCATATAATTAATAAAGGACAGGGTCCCAAACTGACAGGATCCCCAGTAGTCTGTTTACAGTTCAGCAACCTACATGCTGATTTATTTCTTTTATGAATATATCTCAAATATATGTACATACTTTGAAAAATTCATTGTTCCTAATTCTGTCATCTTTTTCTTTCTTTTTTCTTTCTTCTTCTTCTTTTTTTTTTTTTTTCTGCCTACATGCTAGATGTGTTCTCTCTCAACTCTCCCTTTCCATGGCTTCCCCATCTGGCTGACTTCAGCTTTTCTTCCCGTCTAGATATTCCCCACTGGACACATCTACATCCCCTTTGTGTCTGCATTCTTGGCTTCTCTACTTTGTGACTTCATACTTATTTCCCTGCACAGCAGAAAAGCTCCTCTCCAGGAGTCTGCTGGGATCTTGTGTTTTTCTTGACACAATCATTATCATTTGAATTCTTTTACTAAAAGCAGAAGAGCATAGAATTAGCCTTGCATGTTTCTCTTTTCAGCTAGGGAATTTCCAGCTACTTCATTTTGTAATCCTTGATAAAACCTTTTTTTTCCTCCCTTAAGGGCAGATCACTAGTCACTCAGCTTGATTTCCCTAAAGTAGGAGCAGAGGCAGCCATGGGAGAAAGAACTTACTTTACCTTCACGGGGAGCCACTTCAGACAAGGACACTGGGTCTTGTTTTGGGAGGGGAAGATGCTGGACTGAGCCCGTTGGGGTGCCTGCATGTGTCCCACAACGTCCTTTGTATGAAAAATGAAAGAACTGATTTTTAAGGGCTGTCTGATTCTGGACTCCTGTGATTAAGTTCTGAAGGCCTCACATTGAGACCCAAATTTCCCAATTATGTTCTTTTGAAGGACCAGCTTGGGTGGGCTCAGCTTCGGGATAGATCATGTTAGCTAGGCAAAGGAAATCAATGAACTAAAATAGTTTAATTGGTTGGCCAAATCAGGCCAAGATAAAATTTCAAGGTGTACGTGTTCAGATACTTAATGAGCAAGTGCTGTCTTGACATTTTTAGGTAGCTGTGTCTAATTCATTCAGTAGCAATTTGTGTATCCCATGGAACCTGATAGAGTTTCTAGCATTTTAATGTGTGGGTAGCAAATTCTTCTCTGCAAACTCCCTGGTGTGGGGGAGGGGAGGAAATGGGTGGTTTCTTTGTTGTGAAATGATCACTTCTTTCTCAGTTTCCTGATTTTACATTGTAATTGTGTGAGTGGGAGCATAGTGTTAATGTAGTGAGATTACCCAAATAATTTTTAGAATTATTTGTGTACACTTTTGATATAAATTGTAGAGTCCATATACAGCAGAGAAGTCATGCAAGAGTGAAAAGAGGACAGAAAATGGGGGAAAGTTAGCCAAGAGGATGTTGTTTTGATATATTTTGGAGAATAAGTTAATTAGGAATCTGATTAAGGAGTTTGACTTTAAAGAGAACATAAATCTGGATAAAAGGTATGGAGATTAGAGGACAGTTACTGAATTTGAGGATAATATTCTGCAGTCACCTTGATGGTCCATAGGTAGTTGGATAGTCTTCCCATCTTAGAAGATTCTCACCCCACTACCCAGGCCTTACACTTACAAAGTGGTTGCCTTTTATTAAGCATTTGTTGGGTAGGAGGTACCATTTTTCAGTTGGGTAGGTTTCCAGTCACTGGGCAGGTTTATTACTGCCAGCTGGTATCACCTCTTGGTTACACAGAGAATTGGATGAAGGGAAATTCAATTAGCAACATTATGAGACACAAGATTTGCTAGTCAGGCTACAGAACTGCTGGAGAATTGTGGACCTCAACAGCCAGTCTTCATCTGTAGGAAAAATATTCAGTGACCATCTTTTTTTTCTTTTTCCTTTATTTGTTCATTTTAGCTACACATGACAGTAGAATCTCTTTTGATATATTTACACACGCATGGAATATATCTTATTTTAATTAGGATCCAGATCTTGTGGATGTACACCATGGTGAAATTCACACCATAGGAAAATTAGTCAGATTTATTCCTCAGTGCCCATCTCTTGATGGGCATTTCTGACTGTTCTGAGTTTCTTCTGTGATGTTTTTTGTTCTTCTTTTGTTGTTTTTGTTTTATTTTCTTTGGTTTGGTACTGGGAATGAACCCAGGGGTGCTTTACCACTGAGCTACATTCCCAGCCCTTTACTTATTTTTTAAAGATGAGATAGAGTCTCATGAAGTTGTTAGGGCCTCACTAAATTGCTGAAGCTGATCTTGAACTTGCTGGTTTCTGGGATTACAGGAGTGTGCCACCATGCCAGGTCTGTTATGTTCTTTTGAATATAACAGAAACTTATGTTGTAGTTGTGTTTTGGTACATGATGGTAGCAAACTACTGTACTAGGTTTTAACCATTTCATGCTTTTGGTTTTTGTGCTGTTTTTTAATATGGCATTTGGCCAAAGCAGGGAGGAGGAGAGTGCTTGACTTGGGTGAGAGTGGAGGATGGAAAGAGAATAAGGTGTCATCCATTGTTTTGATGGTAGGGATGCTGGCTTCCAAAGATGAGCAAGTTTTTCCATTTTACACAGTCTTTAGGCACAGTAAATAATTTAATCTTTATAAAACCAATGGCTGTATTTTCTCTAATGTTTCAGCAAAGGAAACTATCAGCAAAGTAATACTGCTTGATCAACAGTGGATAATCTAAGCAAGGAAGAACTGGCTTCAAAACTCAATCTTATAATGCCCAAGGTCCTGTTCCATATCTCTGTATCATTTCTATCATTTCAAATACATCACCCTCCCCACTCATCCAACCAGGGGGATTAATAGGAAGAAACTAGCACTAAAGTTCACTGCTCTGAGAATTATTCCTAACTAGTTGCCAGTCTTCTCTGTCCCATTTTTATTTATTTATTTATTTATTTATTTATTTATTATTATTTTTCATTTACTTGAGAAGAGGAGGAGGTCCTGTCTGTCTGTCAACTTCTGGATTCCCTAGAACTGAGAAATCTTGGGATTTCAGCTCAAACTTCAGTGAGAGAAAAATCTGAGCCCAATGAACCATGCCATGGCCACATCAGGGTGTTTTTTTCTCTTTCTTTCTTTTTTTCCTGTTAGCCAAGCAGTGCTGAATGACTGGGCTCTTGGCAACCTCATCGTATCTATTATGTTCTGATCATTATTTAAACAAATGGTATTCACTGGGGTCCAAGTTGGAGGGACAGGACACAGAGAGGGCTTTTTATCAGTCAGCTGGACTGCCCTTCCCTTTTCACATGTCCTTTGTGTTCCCTGAGGATCCCTCAAGTATGGAGTAACTCACAAAGGAGTGAGATGCACACAGCCTTTGTCTGCGAAGGGACATCCAGTCAGGGCCCTCTGCCCCTATGCAGATGTCTTGATCCTTTTGGATATATATTTTGTCTCTATTTGAATTAAAAAGTGCTGATGAAACACCTACCACACTTTTAAGGCACTGAGGTGGGGGAAGTGGAAAAAGTCTCTTCTGTCGTGCAGGTGTTTTGCAAGGCCAAGTGTGACTGAGCATCAAAGAGGGCCAGACCGCATGGGCTCTGGTGCTGACACAGCAGAGAACGAACAGGTGTTGAAAGGAACTGGCTCTGCAGAGAGGGTGCCTGGGTTCCAACAGATATCCAAGTGGTCTAGGAGATTGCCTGTTACTACCAGACATAGATCCCTTTTCTATAAATGGGGATCATAATTATGGTTATTGCACAGCATTGGCTTGAGGATTGAATAAAAGATGCCTTTCATTGTGTTTATTGGTGCCTTTTGAGCATTTATTAAATTTTCACTTTTATAATTATAGCTGAGGATGAATTTATGGAGGGAAGTGGCCTCTTGTCCTGGAAAGGAGAAAAGTGATAGAATATTTCAGGCCCAAGTTCAGTGACTCATCTGTTTGGGGAACTAACTTAATAATAAATCTACAATTTCTCTTTTCACATTAGGGTACAAATGTAGTTTCACTTTTTTTAAAAAAAGACACATCTGAAAGTCTCACGTAAGTTTTCCTGGTTAGCACACTGATGCTTGAACACAGTTTCCCAAACCATTATTCCACAGACTTCACAGTGTGGGAATTTTTTTTTTTTTTTTTTTGAGTTGCCTTGCCCAATCCTGTAAACAGGTTTTGGGTCAAATATATTTATAAAAATCAGCATGTTTGGAAATTCATAATGAATATTTGTACAAAATTTCTGAGCAGGTCTATGTAAAAATAACATAATCCAGTATTAATCAAATAAATTCGAGCATGAAGCATTTTTTCTGTTGTTTTTCCTGCTGCTGCTGTTGTTGACGTGCTATCGTTTGCAGCGGGGTGTACCTAGTGACAGTCAGGGATAGAGGAGCCGGGATCTGGATTTGGGAGCTCTGCAATCTGATCATTTCCAGGATGGAGCTGGCTATAAACTGACTCAGCCAGCTGTCTACTGCCAGTACTGGTGTTTGCATGTAGAGTGTCTAGTCCATCTGAAAATGTTCTTTACAAAAATCATTGGGACACCAGGCATTGCTCTCAAGTAGTGGCTCTAAAGAGCAATAATTCTGAAGACTCAGGAGCTGAGAAATCTTAGCTCATATTACTAGGCAGACTTAGGAGAAAATACTGTATCATGATATTGGGATCTTGTAGCAAAGTTTTGACTGGCTTTTAATGAGCTGAATTTCCAAGATATTTTCATTATCCGCCTCTTCCCCAAAACATACAAAATCATAACCCACTCTGACTCTTTCCTCTCAAAGTGTACCCAGCATATGAAGGGGCAGAGCATTGGATGGACAGAGAATATAGTGGAGTGTGTACTAGACATTGGAAAAGAAGGTGGATGAAGGGAGGGAGAAAGAGAGAGAATGTAGACTCAATTTGAGTCTACAAAATATGCAATATATAGATTCAAGCCTTATCATTATAGTTTATCAGTAGTGTCATATGTGATCTGTTTTTTTGGAGGGTAGAAAAAGCCTCCAATAATTGGTAAAAAATTCAATTTTCTTTTATGTAGGTATATATTACATATTACATAATACATGCTATGTATTACAACTGTAATAACCATAGCTTAAATTTGCTATGATCATGTATTTATAAATTACTTAGTATCTCCTACATTGCTGCCACCGCCATAAGGTGACCTTCCTGCTACTGAACTGTTTTGGTCTGAGCTCATGTACTCCTGCTGTGTCTATGAAATATCTCTTTACTCTATGTAGATTACTTAGTTTTTTCCTCTGTAAACTGAGAATAACCTCCATTTCTTTTTTGTGTGTGAAACAAATAATAAAACGTAGTCATTCTCAAATACTTATCCACATACTGGGCGAGGTCCATAATAAAGATATTATAGGTTTGTGATAAAATAAGAGAAATTAAGATGAATGTTAACCAAATTTTATACAGTGAAAAAGGTTAAATGTTCTCTACTCTTCTCTTTTCTGAAATACCTTTTTAAGGTTTTTCCCTGTTTTTTCAAGTAAAAGTAAGAGACACCATGGTGTCCTCGGGTCAGTGTGCTGATGATAAAGAAATACTGAGCCCAGCAGAGATGTGGGTCAGTGTTCTTGTGAATTCCACTCTCTGGGTGAGGTTGTCCCTCCCTTGATGTTGGCGGCTTGCTGGTTTGGAATTGTTTGCCTAGTTGGAAAGGGAGCTCTTTAGATGTAACTATTTTTGGACCTGTCCCTTTCAAAGCAGTATTTTTGAATGACTGCCTTAGAGATGCTACCAGAGTCCCATGAAACAGAACAGAGGAATTGCCACAAAGGCCTGGGCCTCATGGCTGCGGTTTCATTAGGACTAAACTCCAACAGATGGTAACAGCCGCTGGAATTGGGAGAAAGCTCTGGAATGTTCTCATGCAGATGTCTCTGACCACATCACAAAGTCAAATATTACTGTCCCCTGTTTGCCACTGTTGTAACATTTTCTGCATCTCACCCTTGTTCCTGCTAATTGCTACAGGTTTATTCCTCACTAGGGCCCATGGTCAGGTATCGTACTGAGCCCTTTAAATACTTTTCTCTCTCATTTAATACATTTCTCATGTAATACATTTCTCTCTCAGCATTTTTGTGAGGTAGGCATTGTGTTTTCCCCAATTTTCACAAATGAGGAAATGATGCTCTGATGGCTATGCACCGTGAGAATGTCACTTATCAAGTGACTCACCTGAGTTCAAGCTTAGGTGTCTAAAGGTCACAGCATTGACCACAGACATACAATTCTTTCCATAGAGCAGAAAGACCCTGTGGTGGAGCATGGACTTTGAAAGCATATAATCCTAAGATTTTTCCAATGTTTTGTTTTGTTGAAAATTGGATAACAAAAATGCCTTTTATAATTGTTGTCATGATTAAATTAAATAATGTTTATAGAGTCCTGGAACATACTAAGTTTTTATAAAATGGTTACTGTCAGTAACGATGCTAGCAATAGTAATTAACTGTGATGTGATTGTATGGACTTTGTAAGAGTTGAGAAAATAAATAGCATGAAGTGGGGTAAGACATTCAGAAGGTGGGCTTAGAATTGGGTAGAAGGCCTGGAGGGTCACAATAAGAGGCACAAAGGCACCTGGGTTCCCCTGTGGTGAGGGCTTCCTTGTTGAGTGCACCCTGGCCTGGTGGGCCCGTGCGGCCTTAGAGTCCTAGTTTGTGTCTGTCTGCCAACAAAATTGAGATGTGGCCCTGCTCCTGCTGGGGGAGCAGCATGACCAAGTGAAGAATGAACAGACCCTGCTAAAGGAGTTTGTGAAGATGAGAAGCCAAGCTTGGCTCCAAAGGGGACGCCCTCCACCCTGCTGTCTGGCTCTTGTTGAGAAGTGGAGTCAGTCTTTGATTACCTTGGCCAAAATCCCTTCTTCATAATGGTCCAGGAACTGAAAGATTAGGATCCTTCTGGCCTCTGCTGGCATGTTCTGAACCACAAGGTCTGAAGTTACTTGAGAGCTGGGAACCAGCTTTGCTATGGTGAAAGAGGAGTGGAGTGAAAGCAAAGTGGCTGTCACATCTGTAAAACCTGAAGGAAATGGAGCCATGGCTCTCACAGATTGGGGGGTCTTGGCCAAGACTGAGAAACCACCAGAGAATAGATTCTACTATGGCTGTGGATATTGAGAAGTGAGCAAATTTCAGGAAGTGTGTCACGTTGGTTTCAATTCTACTTGTGTATATTCTCAGTGTAAACAAGGCATTGAGGAATTCCAGCTTCTCCAGAAGATGTCTCTTTTCTCTTGGTTTTTATCTCATTGTGCCGTCTGGGAGATATGAGGAGAAGAGGACTCAGTTGTAGTGAATTTTCCATATTTCTTACATTTATATGTGCTGTCTATGTTGATAGTGCCAACTACATTGTTCTCTTTTCTCTCTCAATATATATATATATATATACATATACATATATATATATGCGCATATATACACACATAGCTATATATATATCCTTATTTTGGAATAATTGTATATCCACAGGAAGATGAGAAGATATTCAGAAGGGTTCCCTGTAAATCTCAGTCTGCTTCTCCCAATGATTATACCTTTCCTAAGTATAGTACAATATCAAAACCAGGGAATTAACATTTGTACAAGATGCATTTAGTTCTCTGTCATTTTGTTACATATGTAGATTATCATAAGCACTCCTCACCTTGAGCAAAGATGGACTTCTTCACTACAAAGATTCCCCTCGTTACCCCCATATAGCCACACCCATCTTTTCCATCCACTACCCATAACCCTTGACAACCACCAATTTAGTCTCCATATCCATAATTTTCACATTTTGAGAATGTTTTATCAGTGAGATCCTATAATAGTTGATTTTTTGAGATTAGTTCTTTTCATTCAGGCAATGTGCTTGAGATCCAACCAAGTTACAAGTACCAACAGTTCAGTATATTCTATTGCTGAGTGATAGTCAGTGGTATCTCCTTAATACTTGTCTAAATATTTGTCTGTTCTGGACTTTTAATACAAATGGATTCATTCAACATGTGATCGTTATTAACTGGCTTCTTTCACTTAGCATAATGCTTTCAAGATTCATCCATATTTATAGCATGTATTAAAACTTCATTTTCTTTTATTGCCAAATAGTATTCTCATGTATGGTTAGAATATTTTCAATTTATACATGTGGCAGTGATAGTCATTTGAGTTGTTTCCACTTTGGGGATATTATGAGGCTGTGAATATTCATATACAAGTTTTTTGTGGACATATTTTCAATATTTCAGGATATATACCTAGAGTGGAGTCGCTAGGTCATTTCATAAATATATTCGTGGAACAGCCAGATAACTTTCCAAATGGGCTGTGCCATTTTACATTCTCATCAGCAGTGTATAAGGGTTTCAATTCTCTACACCCTTGCTAATAGATGTTACCATCTTTCTTTTTGATTACAGTCATCCTGGTGGGTATCACAAAATCATTGTGATTTTGATGTCAAGTTTCTTGTATTTAATGATATCAAACATCTTTTTAGGTCCTTATTGTTTGTTTGCATATCTTCTTTGGTAACCTATTTAGATCCATTGTTTTATTGGGTTTTTTGTTTTGTTTTGTTTTGTTTTTGTGGTGTGGGGCCTTGTGCTTGTGAGGCAAGCACTCTACCAACTGAGCTATATCCCCAGCTCCCATTGTCCACTTTTAAATTGGATTATTTGCTTTAATTTTAAGAGTTCTTTCTATATTTTAGATAAATGCCCCTCATCACACATGACTTTCCAATTTTCTCCTGTAATTTGTAATTTCACTTTCTTTGCAGTATTTTTTTGGGGGTAGGGGGTGCCAGGATTGAACTCAGTGGCACTCAACCACTGAGCCACATCCCCAGCCCTATTTTGTATTTTATTTAGAGACAGGGTCTCACTGAGTTGCTTAGTGCCTTGCTTTTGCTGAGGCTGGCTTTGAACTCTCAATCCTCCAGCCTCAGCCTCCCGAGCCTCTGGGATTACAGACCTCTGCAATCATGCCTGGCTCTTTGTAGTATTTTTGAAAGCACAAAAGTTTTTATTTTTGTTGTTGTTGTTGATAGACCTTTATTTGATTCATTTATGTATATGTGGTGCTGAGGCTCGAACCCAGTGCCTCACACATGCCAGGCAAGTGCTCCACCACTGAACCACAACCCTAGCCCCACAAAAGTTTATTTTATTTTGATGATGTCCAGTTTATTTATTTTTTCTTTTGTTTCTTTCTCATCCTTGATCATGAAGATTTGGACCTTCCTTCTGGGAGTTTTTCAGTTCTAGTTTTACATTTAAATTAATGATACAATTTGAGTTAATTTTGCATATAATGTGAGGTAAGTGTCCAAAAGCATTCTTTTACATATACATTTCCAGTTGTCCAAGGACATTTGTTGAAAGGATTATCCCCTCTCCCCCACTTAATTGTCTTGGCACCTTGTCAAAAATCAATGGACTCTATGCCATTTAAAAACAATTTTTTTTTCTAACCCAAATCTCCAGTTCCTGAGAACTGAGCAATTTAAGCTTCCAAAGGATGAGCTAAGGCCTGATCTACAGCTTCAAAAACAATGGATTTCAAAATCCTGAGTCAAGTGCTCTTTAGTATAAGTGAGGTCCAGCTGCTTTACACAGCACCTTTGCATATGGAAGAGGGAGAGTCCAGTGACTTTGGGGAACTAACCTGAGAAGAGGAGTAGGAGAAAGAGGAAGAGAACACACAGTGGATCCAAAGATCAATTTTGTTTCTTTCCTATTGTACTTTAATTAATTTTGGACTTTGTTTGTTTGACCTTCTTCAGAGGACACAATACAGCCAGCCCTGCTCTGGTTAAAAATGCAGGATTTAGCATTAGACAAACATGTTCTAACATCTCAGATCCTGTTTTACTCCCTTCCTATTTGATGTTTCCAAAGTTTAGTTTCTTCTTTTGCAAAATTAGGATAATAACAACATCTACCTCAAAGGATCAAAATGAGTATAAAATCCTCAGGAAAGGATTCAGCACAATGCCATGAATTACACTGTGCTGAATTACTTTTACTATGAAATAGAATGGGGGATTTTAGGATTCTAATGTCATGTAAGGTTTCTATTAACATGTGATAAAAGAGTCAAAATTCCATTAATCTGTCAGACCACATGGCCTTCCACTTACTCCCTATGACATAGGCAAATTGCTTGCCTTCTGTGACTCTCACTTCACTGCTCCTAAAATGGGCTGAAATATCAGCATGAACTGTTGTACAGAGTTGCTGTGATACTCAGAGGAGGTAAAAATGGCACAGAGCTTTAACGTTGTAAAATGTCACAGAGGGAAATGAGAGGGGGAGGGGTGGGGGTATAAAAAATGGTGGAATGAGATAGACATCATCATCCTATGTACATGTATAATTACATGAATGGTATGAATCTACATCACGCACAACCATTGAAATGAAAAGTTGTACTCCATTTGTGTACAATGAATAAAAATGAAGTCTGTAACAATTAAAAAATAAAAATTAAAAAAATAAAATTGTAATATGTATTACATTTGTAAAGTGGTTTATTGAAATACTTGCAAAGTGAATTTTGATAAAATATCAATGTTTCTTTTTATGTTTGATTTTCCTTAACAGTGTACCTCACTGGTTACCTCAAGATAAAGATCAAAAGAGGGCAGCATGGTCAAAAGCTCTCCCATATATGAAAGTTTCTTCTAAAAATTAGGAATGGAACCACCATATTGCCCAACTATCCCACTCCATGGTATTTATCCAAAAGAACTAAAGTCACCATACTAGAGTGATATATCCACATCCATGTTTATAGCAGCGCAATTCACAATACTCAAGTTATGGAACTAGTCCAGGTGCTCGTCAACAGATGAATGGATAAGGAAAATATGGTATATATACACAATGGAGTTTTACTCAGCCTTGAAGAAGAATGAAATTATGGCATTTGCAGATAAATGGATGGAACTAGGGAATACCATGCTAAGTCACTCTCCAAAAGTCAGTGGTCTAATGTTCCTCTCATGTATGGAAGTTGAAAAGAAATATGGAGAAAGGTGGGATTCCATGACAACAAAAGGGACATCCATGGAATAGAAAAAGGGAATTGAGAGGAAGGGAGGAGGAACAGGAAAAGGGAAGAACTATAGAATGAAATTAATGGAACTATATAGGACATATAGGAATATACCTCAATGAATGTGTAAGAAGCCAATTAAAAATATAAATTAATAGAAGGAAAGGAAGAAGAGTAGAGGAAGAGGAAGGAAAACAGGGATAGTGGGGAAGAGAGGGAAAGGGGAATTATGGGATTGAAATGGAACAATTTATATTCCATCCATATTTGAATATGCCAAAATGAATTCCATTATTATATACAACTATAAAGCACGAATAAAAACATGTTTCAGAAAAATTTGGCAGTGGGTGGAGTGTGGCTAGGGATGTAATTCGTGGTTCTCAAGCATGTACAAGGCTCTGAGTTTAATCCCCCAATAGGCAAAATAAATAAATGAATAAGACTTTGTAATTAATTGCACATTGCAAATCTATTTGTTATACTGTAGCTAATAATTGAACTCATCCTCTCTGTTTATTATGACAATATTGTTAACATCTTCATAGGGGCTCTTTTGTTTACAGCTGCAATTGTGTTGCTAATATTGATCTCCCCCTTAAAGAACAGGTATTGGAAACCTGCAGGGTCACTATAAGCGGATAGGGCAGAAACTGCAATTCCCTAGATCTGCATCGCTACAGGGGAAGATACATGAACAACACGAAAAAGCAAGGGAAGAAAGTGTTCTAAACAAATCCAGGTTCTATACCAATAGAATCCAATGGCAGCAGGGTAGAAGAAATGTCAGAAAAAGAGTTCAGAATATATATGATTAAAATGATTCACAAAGCAAAGGATGAGATAAGAGAGCAAATGCAGGCAATGATTGATCACTCCAATAAGCAGTTGAAAGAGCAACAGCAGGAAGCAAAAGATCACCTCAACAAAGGGAAAAAGAACCAAACAGAAATCTTTTGAAATGAAGGAAACAATAAACCAAATAAAAAACTCAATGGAAAGCATAACTAACAGACTAGATCACTTGGAAGGCAGAACCTCAGACAATGAAGACAAAATATTGAATCTTGAAAATAAAGTTGTCCAAACAGAGAAGATGGTAAGAAATCATGAGTGGAACCTCCAAGAATTGTGGGATATCATGAAAAGACCAAATTTAAGAATTATCAGGATTGAGGAAGGCACAGAGATATAAACCAAAGGAATGAACAACCTATTCAATGAAATAATGTCAGAAAATTTCCCAAACCTGAAGAATGAAATTGAAATTCAACTATAAGAGGCTTACAGAACACCAAATGCGCCAAATTATGGCAGATCCACACCAAAACACACTTCTAACATACAAAATAAAGATAGGATTTTAAAGGTTGTGAGAGAAAAGCATCAGAATACATGTGGGGGAAACCAATATGGATATTAGCAGATTTCTCAGCCCAGACCCTAAAAGCTAGAAGGACCAGAAGCAACATATTTCAAGCTCTGAAAGAACATGGTTGCCAACTAAGAATCTTATATCCAGCAAAACTAACCTTCAGATTTGAAGACAATATAAAATCCTTCCGTGAAAAACAAAAATTAAAAGAATTTACATATAGAAAGCCTGCACTAGAGAACATCCTCAGCAAAATACTCCATGAGGAAGAAATGAAAAACAGCAATGTAAGTCAGCAAAGGGAGGAACTACCCTAAAGGAAAAGTCAATCAAAGGAGAAATAAGTTAAAAACCAAAACTAAGCCACAATGACTGGGAATACAAATCATATCTCAATAATAACCCTGAATGTTAATGACTTTAACTCATCAATCAAAAGACACCGACTGGCAGATTGGATTAAAAAGAAAGACCCAACAGTATGCTGCCTTCAAGAGAAGTTACTTTGAAAATCTATACTTCAACAAAAATTCCTGAAGACATCAATAAATTTCTAGAGACATACGATCCTCCCAAACTGAACCAGGAGGACAAACACAACTTAAATAGATCAATTTCAATCAATGAAAAAGAAGAAGCCATCAAAAACCTTCCAACCAAAAAAAGCACAGGACCAGATGGATTCTCATCTGAATTCTACAAGACCTTCAAAGAAGGACTTATACCAGTGCTCCTGAAAGTAGTTCATGAAATAGAAAAGGAGGGAACCCTTCCAAATTCATTCTATGAACCTAGTATCTCTCTGATACCAAGACCAGACAAAGACACATCTAGGAAAGAAAACTTTAGACCAGTATCTCTGATGAATATAGATGCAAAAATCCTTAACACAAATCTGGCAAATTGCTTACAAAAACATATTGAGAAGATAGTGCACCATGATCAAGTGGGGTTTATCCCAGGGATGCAAGGTTGGTTCAACATCTGGAAATCAATAAATGTAATTTACCATATTAATAGACTTAAGGTTAAGAATTATATGATTATTTCAATAGATGCTGAGAAAGCATTTGACAAAATATGACACCCCTTCATGCTCAAAACACTAGAAAAATTTGGGATGGTAGGAACATATCTCAACATGGTAAAGGCTATTTATGCTAAGCCCACTGCCAACATCATTCTTAATGGAGAAAAACTGAAAGCATTCCCTTTAAAAACTGGAATGAGATGGGGATGCCCACTGTCACCACTTCTATACAACATCATACTTGAAATACTAGCCAGAGCAATTAGACAGACACTGAAATTAAAGGAATACCAATAGGAAAAGAAGAACTCAAGCTGTCACTATTTGTCGATGACATTATTCTATATTTAGAGGATCCAAACCCCACAGGAAGCTTTTTGACCTAATTAAATAATTCAGCAAATTAGCAGAATATAAAATGAATACACATAAGTCTAATGCATTTATATACATAAGTGATGAATCATCTGAAAGTGAAATGAGGAAAACAACCCGTTCACAATAGCCTCAAAAAAATAAAATACTTGGGAATCAATCTAACAAAAGAGGTGAAAGCCCTCTACAATGAAAACTACAGAACATTAAAGAAAGAAATTGAGGAAGATCTTAGAGATGGAAAGATCTCCTGTGTTTTAGATAGGTAGAATTAATATAATCAAAATGGCCATACTTCCAAAGATGCTATACAGATTTAACACAATTCCAATTAAAATCCCAATAACATTCCTCATAGAAATAGAGAAAGCAATCATAAAATTCTTCTGGAAGAACAAAAGACCCAGAATAGCCAAAGCAATCTTGGTCAGGAAGAATGATGCAGGAGGTATCACAATACCAGACCTTAAACTCTACTACAGAGCAATAGTAACAAATATAGCATGGTTTTGGCACCAAATTAGACAGGCAGACAAATGGTGCAGAACAGAAGACACAAAGACAAACCCACATAAGTACAGTTATCTCATATTAGACAAAGGTGCCAAAAACATGCAATGGAGAAAAGACAGCCTCTTCAACAAATGGTGCTGGGAAAACTGGAAATCCATATGCAGCAAAATGAAATTAAACCCCTATCTCTCACCCTGTACAAAACTCAACTCAAATGGATCAAGGATCTAGGAATCAGACCTGAGACCCTTCACCAAACAGAAGAAAAAGTAGGCCCAAATCTTCATCATGTTGGCTTAGGACCATACTTTCTTAACATGACCCCCAGAGCTCAAGAAATAAAAGCAAGAATCAATAAATGGGACGAATTCAAAATAAAAAGTTTTTTCCCATCAAAGGAAACAATCAATAATGTGAAAAGAGAGCCTACAGAGTGGGAAAAAAATCTTTTCCACACACACTTTAGACAGAGCACTGATCTCCAAAATTTATAAAGAACTCAAAAACCTTTACATCAAAAATACAAAGAACACAATCAATAAATGGGCTAAGAAACTGGGCAGACGCTTCACAGAAGAAGATATACAGGTGATCAATAAATATATGAAAAAGTGCTCATCATCTCTAATAATTAGAGAAATGCAAATTAAAACCACCCTAAGATTTCATCTAACTCCAATTAGAATGGTTATTATCAAGAACACAAGTAATGATAAGTGTTGGCGTAGATATGGGGAAAAAGGCACACTCATACGTTGCTGGTGGAGTTGCAAATTGATGCAGCCACTCTGAAAAGCAGTATGGAGAGTCCTCAAAAACTTGGAATGGACCCACCATTTGACCCAGCTATCCCACTCCTTGGTTTATACCCAAAGGACTTAAAATCAGCAAAATACAGTGATGCAGCCACATCAATGTTCATAGTTGCTCAATTCACAATAGCTAGATTGTGGAATGAACCTAGATGCCCTTCAATTGATGAATGGATAAAGAAGCTGTGGTATATATACACAATGGAATATTACTCAGTCATAAAGGAGAATAAAATTATGGCATTTGCTGGTAAATGGGTGGAGTTGGAGAATATCATGCTAAGTGAGATAAGCCAATCCCAAAAAACCAAAGGCGGAATGTTTTCTCTGATAAGTGGATGATGATACATAATGGGGGTTGGGGGAGGGGTGATAGGGGTGGGTACAAGAGAAGAAAGGAGGAACTTTAGATGGTGTAGAGAAAAATGGGATGGGAGCAGGTGGGAGAAGGAAAGAGTAGACTGAGACAGACAGTATTACCCTATGTATATGTAAGATTACATGAATTGTGTGAATCTACATTGTGTACAACCATGTAAATGAAAAGTTGTATCCCATTTGTGCACAAAAAATGTGGAAAATACTGTCATGTATAACAATATAAAAGAAATAAAAAATATAAAAAAATCAAAAAGGGAAATGAAGTAAATAAATATTGAACTCTAGTTAGTCACATGCATGCTCAACATTTGAATTAAATGAAATGATGTCTACAATTTATTTTGAAGCATATAAATACAGAGAGATTGGAAGATAACTAGGAACTGGAAGAAGTAAATGTAGTAAACTATCAGTAGTAGAATCTAAGAGGTGAAATTATAGGAAACCACTCAAGTTCATTCAGCTTTGCTGTATGTTTGAAACTTTTCATAATAAAATGTTTGGGGATAGAAAAAAAAAAAAAAGGTTGGTGTTGTGGCTCAGTGGTGGCACACTCTCCTAGCCTGCACAAGGCCCTGGGTTTGATCCTCAGCACCACATAAAAATGAAGGTATTGTGTCCACCTACAACAACAACAACAACAAAAAAGAACTCTGCGGTGAAATAAAGCAGAGAGTCAGCTGTAAAAGTCCTAGTTTTCAATCAAGGTTCTAACGTGTCTTGAAGGGTTAATGCTTAGTGGGTTTTGCATTCTTTTCTGAAGCTTTCCTGGGCTGGTTCTCTCAATGTTTTCTTTCTTAATGGTATGATGTCTGAGAACAGGAAATAAATGAATTCAACTTGTAATTTTAAAAGCCTTAATTTTAGTGCCAAAGAAATGGTCCCACAGGCTCTGTTCTGGTTATACTTTAAACTCAGTGCTCCAGAGTCTATGTGCCTGTGAATGGGGAAGGTAACGAACATTTGAAGTTTACTGATTATTACAACTTAACACCAGTTCTCCCATTAAATTCAAGAACAATTAGATAATTTGCCTGTATTTTAAAGTAGAATCTATTATGAAACTCCATTTCTCTAAAAGTAGTCTCAACTTTTCCCTTTGCTATCTGCCTATTTACACAGAAAGATGTCTCGAATACTGTCCAATAATCAGGATTGTCTCTCTGGCATGAGAATAAACTGGGGGAAAATTTTCCTGTATCTTTATATTTTCCTATCTCATTTGAAAATTTTTGCATTTGGTTTGTGATTCTTTTTCTCCACCCTCCTCCTTCTTGCTTTTCCCCCACAACTTTTAATTTTAAAACAATTACAAATTGTATAGTAATTTTGAAAAATAATACAAAGTGCCTCATTTAGTTTCTCCCTATGTTTAAAACTTATACAACTACAGTACAAGAGCAAATCCAGGGAATTGACATTAGTAGGACGCCAGCTATAGACTTTATTCAGATTTCACCAGGTTCCACAGGCATCCATTCATGGTGATGCTCCCTCTTAACTTTTTCATCAGTGATCACCATTACTGGGAGTGAAGATTGTTAGGGAGCCTGTTTACCATCTGTATAGTAAACATGTCTCTCCTTTGAAAAACCATACTATTACCCTTTATGGTAACAAACTGGCAGAAAGTAACTTCTTCTTTCAAAAACTACTGGTAATTTGCTTGGGCGGCTTGTACTAGCTGGGAAGCCAATTGTTAAGCCTTCAGAAATTCTGTCATTGGTAGTTTGAATCAAACCTGGTGGAAAAATTACCTTAGAGAAATCTGCAGAGAGCATAAATCAAGACTCCGTCTCCCTTCATTTTTTAAAAAAATTTTATTTGTTCTAATTGGTTGTAAATGGCAGCAGAATGCATTTATACATTTTGATAAGTCATACATAAATGGAGTGTAATTTCTAAAAGCCTGTTTAGGGCCTAGGATGTAGCTTAGAGCACTTGCCTAGCATGTGCAAAGCTCTGGGGTCAATATCCAGTCCTACAAAAGAAGAAAAGCCTGTTTCGCAGCATGCTACTGTCTGCATATCATTAACAGTTCATCTTGGTTAATCCCAGTTCTCAGTATCCCTTTTCTCATCTGTATTTGTCATATAAACCTTCTTTCCTTCCTAGTAAGAGAGTAAGATTTGTCATTCATGATGTTTCTTTTCCTTCAGGTTATAAAATAGAACAGCTAAATAATCTAATAAAAAAGCAAGGTTTTCTGTTAATGGATTCTAATACCTTATTAAATGACCTTTTTGGAAGTAACTCACTTCCATTATGCCAGGGACTTTCTGGACCACAGATACATATTTAACCTCAGGAGAAGGATGGAGTGTGTGTGGGGGTGGGGGGAGGATGGTGGGTTAGGAGCTTTTCCACCCTTCTCAGTTCCCACCAAGCAGGTTGCTGTTGGTCTCACCCACACTGAGGTGTCCTTTCTTCTCGTGGTTCCATCTAGTCTCTCTAAAACTGCAGGGACTAGTCTTTTCTGTTGAGTCAGATGGTGGGAACTGAGAAGAGAAGCTTGATTTAAAAATGTCAGGAGTCCAAACCACAGGGATTATCTGTAAATCACAGTGTGAATTCGGCAAGCTTTAGATGAAGAACCAGATCCTTTATCTTTAGTGAAAAACTTAGCTATGTTTCCTCTCCAACTCTTAGTACATCAATCATAGACAGAAAAAAGTAAAACAAAAACAACATTTTCCTATTCTGTGTTCTCCCCTCTTAAATGTGTTGCTTATTTAATAGTCTTGTGTTGATTTATTTATATGGATAGCCCATTCCAAGTGCTGTGGAGAGGACTAGATGTTTTCACCTCTTAAGGACCAAGAAACTGGAGGCAAATCACACAGGAAACATAATAGTGGAATGAGCAGAAGCTTTTGAGTTTGCTCAGAGTTCAAATTCTGACTTGGCTACTTACTAGTTGAATAAACTGGGGTAAGTTCCTGAACTTTTATGTGTTACTTTTCTCACTAGTAAAGTTTTTAAGAGCATGAATAATAATGATTGAACCAGTTGGAGGCCTTTTATGTTCATTTTTATAATGCTTTATTTTAATCCATTATAATTTTGTTTTTACTACTATAACCTCAGATTGTTTTATTTCCATTTTATGAATGAGAAAATTGAGTCTCAGAAACATTCAGTAAGTTGGTCAAGGTTATAGACTAACAGAGGACAGAGCTTGCATTTAAACAGCTTCAAAGCCAGTACTCTTAAGCAACTCTAGAGGCCATGCAGCATATGAAAAAAATGCATGGAAATACATACAATAAGGGCTATCATTGTTATATTGCTATTGAATACATAATAAAGCATATCTTTGCTATAATAATGCTTATAACTATAAGCATTATAATTAATGCTTAATTATTTTAATTGTTATTTTACAGTATGTTATAGATTAAATAAATTGATCTTATTGTTGTTTGAGTGAAAAGTTCACTAAACTTGGAGTCAGATGATCTGATTCAGGTCTTGGTTATGTTATTTACTTCGTCTGCTGACAGGCAGGTCACTTTCACAAGTAGGCTCATTCAGACATGCCTGCCATATAGTAGCTGTTAAATGAATATTGAATGAATGAATGAATATTAATTTCTTTTCCAGGTCTCAAAAGTGATTTTCCTTGTGCTGTATATAAATGAAAATTCAAACATTTAAAGCTCAAATGGAAAGTCAGTAATATCTGATGAGTCAGAGGTGCCCCAGACCAAAGTGTTTCTTCTATAGCACCTCCTGTGGTGCCATCAGGTACTGCTAGTTACTAAACAGACTTTTCAGCAGTGCTTGGTTCTTGCATTGTGCCTGGGATTTGCCCTGCACCTTGTTTGTTTCTCTTCTACTGCCATTTAAACCTAGTATGAACAGGAAGACTTTTACTTTGTCCTTTAGTTTTTGTTTTGGTTGTGGGGGATGGGGGGGTGGGTGTCTGGGTTTCTAATCCAGGGTTTTGTACGCGCCATGCATGAACTCCACCACTAAACTACAGTTTTCAGTCCTGGCTTGGTTCTTTAAATAAATCACTGCCTATTTACTTAACATTGTGAGGCTCTTGGGTTGGTTAGGAAGGGTCATGAGGGTAGGGATGTTGGGATAAGAAGCATCCTTTCATATGGTCCTTTTATGCTGTATGCTTTTATACTACCCTTTTATACTATATCCTTCTATGATAACTAATAAATTGAAAACATAACTAATAAAAGTGTGATTTATTGAACTTTTTCTATAGACCAGGCACTGATTAAAACTTCTGTACTAATCAAATTACAAATCTTATTTGATTCCCAGAGCAGGCTGACAAAGTAAATAAAAATATTATACCATTTTACACATAAGGAAAGGCAGTTTAGAATGATTGAGTTGAGTTATGTGTCATTCAATGACACATATCCTAGAGGCAGAGAGATAGGACTGGGACCCAGTCTGTCTGACTCTTGTACATGGATTGCCTCTTGTAACATAGTAGAAATAAGAAAAGCTCATAAAGAGAGAAGGCCAACATCAGTGGGTCTGTAGTTTACTTCCATGTGTAATTCAAATAAATTGAAGCACCTGGCTTATTTTGAATTGTGTTTTTTCCATAGCAGCCCCTCTCTGAGGAAATACCAGCCCCAAGAAGCCAGAATCCTTCGTCAATTGCAGAGTGACTTATAAAATGCTATTTATGGTTAGGAATGGTGGACTAATGGAATAAAAGTTTATGTAACCAATGTTTTGTAAGAACAACAATAAATTACTGTTATTTTTCATTCCTTTGCTTCTTGGGAGGTAAATTTTTTAAGGCCCAATCCCTGTTTTTCTTCTTTAAAAATCACTTTGAAGAAACATAATATGTTTTGGCAAAGATATTTAAAACATGACATGGTTATTTAAAAAAAAAATCAAGGCTATCTACACAGTAAGAGAATCTCTAGACACAATAACACGCCTTCCCTGTCCTCTGGGGGAAACTTGCTTCAGAGGTGGGGAATTAGGGAGTGAATCTGATGAACTGCCTTGACCCCTTTTGTCTGAGTCTGAGCCAGTCTGGATTATTTGGAGACTGTAACTGGTCGCCAAGTTTCCCTGAGCCTTTGTGATTGCAAATGAATTTGCTGCCCCAGCGAAGACAACAACCTTGCCTCCCTGAAATGAGAGGCTGCAAACATTCAGATGGTGAAAAATCATGCCAGAGAAGTGGACAAGGCAGTGCTTATATTTAGATTATTGCTTTCATATGGATGTGGGTAGAGAAATGAAAACCAAGGAACACAAAATATCATGAAAAATCAGTTTCAGATTTTCTTTGAGCACACACTTTGTCCTGGACTTTTGGACAAATGCTCCCCTCCTGTGGTCAGATAGTAGAATACAGAGGAATAGAGAATAACTGGAATGAACAGGGAATATGATAGTTTGTTTACGTTTTCAGAAGGTCCTTTGGTTTTATGGAACAAAAAAAAGCTTCCAAAAAAACCAAGAGAATGAAAGAAAGTAAGGAAGGAATGGAAAAAATCCACAAAGAGCAATAAAATTACTTGTTTATTTTTTCCTCTTTCCAATACTGGAGATGGAACCAAGCACGCTGCACATGCTAGGCAAGTGCTCCATCACTGAGCTCCAGCTCCAGCCCCAACAAAATAACTTTCTATAAAATGGCTCAGTTTATCGTTTTTTACCTTTGTGGAACCTTCTCTGATTACTCAGACAAGAAGCAAATCCTCCCTTCATAGTTAAATGCATAAAACAACAGAATTGGACTAATTTCTTGAGACTCTGCAGGGTACAAGGACCTGTCCTAGATGCTGAAGATTAAAAACCTAAAAAAGGCATATTCTCTGACCTGAAATAACTCAGGTGTAATTAGAGAATGAAGTGGAGAAGTACAGAATAGGCAACTTAATGCACATGGTGCAGGAGATAGGTATATGAGAAGGCTTTGGGAGAACAAAGTTTATTTTGTCCATCTCTCTTGAAGATGATGACTAAAGTGAATTATGAAGTGTAAAATATATCTAGATTTGAAGAAAAATAGGTGAATGCTTTTGGTCATAAAGAACATGAAGCAAAATTCATATCATGAATTTTACCTAAAGCCTGTAGAGCTACCAGTCCTTCAACCCTGCCAAGGTCCGGGGTGTGTGTGTGTGTGTGTGTGTGTGTGTGTGTGCGTGTGTTGGGGGAGATGGGATATAATGGTATAAAGCTCTAAAAGATTGATGCCCCAGAACACAAATGTGCATGCTAAGGAAAGAGTTTGATCTTATTTTCTAGTGCTAGGTTGGATAATGTTGTGTTCAATTTGTCTGAAATGTCTCACTCCAGTCCCAAACCAATGTTTATGTTGAATTCTCAGTTTCCATAAGTATTTGGGAGTTCACTGTAGGTGGGCGATGGGAAACCAAGGAGAAATTTTAAAGAGGAGGACAACCTGGTATGATTTGCACATTAAATCAAGTTGAAAATGCGTAGGGTTTATTGAAAGAGGACAGACCTGGAATCAGTTAATATGACTAGGAAGCTGTTGCAAGAGTTCAGGGGAGAAACTCTCAATAGAAATGATGGAGAATAGAGGATGAATTGGAGAACTAAAATCTATAGAATTTGTGAAGGATTTGATGCAGAGAGTGAGGGAAAAAAGAGAATTAAGTTCATGATCCTATCCTAATTCCATCTGGTGCCTCTTGCTGAGTTAAGGAACCCAGGAGAAGGAGGAGGTCTGGACTGAAGATGAATTCAGGATATGTAATGCCTTACAGTACCCTTATGCTTTCACCATTCTGAATTGGCTTCTATTTCATTGTTTTGGCTTTATCTGCTTCATTTTAATATGTGTATTAAGAACAAGGACCCATGTCAACATAGAATGCCTTTTGAAAAAAACATTTTAATGAAATTGTTGAAAGTGTCATTCTCATAAAAATGAATGACAATACATGCAATGTTTATTTATTTCATTAATTATAGGAACCAGTGGCATGATTAAGCAGGTTTAAGAAGGATTTGAATGGGTCAAAATGCATTCTACTGTCATGTATAACTAATTAGAAAATTTTTTTAAAAAGAAAAAGAAGGATTTGAAATATGGTTAAAGATCTCATGAAATGAAAGGAATGTTAGAAACAAAGCGTTAATGAGTTTGTAGACCAAGAACCCAACATTTATTTGCTTGGGGCTGTTTTCCCCAGAAACATCGAAGCAGAAGAGTATGGCAGAGCAACATCGCTTTACCTCATGGTAGCTGGAAGAGAGAGAGAGAGAGAGAGAGAGAGAGAGAGAGAGAGAGAGAGAGAGAGAAAGAAACACTAGGCACAAGAAATACCCTTCCAGAGCACACCCTCCAATGCCCTACTTTCCTTGATTTCTCTCACCTCCTACAATTTCCACCATCTCCCAAAAAAAAGCATTCAAATTGTTGATCCATCAAATGGGTTAATCTGCTGATGAGCTCTCATGAGTCAATAATTTCCTCAAAATTCCACTCTGAACATTGCTGTGGGGAAGAAGCCTTTAACATGTGCGTCTTTGGGGAGTAGTCCAGATCCAAAATATAACATATGCTCACAGTTATTACATGTAGCTGTTCTACCAAGTGTAGAAAAAAGTACATGGATAGGTGAAATGAAGTAATATCTAGAATGAGGATGGCAAATAGCCAGCATGAGTCTTTCAAACCACACTCAGAACAGGGATACTAATCTAATGATCATGGTTCTTTCCCTATGAGAGTGAATCTACCTTGGCCTCCTTATCATGGTGCACCTGCAGACACAATACAAATTCAAAGCTTTGGAGGAGAGATAAGAAGAAATCTGGTATCCATGATGTACACCAATGGTTCTGATTTGCCTCATCCCCTTCCCTATTTTCTTTTTAATTTTTTTAATTAGAGCTATATGGTTATACAAGTACTTGGGTTCATCCCAACATGCTGATGTGTGCATAGAAATCTATTTAGGTTCATGATCACCCCTTCTTTCTACCCCGTTTTCCCCCACCTCACCTTCTCCTTCCTCTAGCCTACTAAACTTTCTTTTCTCATCTATTAATTTTTATTCAATTAGTTCTATATGTTATCCTATTCTTTCCTCCCCCTTTCCTTTATTTTACTTTAGCTTCTGCATATGAGAGAAAACATTCCACCTTTGAGTTTCCAAGTTTGGCTTATTTCACTTAGCATGTCATCTCCATTTCCTCCATTTACTAACAAATGCCATAACTTCATTTTTTATGGCTGAGTAGAACTCCATTGTGTGTGTGTGTGTGTGTGTGTGTGTGTGTGTGTCACAATTTCTTAATCATTCATCTGTTGGTGGGCATCTGGGTTGCTTCCATAATTTAGCTATTGTGAATTGTGCTGCTATAAACATTGATGTGGCTATACCGTTGTAGTATGCCAATTTTAGCTCTTTGGGGAAAATCCAGGAGTGGGATAGCTGGGTTATATGGTGGTTCTGTCCTAGTTTTTTGAGAAAGCTCCAAATTGGTTTCCAGAGTGATTGTACTAGTCTGCAGTCCCACCAACAATCTACAATTGTTCCTCTCTCCCCACAACCTTGGCAGCATTTATTGTTGTTTGTATTCTTGATCATTGCCATTCTGACTGAAGTGAGGTGAAATCTTAGTAGTTTTGATTTGCATTTCCTTGATTGTTAGAGATGTTGAACATCATGTATTTATTGACCTTTTGTGCTTCTGCTATAGAGAAGTTTCTGATTAGTTCTTTTGCTCATTTATTGATTGGGTTATTTGCTTTTTTATTGCAGAGTCTCTTGGGTTATTTGTATATTCAGGATATTACTCCTGAATTGGAGTAGTAGCTGGCCAAGATTTTCTCCCATTCTGTAGGTTCTCTCTTCACGCCCTTCATCATTTCCTTAGCTGTGCAGACACTTTTTAGTTTAATAACATCCCACTTGCTGATTGTTGGTTTTATTTCTTGTGCTTTGGGGGTCTTATTAAGGAAGTCTGTGCCAGCACCTTATGCTGGAGTATTGACCCTATGTTTTCTTCTAGCAGTTGTAAAGTTTCTGGTCTAATTCCTAAGAGTTTGATTCATTTCTATGTGAGTCTTGTGCAGGGTGAAAAATAAGGGTCTAATATCATTTTTCTACATATAGATATCCCAGTTTTTTTAGCCACTCATTAAAAAAATTACCTTTCTTCTCCAAGATATATTTCTGGCATCCTTGTGAAATATCAGACAGCTATAAGTTTGTTTCTGTGTCTTCTATTCTATTCTGTTGGTCTTCATGACCATTTTCACCCTGTTTTTCCAAAGTAGAGTTCAGTTACAAAAAATTAAAACAAAAAAGCCGTATCAACCACTTGTGAACAACATAAGGTAAAGTTTTAAAAAATGCAGCTTGTTTTATTTTTATAGAAACTAAAACACCAGAGTTCATTGATTCCTATATTAAATACATAAATTATAAAATAACCAATTCATAAAACTTTACATACAATAAATTGTTTCCAGTCTCTACGGCAATACATACAGTACATGTACATGTCCAGTGAGCTTCACAGGACCGTTCTTGAGAAACTCAGTCAAATTATATCTTTCTTTCATTAATAAACAAGCACTGAAGCAGTATATGGAGTCGTGCTAATGATATGGAAAGAACCCTAATTGATGCAGCTGATTGGAGGGAGACGTTGGGAAATTGACCCCCTGGCTATAGTAATACAGTGGAAATATGAGGAATTATCTGTTCAGATTAGCTCAATACTTGAGTCCCCAGAGAATTGGACACTGAAGATTAGATCATGCAAAAACCCTGCTTGGATAGGGTTTTTAGTTGATAAAGATATGGAACCTTTGGCTGATATTAATAGTGAATATTGTGCTGGATATTTTGTTGCTATTCCAAAAAAAATTTCTGGCTTATGGGTCTGGATAGTTGAAAATTCAAAATTCAGTCTTTGCCACAGTCAATAATAGAAAATAGCAGAAATGAACTGAAGATGGGGGAGCAGAGAGAAGAGGCAGGCAAGGATGGAATGAACACAGACATTAGAAGCTAAACAGACATGAATTGCCCCTTCTGTCCAAGGACAGAAGCACACAACTGGTAAGTGCTCACTCCATCACACTATGTACAGAATATATATGTGCATATATGTACATCAAATAGTTATAAAATGCTTAGATTTTGATCTGCCTTGTGGGAAGATGCTATGGTTAATTTGGGGAATAGGCACATTTTGTGAGATGTCTGTTAAATAGAAGTGATTGCATTATTAATGGATCCTTCAATTTGTTTTTGGTTGGGAAATTGCATCATTCATTCCATAGTAAGTTTGCGTAGTCTTCGTCATAGACAAAATTGAACTCAAACTTGTCTGTGTATGCTCCTCCCACCCTTTGGACCTTTGCCTAGAATAAAGAAGGAAGAATGAGCATGGTTGTCAAGACCTCTGTGCAAAAAAGCAAGAACAGGAAACCTCACCAAATTGATTTAGGTTGAATATAGTAAATCATAATTCTATTTTTGCCACATTTTCCCTTTAAGACTATCTTCAGTAATTCTGATTAAACATTGAACTTGGACTCTCAACAATAGATTTTTTTAGAAGGAAAAAAAAAACCCTGTCAAATTAAAGACAGCAAAGGAATATGAACTGCCCAATTCTGAAATGGAATCATAGAATTTGGCACTTGAAGACGCTTTATAAGGACCAGCACCAATCCTCTGTTGTGCTGAATCCTCTTGCTAATATGACTGAAAATTCAGTCTTAGAATATTACACAGAAGAAATGAGGCAGTTGGACATAATGGAAATTTCCTCTCTTAAGAATTGTGACCTAATGTTTTTCCCTCTAAAGCCCAGAAGTCCACTGAAGGAGGCACCATCTTGCAAGCTCTCCTTCAAGGTAAAAACAGTCATCTAAGGTCTGCTTTGATTACTGATTTTTCAAAGTTGTATTGAGCTTTCTAAATATGGTAGATGAATCTGTATTATTAAAGTGATGAATTGAACTAATAAAAGCTATTATTAAACTACTAGAACTTCATTATGAAAATTTCACGAAGGGCAACAGTCAATGCAACCCCCAAACAATGTAGCCAATTATTATTCAGTAGTGTATCTATGTATATATTCTGCACCACTCTGACAGATCAAAAGAATGCAATCAAATATTAAAAAAAATAAAATGTCTGTGCTGTCCATCTATTTTGATGTAACATGACACAGATGGTCCAATAATTCAAACATCAACATACAACCAATAAATATTCTTTTTACAGTTTCCATGAAAATCCATGTAGGTTATAGAGACATGCATCATTTAAAAATAATGAGCTTATGAATTACATTGAAGACAGGAACATACAAATTACACAGTGGATTTACAGGGAAAAAATAGGCAGAGAGGAACAAGTTTGCCAGAGGTTTACTTAGAACCAAAGCCAAGAAAACAATAAAATGGTCTGAAATAAAAGACGGTAGCAAAAATTCCTTGGCAAACTTTATTTCTTCAATAACAATGGAGAACCAATCCTCGTTTCTACCCCAGTGGTGACCACACCCTCTCCACATCTGTCCTTCTGAGTTTGGAAGACCCAGACTACCTGCATGAAGAGTTATTCAGGGATTGAGGAAATATCAAAGTGAAATTAATTCTTCCGCCCCTAAAACCTTACTTTTGGCAATAATTTCATTTGCAAGACATAAGTTAAAAAGAATATGATTTTCTCAGCATATTCTATTGTCTCTCAAAATGAAAGTTACATAATATTGAAAAGTAAATGAAAAAGCACAGTTCAGTGACGTGCTTTCTAATGTGGTAGCAAACTGTAGTCTGTCTCTCCATTTCTCCCCTCTCATAGAAATTTTTCTGTCCTGAATAACAGTGCTAAATTGGATCTTTAATTTATGTCAAACTATTTTAAATAGTTACTTTTTTTCCAAGGGTGCAAATATTTGCCTAAGAAAATTCAGTAAATGAACCCTGATTGTTCAGATTCCTACTAACTCAGTGGCCAAATATGTCAGGATAGTACAGATACAAAAATTAAATACCAGAATGGGGATTATCTTTTTTTTTTCCTAAAGAAATTGAGCCACAGTGGACCTCTCTATTATTAACAAGGCATCCTGTTGACTATTGCTGAACTTCAAATGTAAAGGAAGCATGCATTTAGATTTGGTCCATTTCTGTGGATCCATGAGAGACTGCAACATAAATACACAATTTTCCTGATGCTGTCATAACTGTGGAAATAGATGACAGAGAGATGGATCAATAAAAGTATTTAGACTTATCCAAGGATAAGTTAATTTTGAAGATTATGAGCATGACTTAACAAAAATATCACCATTTAGCTTATAATCTAGAGAAATTTGCTTGATCTCTTGGGTCTTAAGCAGAAAGGAAGAACATCTCCTTTTCCATCTGCCCTAAACTCATCTAAATCTTCTCAGATGATCATCTTAGTTGTTGCTTTCATATGAATGGAAATGCAATACAATCCAATTAATAGCAGACAAGCAGACAGGACATATGAGGAAGCCACACAGGTTTTGCAAATGTTTCTAATCATTTAGAAATAGCTATTGGATATACATTTTAATGTACAAGTTTCTTGGTGGGAAATGCTGGATAAAGAAAAGGAAGGTATGTTTGATGAAGCAGATGGAGTATGGATTTGCTCAGATAGGCCCTGGAGTGTAAGAGAAGAGCAATTGAAAAGAAAGGTCTGAGATATGGGAGAGCACTTTATCCTCTTCCATATTTTCTGAATGAAGTTTGCTAAGGTTAGGTGATAGACAGAAGTACCCTGTTTCACATTTACTGCACAATGAACCTGCTGTTCACATTTAATTTAGAACCTACCTAGTTGATCAAAGAATCCAGTAGGATGGACTGGACAGGGAGCTCAGTTGGTAAAGCAGACTGGACTGCCATGCCAGAGATCTGTGGGTTCAATCCCACAATCACCATGAAAAACAAACATGGCAAAGAATCCAGCAGGATAATTCTGTTTGTACACTCCCAGTTGGACATATCATCTGACCTTTCCCCCAAATGAAAGTGATAATCAGGCTTATTGTATGACACTGCCAATTCTTTCCAAGCCTTCCTTCCATGGTTGGATGTCCTGTGATCAAAGTGGAATTTTGTTTGATGCAATCATGAGCTGGGAGATGCTCATCATTGAAATGACACGCTCTTCTGTCCTGTTCAATAGCATGCAATGACTATTTGCCATAGGTGGCTAGAGATCCTCATTTGGGAATCTCTCAATCTTTATTGCTAATAATGTTTCAGGTAGCTTGATGGCAATGCTTCAGTGCTGCAAAGCTTAGATTTAACCGAACTGAAGCACTATTTTATTACACAGGGGAATAATCTTTTTCTCAACAACACAAGTCAAATACAGCAGTTATAATAATTACAAAGCACTTTGTGCTACTTTAAGCACCTCTTGTTCCAGAATTGCAAATAAAATATTTCATGAAAAAGCATTTCAACCCCATTTTGCAGATGAGGAAACTGAGGCACAGAGAGGTTAAGTGACTGGGCCAAAGACATCTGGGTCAGCAGTACATACAAGGACAAAAAGTGGGTTCCCAGTGTTTTAGCATTTCTTGCAGATTCTTCCGTTATTGTTCTGGCTTTGAAAATGGTAGCACTAAAACTGAAGGATAAAGATGCTGAACTCACATATGGAAAGATATGTGTAGCATTTTGTAGAAAGAATTTCTGGCTCCCTACACACATTCTCTATGCATGGGAATTCTAGCCCCATAAATAAAACCTTGAAATATGGAAAAATCGAGGCTATCTTGTTATCTATAGTAAATGAGGTATAAAATTAACTTTTCAGGAACATGTAGTTTCTCTCAGAGTTGAGTCCAAGACTCTGAAATGCGTAACTTAGGAAAAATACTGGTCTTTTAATTGTCTCTGGTATAAAATGGCCTTATCAGCAACATAATGTTACCTCTATATGGAAAAGCAGAGCCATCGTGTTGCTGAGAGCTGACCAGGAAAAAAAGTTATCACTAAATGACAAGAGGTCAGATTGCTCTAGGTATATCAGGAAATTTTAATATTCACATTTCTGTGGCAAACCCAACTGTTGGTAGAAGTTTACTTATCACCTCTATGAAGTTTTAACCCAAATCAAATAGCATGTTCATTTTCAGGCAATTTTAAACTGAAAACCAGCAATTATGGAAATTGAAGTACTCAGAGGTGCTCTCTGACTCATGTTCCCTATGGATGTTGGCATTCTAAACAGAACTAAGCCAGGGAGCTTTTAATTTAGAGTATCATCTTCTTATATGAATGAGATCAGTCCGTTGTTGGTGAAGGAATGCAGATGTGAGAGAAGAATAAGGAAGCATCAAATCCACACATCTCATGTTACATCTCATGTTACATTCACACGAGTCCTTTGACTTGGTTGCCAGTTTAGATAGGGTCACTGTGATCCACTTCTCATTTGTCATCTGTGGAATGCATTCCACCAGCTCCACCTTTTGCAGAAAATCAAAATGGAGAGTGCTTTTCTTCCCTTCACACTGCAGATGTCTCTGTTCCTGAGTTTAAAACAATCATAAAGACAGAAAAGCAAATCCCTGTAGTAAGAAACCAGACTTTTCAAATGAAATATTTTATTGTAAATAGCTCCTCATAGGTATTCCTCGTGCTTCATTCCCCACCCACCCTTTTTTTTTTTTTTTTTGTGGTTGGTTTTGTTTTGATTTTTCAAAATCATGTTTATTTTGAGGACTGGTATTTCCATGGGGTGTGGTGTTACATTAAAATGACCCCCCCTGCACAGCAGGGGTTGAATGTTTCATTGTAACTTTGGTTCCATGCCCAAGACACATCTTTGCTTGATCTGCTGAAAACTGGTTTCATTGCTGATTTTTTTTCTTTACACAATATATGTTTATAGTTCTTTTCTTCTGTTTTGACATATACATGTTTCATTAAATGCAGCATATATTGTAGATTTTCAACAGGGTCATGTAGGAACTGTCAAGTAAGAAACCTTGAATAATGGCTTTAAAGTACAAGTCGCAGTCTTGGCTACAGGGAAGTTCTTAGCTTTTGATCTCCCTCGCACTGGTGTAAACAATTTTGCCATCTTTGAAGGTTTAGAAGCATTTGCCGTTCTGGGGTCTGTTCCTTGTTTTCGTTTATTCTGTAAAACAAAGGAAAAAATTCTTTAATCATCATTTTTGTTAACGGCTGAATAAGAAAAAAAACAAAGTCTTAACAAGTGAAGTTTGGTTCAATTCCCAGGATCCCCACCCACCCCACAAAAAACCCAATATTTTTATAAAGATAAAATTTTTTTTCAATTCTTTACCATCTCTTTGAGCTGAATGTCTTTGTGCAAGTTATATGACATCTTTAAGCTTAGTTAATTTAATCTTAAATGAGAAAGTAAAAGTCTTTCTTTCAAAGTTTGTTGCAAAATAATATATGTAGAGCAATTGAAGTTTCTTATAGTAAGTGGCCTGAAATATTAGCTATTATCTTTATTGCCTTTTCCTCTGGGGACTTCCAGGGTAGTACCTTAAAACTCAATTGCATCATTATGCCCCTGACATTAATTTAAGGTTATTTTAAAAGTAGTTCTGTCTATGCCCTTCAGTGACTTGTTTTTATGTCATGCTTTCTCCCCAGTCATTACAGCCATTGGCAGGTAGTCTCCACTCTAAGGACTAATTGGAGAACTCCTTGGAAATTCTGCCACAGGGTTTTCCTGGCTGGCCCACAGATGTCCCTGTGAAAAGGTGCTTTGCTGGAGCTATGCCAGTCAGGACTTTTAGCCCTGTTCCTCCTTAGGTCCATGTGTCTGGATTTTCACTTGGGTAGAAGTCTAGCACCTAATGCTGTCTCTTCTAATAAAAGCTGGAAATGGCAGAGGACATGCTATCATGTGCTGTATGATCAAGGACAAGTTATATAAGGCTGCTAAACCTCAATATCTCCATCTATAAAATGAAGATACTAATTCACTAAAAAGATGTGATTATTGTCTCTGAAATGTTGACCAAAATCCTAAGTGGGGGAAAGAAGGCACTTAGTACCCAAAGGACACTTCCAGGATACCATATATTAGCAAATGAAAGATTCAGAGAAATTCTTGCTGTGAGTACAAGTCAGAAATATTTGGAATCTCTAGTCGTAGAGCCACTTTGCTCCCAAGACTGGGTTAGATTGGGATGAAAGAGTGATGAAGTTTCAGTCATACAGGGGGAGGGCAGAGAAGGTGTTAAAAGGCAGAAGACTGGTGCTGTGTGAAAGAGGAGACTCGCTTTCTATGGCCAAAATGGACTCATTTCCCTTGTTTTTCTGAGTGAAGACCTGGAGAGAGATGACAGGGCAAAGATCGGGGCAGGATTGTAGTGGTCTCCTTGTCCACTCTTCAATTAAAGACTGCCTCCCCACCTGGGAGCTGTGGGTTGTACCAACTGTCTCCCAGGATGGCCAGTCTTTCTCACTTCTCAGAGGAAACACAGCAAGACCTGGTTCACATGGGTCTGGTTAAAATGGTCTATGGGCAGGATGCCTTTCCCTTTCCTTCCCTGGAAAAGGGTAGAGCCTTGGAGGCAGGGGCATGCCTCTTAGAGCAGACCAGGAACCCACTCCCCTTGGGGCACCCAACTCACAACCCACGTAGGACAAGGAAGAAAATGAGGTCAAACAAAGCCTGAGAATGAATTTTTTTAAACCGGGCAAGACTTTTGACTGAAAAGGTAGGGAACCATCTTGAGATTTAATGAAAGAAAGAGAGGGAAATATGACAGAATCTAAGAAAACAGACTCAGTTCATTGCACACTACTGTAATGATAGCCTTAAACAACTGATTGCAAATATAATACTCTCCTATTCCCTGGTAAAAAGGAGAGCTGATCTGAACATTTAAATAAAAGACCCTTTAGGGATACATGTTTGTTTGTTATTTGTATACATAAAAATATATTAAAATAAAAGGCTTTTGCTTACAAATTTTCAATTTATATTTCAAGAGAGATTATACCCTATTTTGCATCAAAGCTTGTGAAGGTAATTTCTGCCTATTCCAACTGAGGTAAATAAAACCTACCATTTGTGTAAACATAGTTGATTTTAAAAACCAATGAGCTTATGAGAATTCTCCTAAAATGTTACATTTCTGTAAATTGAGGAGTATCTGTAAAAGGAGTACAGTTTTAATATAATGTAATATACAATTACATTTAGAGTGAAGCCAGATTTATTCAAATTGACCCTCTAAGTAGCTGCAATTATCAAGATCACAATAGGGGTCACAGGGACTCTTTCAAACAGCTTGCTTAATTGTGCTGAGTTGTATTTTCCTGCTCTGTGAAACAGCGATTGCAGCTATCATTTCTGAAACGTTACAACAGGCCACCAGACTAAGTCAATGATGACAGCATGTCACTCTGATTTGTGACTCTAGTATGTGTACGGGCTCGATCATCCAACCAGCTACACATCACAAAGCCCATCAATCACATTTTTCACTCCTGCAACCCTCATATTCGATTGATCATATTGTACGGTGTCTTCAGTAAATGGTAGCTGTTTTCATTATCTGCATTTAAAGATGAGGAAATCAACACTGAGGATTGTTAAATAATTGGTCCATGAGAATCTAGTGTGAAAAGCAAATGATAATGTTGTTTGGAACCTAACTGAAGCCAGGGGATGAAGGCAATCCTGATTTTCCATGGAGATGGGAAGACAAAGGGATGGTGGTTGATGTTAGTGTGGGAAATGTGGTCTAGGTAGATGGAAGCACATTTTAAAAGGCATGAGTCAAGAGGGGCACGGTGGTACACACCTGTAATCCCAGAGCCTTGGGAGGCTTAGGCAGGAGGATAGTGAGTTCAAAGCCAGCCTCAGCAATTTAGCAAGGTCCTAAGTAACTTAGCGAGACCCTGTCTCTAAATGAAATATAAAAAAAGAGCTGGGGATGTTGCTCAGTGGTTAAGTTCACCTGGGTTCAATACCCAGTGCCAAAGGGGGAGGGGGAGGCATGAGTTAAGACAGAGTGCTTGATATGTCCCAAGAACTTGGCCATTAAAAAGTCTTTCTATGAGCCAGGTTCTATACTATTGTTTTTTCTTATATAATGTCAAAAAATAGAAAAATAGTAATGCTATTCCTTGCTAAATTTGGCAAGCGATGAGTGTGTGTGTGTTTGTGTGTGTGTGTGTGTATGCTGGATTGTGAACCCAGGGCCTTGCACATGCTAACAACTTCCTCTACCACTGACATATATACCCCACACCTGCTAATTTTTTTTCAAAACTAGGAAATTAATCTTTGGGGTGAGCTGTGGTTTGAATGCTTATGCCCCCTCTAAATCCATGTTGAAACTTAATCCTTAAGAGATGGGGCCTTCAGGAGATGCATGCTCTCATGGATGGGAGTAGTGCCTTGTGAACAGGCTGGAGGAAGCTAGTCAGGCTCCTCTGAACCCTCCACCATGTGAACAGAGTCACAAGGTGCACCCTGGAAGCACAAAATTGGCCCTCAGCAGATCCTGAATCTGCCAATTCTTCCATCGTAGACTTTCCAGTCTTCAGAACTGGGAGAAATATATTAGTATTATTTATTAACTTCCTAGACTTAGGATTTTGTTATTGTGGCACACAGCAAGACAGAGAAGTATAATCTATTTTGAAAGGTTATTATAAAGTAATGGATATTAAATTAAAACTGTAAACCAAGATATCCTCTTCCTTATCATAATATCATTATTACTATTTTTAAAAGCATTTAGTGATTATTGACTATGTGCTAAGCACTGCCTAGGTGTTTGTGATTCAAGGGTAAACAAACATTATATACAATGAGGGAGACAATAAAAATTATATATATACATATTTCCAAATTTCACATATACATACACATATGTGTGTATGTTAATTCATCCAAATTGCATGTAAAATTTGGCTGGAAGAGAAATCAAGAGACACTTCTCTGAGCCAGGATCTGAAGGATCAGTGAGCAGAGTTTACTGGGTGAAGTAGGGGAAAGTATTTGTGCGCTAAGAGAGTTTGAGCAAACTCTGCAGGAGGCAGGAGGGAGTGTGGCTAATCAAGGGAAAATGGAGCAACAGAGAAACTAACTGTGGTTAGACCATTGTTGGACACATTAAGGAATCAGCACTTGATTCTAACAGTGGAACTTTCCCTGGAAGTGCACAAGATTAGATTTGAGATTGAAAGCCTCACTCTCATTGCTGTGTGGCGAGTATCAACAGAGAAGCAGTGAGCCCAGTTAGGCTAGTCCAGCTGTGGCAAGGGGGAGAAATGCATCTGGTTATATATTTTTTGTTTTGTTTATGAATTCTTTAAATAATCTCCAAATGATATATAAGGAACAAATTCAAGATGCTATCTTGTTATTACATTACTACACCATTGATGTCTCTGCTTTCACATGTCACAAATTTGCTTTCAAATTCATTTACCCAGGTATTTACTCAATCATCTGTCTGCCCTTCTGTCAACTTCAAATTTATGCAGTACCTGGTATATATAAGGAATATTGTAGCTAATGAAATTAGAAAAGCAAATATAGCTTAAGTCCTTCTTTAAGTCTACTGAGTTCAATATGTCTATTAAAGAATGGAAATAATTTTAGTATGACTAGATAAAAGTCAATGGTTATATTTACATAAAGAAAGAAATGATTAACTGGCATACAATGAATCATCTTACAGACTTTCTTTACTAATATAAAACAATAAGAAACAAAATTATTTTGTTTTAAACAACAAATACAGTAGAAATTGCATGTGGCCATGTATTGTCCACAGGTCACTTCTAAACTTTGGTTCAGGGAGACTGAAACAATATAAATGTAAAAAAAAATTGACGTTTGTATATTTTAAGATGATTTGCAACCATTTACCTATGGTGTGGCTATTTTTATAATACAGCATTTAATTTTTTTTTTTTTTAACATCAGAAGACTAAGCTAGTACTACATTTTTTTTAATCTGTTAAAGTAAGAATATTGAGCCGATAAATTCAAGAATTTGTGGTTGACCCTGAGAACGGTCATCAGAAATGAACTAGGCCAGAGTATGTGGCTAGGAAGTCACTATAGTCTGTTATCTGGTCTTCCCAGTTTCATAATGAGCATAGCTGGTGTTGTCCTTTTCACTAATTCATTCCTGTTCAGAGGAGGGTGCTCTCCAGTGGGTCACTGCAACCTGGGTATGACTAACCTGGGGACAGCTATATTTCTTCTCCTCTCATTTATACCATCCTTTTTCTCCCCGTGTAACTGTCCAACATGGAAAAGTTAGTGATTGCTATGTCTTGAGTGTGTTGCATGCCCCATAAACACTGAGGTTGCATTAATCCTCCATGCAAGGGTGTTGGGATGTAGAGCCCATGAAAGGTATTAGGCCATGAGGGCAGAATGAATGGATTTCACATTACATCTGGGTTTCCTAGCCTTCCAACTTGGGAACTTTCACTTGTGGCCTCCTAGGACTCTCCAGCCTTCAACCTTTGGCTAAAATTCACACCATTGGCTTCCTTGGTTCCCTGGCCTTCTGACTTGTAGTGAACCATGCAAAAGGCACCTCTGGTTCACCAACTTGGAGATGATCCATCATGGGAGCCTGTCTCCATACTTACATGAGTCAATTCCCTTAATAGAACCCCTTTATCCTATCTTGCCCTATCCTATCCTATCCTATCCTATCCTATCCTATCCTATCCTATTCATTCTGTCTTTCTGGAAGAATATGACAGATGCAGTGGTACACTATTTGGAATAAAAAGAATGCTTGAACAGATGATATCTCTGGAACCACCTGTTTAAGGCAAAAGTTCCAATGTAATCCATGCAGATAAGTTATTCAGTTCTCAGGCACTGAGAATAGTGTGGGAGCTTTTATTAGCTTCCATATCACCACTGAAAATAATGGCTTAGATAATTGCTGAAAGAAAAGAAGTATCAGTCATGTCATTTTAAGGAAGAAATATGTTTACACACAAGTTAGTCTTGGGTTTCTGAGCAGAGTATAAATCATTTATTTAGTCTAGGAAACCTTTTTATAGTTACTTGCAGTATGCTTCTATAACCTGCTGACAATACAAGCACTTTTCTTCTTTACTCATCTCTTTCTTGCCTGCTTTAGATACAAGAGTAGCATTAATCAGATTAATCAGTTTTCAGTGATGTCATACTACCTTACCTTAAAATCCAGATCTTTCACCAAAAAGAGGTGATAAAAACAACTTAGTATTTGGATTTAGGCAATAAATTATCTGGAAATACTAGAAGTTATTATTTCAAATGTTTACATTTGCAAATAATAAATTCAATAGCTAACCTTTTAATGATAATTACTGAATTGTTGATTATTTAACTTTGCCAGGCAATGTGGTATTTGTTTGTTTATTTATTTATTTATTTATTTATTTATTTTATTTTTACAGACTGCATTTTGATTCATTGTGCATGAATGGGGTACAACTTTTCATTTCTATGGTTGTACATGATGTAGATTCACACCATTCATGTAATCATGCATGTACATACAGTAATGATGTCTGTCTCAGTCCACTATCTTTCCTCCCCCTGTTTTACATGCATAACCTCATTCAGTTCGCTCAACACAACACCATGCTATGGGTAACATAATCACTTCATGGAAGACAAAACCTAATCTCACATAGATGAAATAAATTGCTTACCATCACATAGCTGGTCAATGGCAGGATTCAAACTACATGTGACTTCAAAGCTATATACTCTACACTACTCACCCATTTTCCTGCATATAGTTTATACTGATCAGATTCATTATCACATTCATTTACTTTATTATTATTACTCCTCATCATAGCCTTTCATTTAATAGTCATTGAGTTTTAATTATGTGCTATTTTGGAGGAAAACAAACTTTTTCACATTCTTTAAGGAATTACAGAGAATGGGAAAAGTTACAGAGATAAGCACATTAGAATCGCAAAAGCCAACTGCTAAGAAGTACTAGAGAAACAGTAGACAATGCTTCTGACTACTGACACCTGTGAACGTAAATGTTGTTCAAAATATGGGAGAGAGGCTGTTTGTTCTTTGGAAGTTAAAATTAGACTCTGGAGTGAGGTATCGGGATACAAGTCCCAGTTCTGCCAATTTCAGCTCTATGGTCTTGGGAAAGTTACATGAAACTGTAAAATGGGAATAACAGCAACACTCACCCAGGGGGGTTTGGTGAGGAGTAAATGTGTCTAATGCTCAGAACAACTCCTATCATATGCTAGCATAGCCATTATTGATGTCAATATTGAAACCTTGTGGTTTTGTAGCTAGTACTTATGAAGTTGGATTTTTTTATTCCTTAAACTATTACTACTACTGGATGCTTACTGAACCTTATTCACCCTGTTTATTTATTTACTGTGTTTTGGGGGCAGGGGTTGCTTTCTGACACTGGCTATTTTGATCCATTCCTACAGAACCTTGCCCTTTTTCTATTTAGATATTATCCTTCACTTTAAGACTCAGGCTTCCTCTGGGTGTACTGCAACACTCTCACCCTTCTCGCCAGACAAAGGACAGTTATCTGTCTAAAAAGAAAATCTTCTGGAAGAAAGAATAAAGCCAGAGAGGTGGCTCTAAGAAGACATGCTTCATTTGCCTAGTATCAGGCCACGCTAAAGCCCTCTTCCTGGTTTGTGTCACAAGCAGGTAACAATTGATACTCATGGAGGGAGAAAGGGCCTCTCCTCTATTTATTTTTCAACTTGCTGGAAAAGAATGTTAAATGACCTGGATTCTAGGAAGGATCTTTATATAGTATAAACTTCATTGGAAAATCAAAGCTGACACGGACCGTGGTAAATGAATTTAGAACAGCAGCTAGCCCTTTTTCCTTTTTAACCATGGTATTGAGATTTATGGTTTCTATACCTGGCTGGACAGCAGAATCACCTGTTAACGCTGGTTAAATGCAGATCAATCCTTGTTCTCCACTTCTACCCTCTATCTCTATCTCCAGTGACCTGATTCATTGAGTCTGCAGTAGGGCCTTGAATCTGTTATTTTTAAGCACTGGAAATCACTGGCTGATATTACTTATGCATGTGTTCATGAGATATGGACTTGGTAATGGCAAGTCCTATTTTTTCTTCCTAAATTGACATTGAAATATAATTTATTTAAAAACAAGATCCAATTTTACTTAATAGTCTACTTCATTGAGGTTTGATGAAGAGAGACTAGAAGAGGGATTGAAAAAATAGGAGTCATTATTGACTTATTAAATTCTCAGAATCAGCAATTTCTTTCTGTCTTTCTCTCTCTCTCTTTATTTTATTTTATTTTATTTTATTTTATTTTATTTTATTTTATTTTATTTTTTTGGGGGCACTTAACCACTGATCCACACTCCCAGTCCTTTTAGTAAAATTTTGTCATTTTATTAGAAATAATTTCAAATGGATTATGAAGAAAACTTATTCACTGTGTTTGATAATCTTTCAAAAATACTCTTAATGAAAGATATGTTCACCAATAAACAAAACACCAGCAGATCTATCCTATACTGGGCAAAGAGGCTAATACCAAAAGTAACACGCAACATAAAAAAGATAACAGTATAAAGGAAGACAATCTGTGAAGTATTAAAAGCCATCTCAATAAGAACTCTTTGCAACCAGCATGGAATTAGCTATCAAATCCAAACCACATCAAGGTTAAAGTTGGCTGATGGAAGTCAGGAGTCAATAATAGGGAAAAAATATTAAGTTCTTCAGTGCAAGAGAGCTGAATAGTGTTTTGCAGCATTTCCCTGGCTGGTACAAGCAGTATTAGAAAACCCTTTTGATAAGGGATAGAAATAAATACAAATGGAATTCTACATGTTTAAATGAGCAGACTGTCCCAGGAATGATATAGCTTATGAGTGAAGTAGCAAGGGGATAACTTTAAAACATTATTTGTTGTGGGTTCAAAAAAACATTCAAAACTGATTTATTTAAAGATGTCACAATAGTTATATCCAGGCACTTAGGTTTAAAGGAAGCAAAAATTTTAAAAAGGATACTTTTGTCCCCCAAGGAGAATTTCTTCAAAATCAAACACATTGCTAAGGAGCAACATTATACTTGGTGAACAATTATTGACCACAAAATAAGTTTTAAAACTGTAATGTTCTACCCAAAACAGTCCCAGATACAGTTTAGTAATCAAGACGCAAACTAATTTTGTTGTAACAAGCTGAGACCAATTCTATCCAAGATGTGCCCTTGGTTAGATATCCAGTTTCATTTAATGTTTTGAAAGCTCATTTGACAGCTAGTCAAGTCCCTCCTACAGACCAGTTCCTTGTGTAGCACAAGTGGCTTGCACATGCCATGTTCTGTTAGGAAGAGACTGAAGGCCTGTTTTATCTGTCCTTTCACTGACAACCATTGCATTTGGCAAATCCTGTTTGTTCCCAGAAAGCAAGCAGCCCTGGATCCTGCTGCTCATCTTCCTCAAGCATTTTCTGTAGTACTTGGGTTCCTTCCTGAATTCTTTCACGACCATTGCTATCTACCACAAAATAAGACCCTGGGTATTTTGAAAATAATGCCTCCACAGAGGCCTAATTTTATCTTGCCCACCAACATCCCATACTGTGAAACAAATGTTCTAATACTCGACTTTTCCACATTAAAACCAGTGGAATGAATGGTGGTGATTATCTCCCCTAACCTTGGTCGCCTTGCCAGCAGCATCCAGTTCAACCATCAAAATGTGCACCTGCTTTTGGCCAAAGAGGCAAGAGAACAGAGAGATGGTGAGGCCCAAGGCAGTAGTGGCATTTACGATGGGCAGAAAAAGGGGTCGGGGCGCCCCTGGGCCTCCTCCTTTCACACTCCCAACAAACAGCACAGGGAAGAGAAAGAGCTGAGGCAGAAAGTGGGTGGCAGGGGCGGCCAGTTGAGAGGAGTCAGGAATGAAGCTTCGGGACAGGAACTAGCGGGTGGAGGAACAGTGTGGCGACTGGCGCAGCAGCTCTGGCTCTGACTTTAATTCTCCAGTTGTGCCACGTCACACCGCGGAGGCCCCAGGGAAACTGGCAGCGGCCTGGCTCCTCCAGATTCACACCACTGTCGCCCCATCCCCCCTGTACTTCCAGACCATACTCCCAGCCTTTTTTGGTTTGTTTTTGTTTTATTTTTGTTTTTTAAATTGAGACAGCATCTTGCTAAGTTGCTTAGTGCCTCACTAAGTTGCTGAAGCTGCGATCCTCCCGCCTCAGCCTCCCGAATTGTTGAGACTAGTGGTGTGCATCACCATGCCTGGCAAAATCAGCATTTTTAAGCTGGAAGAAACACGAAAGCCCCAGTCCTATTTCCTCACTCTACAGATAGCACTCTTTCGGTTTAATGGGAGATTGCTATGAGAACACTATGATCCAAAGGTACTGTGACTTCTCAAAGTAATACAGGTAACTGGAAAAAAAAAATCAATTCCCACTATACTTCATAACCCTTTTATGTCTGTACCAGACACCAAAATGGATTGGATCTATTTCTCATTGCTTGGCTAACCAAACCAAGGGTATATGTTCTTAAAAAATACACCATAGTAACTATTTGCAGCACCCTTTTTATCAGATACCACTTAAAACCACATTTTGAGAATTAAATGGAATCTTACCTTTAAGAGGCACCTTGACATCAAGGCCATAGAATAAAGGCAAGAGAGAAGAACAAGAATAGAAACAGAAACTGCAGAAGAAAAAGAAGAAGATTATGTAAATCTGAATTTCTGTAGAGCCATTCAGGTAGTACAAACCCTAAGCTTTTCCACATTGCTCAGGTCTTCCCATTTCTCATGTGCACAAATACATTTTTGTTTAAAAAATTCACACCTTTCATTTATCTATTGGCAAAGCAATGCCAGTGTTTAACTATTGCCGATTCACATATTTTAGAATTGCAGGGGATCTTCTAGATATTTGGTCTAAGCTTCCAATTTTATAGGCGTGTAAAACAAGTACAGTGAAGTAACAGTTCAATTTCACACAAGTTCATGTCACAGTGAAGGCTAGAACCTAGATATCCCAAGTCCTACAGTTTATATCACTGTCTTTATCTTCTACTATGGGAGAGTATTTACAAAACACAAAATATGATCAGAATATACACTTAATCACACATGAAACTATCATCGTTTGGTTAATGGAATAGGTTTCAGGATCAAGGTGCAGCAAAGAGAATATTAATATGTAGGGTAAACACATGATCAATCATCCACACTGGATAACTTCTGAGAGGGAAATGGGATGCTATTAGTAATTACATCAGGGCAGCAAGGTCTGTGCTGGGCAAGGAAGGGTGTGTGTGCCTCTGTTTGTATGAAATGTGCTCCTTTATCAACGGCCTTTTCAGATAACGAATGTGGGACGTTCCTGCTATTGTGCCTCTCCGATAGACCATTTCTTATTTGACTCATGATTGTTAAATGAAGTCTGATTTGTCTCTCTTTATTGAGGATCTTCACTAGAGAAGCAAATAATTGGATGAACAAACATAGGCTTGTGTGTCACTGGAGTGCAACCAACTGTAGGCTAATTATAAAAGGTCACAGGTGAGTCAGGTGAGTTTTAAAACATGTTGATTTCCTTGGTAAGTACTTTCATGGAGTTCAAAAGTCTTTTGCTCAATTATCCCACGCTGGGAAGATCCTGTTGGTTATAGCATCTTTGAGTAAGGGTCAGGTATGGGCTCCTCATGGTGTGCATGTTATTTGCATATTCCCTTTACTTCCATTGCTTATAAGGTTCTTGCTTCACTGTGGCTAAATTGTATAATCAAGTTATAAATATGGTGCTGGTGGTCATGTGTTGGCGACTGTTCTGTTATTTTGAAAAGCAGAAATTTTGTCCATTTAAAAAAAAAAATCTTGGAAGATACACCCACAGCAGGGAAGCTAGAGATGGAGAGAAACAGAAGGCTTCCCACAATTACTAGAGAAGATCTGACATCAGACCTACTTTTCTGAGTATAAGATGCCCGCACTTAATTTGTTATGAAATTCTTAGTCCCTGCAGTGTGGTGGGCAGATCATGGCACTTGGAGTTACATAGCCTGACCCCTGGTCTTGATTTCACATAGATTGATTATATAATCTCTTTGATCCATTGTTTTATTATCTACATAAAAAAAGACCATAACATCTGCTGTTTCTGTCTCAAAGAGTAATTATGAGGATCATATGAAATGATGACATTGGAAACGCTTTGGACATGGTAAACTGTTATACATAGTTGATGTAATTTTGTAACGTATGCTGTTATCACCTGAATTATACTAAGTGTGTACATGGAAATGAGCCTCGCAGAAGGGATTCCATGTACTCTCAATAGGTGATCAAGTAGTTCAAGGGAAAGAATGGAGACTATCTCTGACATAAATGCTGTTAAGCCTTTTGGAGAGTGTGTGAGAGTAAGAATAAACCTCATCTTTCATTCATCTCTAATCAGAAACAACTGGGTTATTTTTGAAGTGGCTTGGCTTACCATCTTATTGCAGTATGTGGCTCTGATAAAGAGTCCTTATTTTCTGTTAAGTATATTCCTTCATTATCATAAATGTTTAGGAAGTTTATACTGTGAAATGTATTGAGCAAAAGGGTTGTGAAAATTTCATATTATATTCTCACAATGAATAAAATCTTAATCCCTTTTCTCCCAAAATTTCTGTGGGATCTATTTAGGAAGGGCTAGGGTGATGACATTAATAGATACAGCTCTCAACTCCCCTTTTTAAACATCGGTTAAGTGGGGACTGAATGGTATGATCACATTTCTGGGGCAGAACTGCTTTAACATTGACTTTCTCCTTGAGCCAGACCTAGCAGAGTTTATGAATGAGCAAAGCATGGCCAAGGGCTGGCCACTTGAAAGTGTATGAATGGACAACGTTAGGTGTGTCTTTGACCACAGGGAAGCTGGGAGCAACCTTGCCTTTATCAGGTTTTCCTGCCAATCACTGGGAGATTAGACTCGGTTTTTGGCTTATTGTGCTTTACCTCTGCCTTTGCAGAATGATAGACCACTTCTGAAAAGAGGGAAATTCAAATTTAAAATTTTACAGAGGACGTACTTAAGGAGTAGAAATTTTTAAAATTATACTTTTAAATTGGACTGATAATTTTCTTAATATTTCCTAATTTTCACACGTGACCTTGTTACTCATGGGACCCATGAGAAGTGAGCACCCATTGGCATTCCAATCTTCTAGAAATGGCTTAGACACAAGAAGTGCAGTCATTTATTTACTTAAGGTCGAAAGAGCTCCCAAAGAAGTGCCTGTGTAAGAATCTGGTGCTTGGTGGCCTGGCCACTGGAATCCACCCACTCCCTCTGACCTCACATAATAAGGTTAGCTACAAAAGCCATTTGAGATGAATCAAATCTTGACAATTGTCTCAGGAATGGCAGATGGTTTGCTATTTTACTCTTATGTGTCCATGGAAGATACTGCAAAACAGTTATATCCTTTTTAAATATGGGATTTTAGGTAGCTACTTTCATTCAATGAGATTGGAATGTCAGAGAAAACCTCTCTGCTGTCCTTTCTGTGTTTCTCAGGAGGATGCTCCTGGCCTTTTGGGCAGGACAGTTCTTTATTATGCAAAATGTTAAACTCACAGCATCCCTGCCTGAGCCTCAGCCTTTCCCCACAACCATTTCCAAGTGACCCTTTTAAGAATCACTATGTTTTGCTCCCCACAAACATTGGCTGACATGGAGGAAGCATTTTCTCTTTCAGATTGCAGGAGTGACAAGAGGCATAGTTATGATGTGTCAACCGAGGATTCTGAACTTACTGTTGAAGTAAAACTAGCACAAGGATGAAAGGGCTTTTAATGAATAATAATGGAAAGATTTTTTTAAGGTGCTAAAAATATTTTTAAAGGAAAGAGTGGAGTAAAAAAAATCAGAAGGAAGTTTTGGAAAGGAAATGAAAGCAAGAAAGAAAAACAGAAAACACAGAAAGGAATAAGAACCAACACAAGAGGTGAAAGTGTCAAAGCTGGGTCACTGGTGGCTCAGCTTCTGCTGGAACCCTGGGCCTAACTGCAGGTGAGTGCTACATGTCCTGTACCTGCACCTACCTATGCCAGGTCCACAGTAACTGAGAAGAGAGCGAGGACACAGGGAGCAAAATGAAAACTGCTCTCTCATTAAATAACAAAGGATAAAATAGGTATTGAACTTGATGCATACCTTTTCTTCTAAGTCCTTTATCTGTCTTTTCTGGATATCTGTTTTATCTTCTAAGTCACGGATTCTCTGAAAAAAGGAAAAACATAAAAAGGAAAACATTGGTAGGTATTAAGTTACACAGAAAAGTTGTCGTCCAAACCAAAACTCAAAACATTCTATCAAAACATTCCTATTTGTACTGTAGCTGAAAACATTGATATATAGGCTTTTCTGTACGTACAAAGTTGTTTCAAAAGTCACCCAGGCTTATGGTGGAAAATTATCATTGATTATATTAAAAATATTTTCCTACTCTGATGATTTGGATCTTAAATGCCTACTAGAGGTCAGTGTGCTAAAGGCTCAGTCCCCAGCCTGTGGCAGTGTTGGGAAGTGGTGGAACAGAGGTGGAGCCTAGTGCCAGGAAGGTCACTGGAGGCATGTCCTCAAAGGAAGTTAGTTCATTGGAGGTGTGATCTTAAGGGAGATATTGGGACTCCAGCCTCTTTCTCTCTGATTGCTTCCAGGCTGCCACGAGGTGAGCAGGTTTGTTCCACCACAGGCTCCCCACTGTGATGCACAGACTCATAATGTACCCAAAAGCAATGGAGCTGACAGACCGTGGATTGAAGCCTCTGAAACCATGAGCCAAAATAAACCTTTTCCTTTAAGTTGATTTCCTCAGGTATTTTGTCACAGTGACTGGAAGCTGACTAACATATCACCCCTTTCTACTAGGCCTATCCCTGCAGATCCCTTCCTTAGGGGAGAGGTGTGGATCCCACCCAGCTAACCTTCGACTTGACCATGAGAATTATTTTGACCATGGGATTGTGATTTAGTGTGATATTTGGGAATACTATGTCCTTGTAGAGAGAGCAGTGTGTTCTAGAACCAGTGAACAAGAAAAAAAGCTTTGTTATAAAACAGTTGGATTGAGATTTCTGGAGGTTTATTAGCACAGTGAAAATGGCTAAATCTGATTTGTCCAAATATAATAATCCCATTGCTTTTTGCTAACCTTTCTTTTCAACCTTAATTTAACCCTCCTTCAGGGCGGAATTTCTTTATAAAACAGGTTCAGTCAATATTCAGTTAACATAGGAATTATGCTTCAAAAGAAATTCTCAGAAGGGTACGGATAAACTGGGGTGGGGGGAACATATCATAATAAAAATATCACAAGTAATCATAAAGACAAAAAAGCTCTGGGACTCTTTGAACTTACCTGTTAACTATGTAACTGAATTCCTCTAGTTTCAATAACACAGACTGAATATCAACATTACATACACAATTATTTACAAGTAAAAAAAATCTTCACCATCACACCTGGCAACCTACGTGTTCATGCACATGGGCCTATTGTGCAGGCTTATTATTTAATCCTCTGCTGGGAACAACTGGGAAACGAGATTTAAAGCCTAAGAAGATGACTGTGGAAGCCAAATGCAGTGACAATATATGAAGAGAGGTTTTTATAATGCAATGTGGGGAGAAAAAAAGGTAAGCTACAACAAAGGGTACTTGAACTTGGATTTTAGATCTCTATAAAACAGTAGCTCTCAACTGGGGATGATTTTGTCACCCTACCATGGAGGGACATTTGGCAGTGTCTGGACAGTTTCTTAAAAAGCTAGTATGCTTATTTTAAATTGTATAATTCAGTGGTTCACGACTTTGTGCACCATCACCATATCTGTCTGGACATTTTTTTGTTATCATAATTGGAGGTGTGTACAACAAGCCTCTTGTAGGTAGAGGCCCAGAAGGCTACAAAATATCCTACTAAATGTAATACAGAGGACAGCCCCACCCTCTCCCAGATGAAGAATTATCTGGTTCAAAATGTCAGTGGTGTGGAGACTAAGAAACTCTGCTCTGAAAGAAAGACCCTGAGATTTGTTCAGGAGGGGCTGGTGTGTTTTGGTCAGAGTGAGACCATCACAGAGGAATCTTGAAATCACACAGGTAATGAATGCTGGAGAACATGGGATGCTGTTGTGAGTATATGTGTGAAGTCTGTGCTGGTGTGTATTGCAGTGATACCACCTATGCTCCAAAGCCATGCACTAAAAAGTATATTTGCTAGACATTTCCACCTTGGCAAGTCTCCTGGATGTGGAGACAGGTATTATACTGAGAAAATCATGTCTATGTGAGATTATCAAAGTGCTTGTTCAGCCATCAACTTTGTGCTTGCTGGGCATATCTTGTCATGGTTAAGATTTTGCTGGACTTAATGGAGACTACAGGCAACAATTAATCCCTGATCTCAAAGAGCTATTACATCCAGATAAGAATACAAAATTTAAAACCCAGGAATTAGCAAAATTATGTAGAAAAGTAAACAGTGGCAAGAACCATATGTAAATCCATCACGAGTCTCCAATTCCTGGTATAGTGTTTGGCTTTGGAGAAGCTTCTATATTTAAGTGAATCCACTGTGCTACTTTGTATGAAATAGGCTTCATTTATTTTTGTTCTCATCCCCTTACCATCCAACCCAACAGGAAACTTTTTGGGCCCCAAACAGATCCCTTTTCTACATTCTTCTTTTACCTCTGCTGCTACCAAGTACATCTAGTCACTGCTGTCCCTCTCGGGATGGTGTGAGAGCTCACTACCAGCCCTTCCTGCCTCGTCTCTCACCCATCCTATATCCATCTACAGCAGCCTTGTGAACTCTGAAAATGTGAAAATGACCAAGAAATCCCCTGAATTTAAGAGACCAACGAAGGGAAAGAAGAAAATATTAGCTGAAGTGTGTTCAGAATGAAATCCAAACTCTGGCAAGGCTCTCCGTGATCTGGCCTTTCCTTATCTCTCACACTATACCTCCCATAAACACTGTTCCTTGCATATTATAAGTCAATTCCCACCCCAGAGACCTGGCCCTTGTTGTTCCTATCTTCTGGAACATTTTTTCAAGATCTTTGGGTGGCAGGTTCCTTGGGTTTTAGATGTCTTTGGAGAGGCCTGCTCTGACAGTAGGTCTAAAGTAGCCGATCCTGCTCCCAGACTCATGTGCACCTTCCTATGCATCATACTATTTCTTCATAGCACTTATCACCACCCTTGGAAACTGCCTTGGTCACTGCTTATTTGTGTATGGCTTTGTCTCTTTCCAGCTGTAAGACAGATGAGAGCAGTGACCCTGATGTCTTTGTTCATCATCATTTTCCCAGCACTCGGTGCTGGCAGGCCCTCAATACCTGGTTTTGAATAGGTGTATTCCAGGGTAGGTTTTATTTTATTTATTTTTTGGTAAATAGGGGATAGAACCCAGAGATGCTCTGTCACTGAATTACATCCCCAGTTCTTTTTAGTTTTTATTTATAGACAGGGTCTAGCTAACACATCCTTGCTAACTTGTGATTGTCTTGCCTCAGCCTCCTGAGTCATTGGAATTACAGGTGGACACCACCATGCCTGGCCATGAAATGTAGATTGTCTTCAGCACTGTGTGGCCCATTAGGGAAAGGATCCTGAAGGAGGTGGATCATTAACTAGGATAGGAAAAATTGGAATGACTGGACAAGTGCAGGGAAAACTGATGCTATTTTGGGGTCAACAATCATGCAAAGGCTTGGAGGTACAAAATCAGGTCCAAGTGTTTCAGGAAGTTTTGCATAAGTAGAAGAAAATATGCCCTGGAAATTGTCTTAAGTCAGGTTCTGGAGAAAGGGGTAGCCAGCTGATAAGGGCCCTGAAGAGATCTGCACAGGACTTGACTCAACAGGAAATTGGGACCAGGGGGATTTTAGGGCAAGAATGTACCATGGGAAAAGGTGACAAGAACCTGTGGCAGAGCCAGGTGCAGTGGTGCCCACTTGTAATCCCAGTGGCATGGCATGGGGGGCAGCTGAGGGAGGAGGATGGCAAGTTCAAAGTCAGCCTCATCAACGTAATGAAACCCACAGCAACTTAGCAAGACTCCATCTCTAAATAAAAAATAGAAAAAGGGCTGGGGATGTGGCTCAGTGGTTAAGTGCCCCTGAATTCAATCCCTCAACCAAAAACAAAACAAAACAAAACAAAACAAAAACCTGTGGTGATATACATAATGAACTGAAGAGAGGAGAAGAGAAAGCCTTCCCCATAACTAGGTCCCCATGGCACCTACAGGCGCTTTTAAAAATACCATTTATCAAGTTATGTCATAGCTGTTTCCTAAATTTTGTGAAGGCAGGACCCATGGTGAATTCTCTGTCATGCACAGTATTTAGCACTAGAAAAAACATGTAAATGTTTGAATCAGTGCATAGATGATGGAACTGGGTTACTTCAGAAGACGTGGAACACCTGAAAATTGTGGCAGTAATGGAAGCTCCTGAGCATGCCCACAATAACAGGTGTGAACCAAATGGACTAGCTTCAAAAAGAGCTGGTGGGGATGCCAGTTGGATGTGGTACTTCTTTAACTGTTGGAGGTAAAGGACAGAGGGTTTCCAGCATAGGTGATGTGAGATAAGGTCATTCTGCTGACCAACAGAGGCATATGGGGAGAAAAGAGGGAAGGTTATAAGGACAAGGATGTATATTTGAATTCACTCTGAAACATTCAAGCAGATATGTCTAATAAATGGTTAGTGATATGTTCCACGTAATTATATACAACAAATTCTGACAATATCTTCTGGAGTAACTCTCTGAAATAAGCTACTATTTAAAAGGAAAGAAATACCTGGAAAAGGCATATTCTAATGAACAATTGTTTGAGAGATGGAAAATGTCAATGGAACTCTCTGAAGCTCAGAAATATAATGTGCCTTTTAGCTCAGACTGGGTCTAATTAAATAAATGTAGTTCTTTTAGGAGTGAAGTACCTCAGCTAACTGATTAAAGACAGACTCAAATGGGACAACGGGTTTTTTAAATCATAAATTTAGATATCAATTAGTCCATCTTAAAAATAAACATTTCTGTGGTTCCAAAACAAAACTCCCAATTTGCTGAAATCAATTAAATGTCATTTTTGCATAAGAAATTTGTGCAGAGGACACTTTTATCCCTTGATAGAAAGAATGCATGAAGTAATGCAAGGATGCCACAGAGTCTATTATTAAAGGATTTAGAAACTTTGCATGGGTCAGAACCCAAGTCTTTGTGATGGGCTCTGACAGTGAATCAATAGAACCACACATGTGTTTTTCTCTGGGACACAGTACTTCAGACTTCCTTGCTAACTTGAGTAAACAGCTTCTAAAGGCCTGCAAAGATCTGGGCTGCATCTGAAGTGTGCCAAATGTCAAGTTCCCACCAATTGTTCTTACTGGTGCCATGTTATAACCTCAATTCCTTTTCCACTCACTTTGATCTCTGATAGCCATACGATTTCAGTTTCTATACATACTATCTGGATTTTATACCTGTTGCTTGTCATAATACTGAATACTACGGCCTGGCATTTTCATTTCTGGAATTCTTATTGAATCTGCTTTTTCACCAGGGCCTTATCCCTCACTTGTCAAGCTAAGACATGAATGAAGAATTAGAATTAAGAATTTTAGTTGGAAATTAGGACTGGAAATCTATTTTGAGTATGTATGTATGTATGTATGTATGTATGTATGTATGTATGTATTGGTACTAGGGATTGAACCCAGGGATACTTTACCACTAAGCTACATCCTCAGACCTTTATTTTATTATTTTTTTTTAAATTTGAGGTAGGATCTTGGTAAATTGCTGAGGCTGGCTTTGAACTTGTGATCCTCCAAGAGCTGGGATTACAGGTGTGCACCACCCGGCTCTATTTTGAGACTTGATGGTTTAGTTGAATATGAGCCACAGAAGACTTAAACTACCTAGTACAGTGCTGAACAATGGTTACACACACTAGTCTTGGGATCAGGCAGACCTGGGTTGTAATCCTGGCTCTGTTACTTGCTCTCTGTGTGATTTTGGGCAAATTGCTGTCTGTGCAATTTTTGTCTCCAAAATTGGGATAATGAGAATACTTACCTCATGGGTCATTGTGAAGATTAAATAAAATGGTATAAGTAAATCCTTTAGTTTAGTTCTTAACATGTGGCAAATGCCAGTTAGTGTAGAGTAGCTTCCCGATTTTGTTGTTATTGCTGTTTGTTCTGGGAATAAAGAGAAGCTCTGTTCTCTTTCACCCTGTTTGGATTATTTAATGAGGCTTGGTTACAGACTAGAATAAGTAATAAGAGAGAAGCACTATTTCTGCCCTGAAGAGCTAGTGTCCTGCTCCATGAGAGTCATATGATATTTCATGACAAAATAATTCTAAAAATGATAGCAGTATGCAATGCTTCTGAAATGCCAATATCCTCAAGACAGAATTATTACAAACTGCCATCCTGTATCGAGTGATGGAGGAAAACAGTATTTGTTTTAGTTTCTGAAAATCTCCTGAGCTTCTCCGTACTTATACTCAACACCATGTACTTAGTACTAAGTCCCACTTGCTTAGTACTGGCCTACACAGATGTAGGGACTTGGTCCTCACCTGGTGGGCTTGCTGTAAGAGTTCCATTCTCTCCTGGAGAATCTGACAGTCATACTCTCTGCTCTTCCTCAGCATTTGCCGCCGTAACTTTTCTACTGCCGTCCTCAGCTCCTCTTGCTGTTTTTCGCTTAATAATTCACCAAACTTGATAACAGTTTCTTGCTGCAGAGCATTGTACAAAGTAGCTTCTAGTTCCTGGATTCTCTGGCAAATAGAATTAGAAAGGTCTAACTTTGGAAAGGAGCATTTATGTGTGGTGTGGGAATGCACAGGTATGGGTGGATATGCACATGGATGGGTGCTTGAGTCTCACTGGATCCTGGTGATAGAAGTCATTTCAAAGTTTCTCCAACCCAACTACCCTCTTGGATACTCCCTCTGGGAGACTCCAGGAAGGTCATCCAGACCACCTGTGAACTGCTCTAGCGGCAGAGATTCATTCTCTGTCTTAGGATCCTGACCATTTCATACACTTCTCATTTTTAGAAAGTCCTTTGTTAAGATAGTCTGGACCTCCCTCTATTCTCAAGTGTAGCTGATAATAGCTTTATTCTTTCTTCCACTTGACAGCCCTTCAGATATTTGAAAGTATCTATCATGGTGGCAATTCTTTTAGAATTAAACAATCTAAGTTAGAACAAAATACTTGAAATTGAAGATATATTTCATGCACAAAATGCCCCCCTCTCTTCCACACAACAATTCTCTATACTTGAAAATGGCTTGATGGTCTCTATGTTTTTTTTCTTGAAATAAAATTTGGTGAATATGATCCAAAAATGGCTTAGAGTCTTGGAGTTGGTCTGTTTTTTAATCTGCTGACATATATGGTAGCTCGAGAACTAACATTTCTCTCTGAATCTTTGCTTTGATAGATGAGAGGTCTATTGTTTCTTATATCTTAGTGTTTTTACTTGTTTTTTTTTTCATACTCTTCAGATACAGATGCCAAAAAATCTATAATCATATCCCCTGTGATTTTTGACAGGAGTAACAGGGCATGTCCTAATGAGGATATTTTCCTAGCTCTTGTCCTTGACTAAGCATATCTCGTCTTTGAAAAGTTAAATATGGTTTTCTAAATGAGGACTCAATACTTCTGGGAATCACATACATAACCAACTCAATTTTATTATGTATAGGTAAAAAAAACAAGGGTAAGAGGGTAGGAAGTGAGGGGAAAAATCACTTGCTTCTTTGTTCTCTAATTAGTGATCAATTGTCATTCTCTTCTTTTCCTTTCAAACAATGCCAGAACCTTTTATTCATTTTGGAGGGGAAGACTAATTCATCTTTGTTATAAGAAGGGGCTAAGTGCATCACTCTTTTCCCAAAAGTGACTTAGTCTGTTTCCAGGAAAGCATTATAAAAACCTCTGCTAGCAACTTCTTGAAATATTCCTCTGGTTTGTTCTTTTTCTTTTGATTTATTACTATGAATTAATGGGGGCAGGGCACAAGGAGAGAAGAAATATGAGTTGGAGTCCAATATTAGCAATCTTGCAATATGAGTTTGATAGAGGTGAAGAAATCAAATGTGAGTCTCTATCAGCATGGGGGAGGAAAAGGAAGAGTCCACTTACCAACATAGTCTCACTTTCTGTGCCTGGATTAGGGTAGCTAAGGCCACAGCATCTAAAGTCAGATCTATGCAATACCCACTGACCAACCTGGGAAAGTTCTATTTACTCTCAAGGCTTTCCTTATATGGAAGAGAGCAATTGTGATATCCATGTCTCATAAGGTAATTATAAGAAATAAATTAATTAAAACCATGCATAAGAAACATTAAATATTATTATTCTAGCACTAGATTAGACTCCCAAATGACTAGAGTTGTTTTAATAAAATTTCATTTTCATCTAAACTGCCATCTAATATGTCCTTCATCTGAATGTTATTTAATAGTCTTAATTTAACTTTTTTTTTTTAAAAAGAAGCATAATTATCTAACATTTTAAGAATACTATAACAGAAAAGAGTTAGGGTGTTCTTGTTCTAAGATTAGAACCAGAAACCAGTAAGTTCCTGGCCTATACATTGTGGCCTGTTCAAATACACAGCATGATCCCCAACTCCATGGTGTACAATGGTGAATTCTCTGGGTGGCTCCATTGCTTGCTGTACTCACCATATATGCTTGGTCGAGAGCTTGTTTTCTATAGTCTAGTTCTTCCTCTAGATAGCCTTTTATTTTGCAGAATTGTTCCTGTAATAAGGGCCACATTGACAAAGGAGTCAGCTTAGTTAAATAGAAAATGGTATATAAATCACATTGATTAATGTTTTCTCAAATTCCAATGTAAAACAAATCACTAGCATTTGTAGAATCAGAGGTTTTTGTTAGGGAAAGAGTCCAACTTCCACGGTCTCACACAGGGAAGGTGAAAAATCAATAGAATGAGGCAAAAAAGACAAGATGAAAAATCCACTAGAAAGCTCCAAAAGATTTTATGCCAATTGGAGAGCATGTGATTAAGTACAGATTTCGACAAGATGCATGTTAAATATAAGTCCATTTGTGTAAATTCTGTGGGTCCTTGGACTCAGCTGGGTCTGCATCCAGGGACTCAAGCAAATGCAGAGTGAAAATACTTGAAAAAAAATTATGTCTGTACATGTGCAAACTCTTTTATCATTATTTCCTATAAAATACAGTATAAAAATAAAAACTAATATGTAGCATTTACCTTGTATTAAATATCACAGATAATCTAGACATGATGTCAAGGACATGAGAAGATAAGATATGTGTAGCCTACATGCAAATATCATGCCATTTTATAATAAGCAACTTGTCCATCTGTGAATTTTGTATCTGCAGGGGGTCCTGGAACCAATGTCCTATGAACACAAAGGGACAACACTATATCGTGATACTATCTTCAGAATATTACGAAATTTGTATAAAAAACAAATTTAACTTGCTGAAATTAGTCTGTGCACAATTAGCAAACACAGATGCAAATAACATTTTAGGTGGGGGGTTCAGTTGTGCTGATGCTACCCCTTGATGAACAGGTATCTGCCCTTGCCCCAGAGCTGCTGTGAGCTGGAGACAGCACTGATGTTTCCTCATTGGTTCCCAGTTCCTGTGGGCTTCTCATATCCTGGACATCTTGCTATTAGGATTTAAAACTGCATCTGTGTGTACAACATCGTCACAAGTAAAAGTCAATTATTATTATTTTTTGGGGGGTGCTTAACTGAGGGAATAAGGACCTTTTCCTGTTCTGAGGAAGCTTCAGTGGTGCTGGAATTTGAGCGAATGTGCATCAATTTTGGTATTGACTTTCCTCATCACCCCTGGGTTCCACTGCCTACAGCCAGCTGGTACAGGCTGATTGCTTCATTAGTAACTGCATTTGAAGAGCTTTCAGGGGTGATTTTGAATATAGACATTTCTTGTTAAACGTTTTGACTGTAGAGTCTATATTCTTGGTAACTGTGAACTTGTATAGAATGTAAGTAAATGGTTTATGTACTATAAAAATATGAGTTGTTGATACTACAGAATTCCCTGTTAGGAATATACTACGTGTTTTAAAAATAATAATGATGATATTTATGAATTCTGTTATAAAATTTTATACATTACTGTAGGTTAAAAACAACCAATTCTGACACTTAGAGATTTAATTTTTTTAATCATACTAAACTACATATAACATAAAATTACCATTGCAACCATTTTTAAATGTACACTTCAGTAATGAGAAGCACATTGATATTGTTATGCAAGCAATGTACAAACAGAAAAATACCTTTCCATTTTTTCTTCCTCTCAGTCTTTGGTAACAACAGTCTCTCTCTCTCTCTTTTTAAAAATCAAATAATGATTTTGTTATTTTTATTTTATTTTTAATTGGTGCATTATAACTAGACATAATAGTGGGATACATTGTGATTTATTTTTACATGCACATAAAATAATATGTTGAACTTAATTCTTTCTATGTGTTTGACTAGTAACTCATGTGAATGGGATTATAGAGAGAGAACTTGTCTTTTTATGACTAGTTTATTTCATTGAACACAGTATCATCAAAGTTTATCCACACTATAGCTTATGTTAGAATTTCCTTCCTTTTTAAAGCTGAATTATATTAGAAAATATACATAATTTGTTATCCAGTCACCAATCAATGGTCATTTTGGTTACTTCCACCTTTTGGCTATTGGTAATAATGGCACTATGACTATGAGTGCACAAATCTCCCAGACCCTGCTTTCAATTCTTGTGTGGGTGTGTATGTATATATATCTCCAGAAGTGATACTGCTGGATTGTATGATAATTCTGTTTTGAAGGTTTTGGGCAATCACCATACTGTTTTCCAGAGGAGCTGCACCATTTCCAACAGTGCATAAGGGCTCTGATTTCTCAACACCTTTTCCAACACTTGTTATTTTCTATTTTTTTTTAAATAGAAATCATCCTTATAGATGTGAGGTGGCTTGAGAATTTAAACCATCAGACTTTCAGTCATCATTTCTGTAATTTTCACTCAATAATCATGTGCAGTAGAGAAATTATTTAGCCTAAGAAAGAAACCATCTAATTCAATGTTCTGCAGCTTTTTGGAGAATGCTGTTTTGGAGAATATAACTTGAAATTGTTGAATATTTCTCAAATTTTATTCCATGGTTTGTGTACAAACAGAAAGATACAAACTTTCATCAGTGCTCCATAAAAATGAGAGAGGCAATTTTCATTTTCCATTTGCCTTACAAATGTTTCTTAATTTTCACAATACTTCGTCTTTGTACTTACCATGTCACTTTCCAATTCCATCATTTTCTGGTGTAGGGCAGCCTCTGCTCCTTCAATCTGCTGGATCCACTAGAGATTAAGAGACAAAAAGTGTAATATGACTGAGTGATCTGGCATATAGCTTGCAAACTCTTCACTGGTTCCTGGTTCCTCGGTCTCCTCGCCTTAGATCTCAGTTAGCCGATTGAGAATCCTAGTGAAAACTTAATGCATATTTTTGTCTTGATTTAGATACAAGGCTAGAGTCTTCCATGCATCATTCATTCAACAAATACCTTCACTGACATCTACCTCTTGTCAGGCACTGTGCTAGGTTCTAGGGTTGCAATGGTGAACAAGACCAACCAGGCTGCCTCCACTAGGAACACCATGGGATGTTTTCTTGGAAGTGGCAGTTGCACTGAGGTCTGAAGAAAGAGTGAGAGATATCTGGGACAAAAATGAGAAGGAAATCCCCAGCAGAAGGGACACTATGTCCAATTGTTCCAGTTTGGAGGAAGGATAATGAGTCCTTTTATAGTATGTAAAACTGATTATAGCAAAGGGGTAAAGAATTACTTTTAAGTGGAGACATTTCTAATAAACCACATATAAAGGAGTTATTTTCCTAGTACTCAGAATGTATCATTCTGTTGTATGGTATTGATGTCTGCATTGAAAAATACCCTGAATGGTTTTAAACTTTGAATAATACAGTGTGAGCGTTCTACATATATGGTTTAATAGAACCAATTATCATAATGTGTCTCTATCAAGTTAAACATTAGCTGATATGTTTGGAAGGCAATTGGACTTAATGGTTAAGTGTGTGGATTCTGTAGAGAGACCCCCATGACTTTCTAGTTTTTGGTGTCTATGTAGCCTTGAAAGCTAACCTGACTTCTCTGTTTCAAGTTTCTTATCTGCAGAGCAGGGTTAATAATAATGTGAAGACTGAATGATAGAAAATCCATGTGAAGCACTATTCATCAAGTGCTGCATGTGATTGTGTTCTTCAGCACCATGCATTTCTAGTTAGTTTATCTGTGATACATTATGTGGTACACAGAACACCTCAGCATACTAGAATCTTGGTATTTACAGACACCATGTTCAGCCACCCCTTGGTCTTCCATTCATTCATAGTGAAAGAAGCAGACATGTTGAGGCTGGAGAGGTAATCTCCAAGTTCTTTGTACATGCATGTGGTTTCCTCTTGAAAACATTTCAGTCAAAAGTCACAGTTTCTTTTATACTGTTGAGTTTTAGTAAAATTCTTCCTTTTGCTTGTGGCTTATTTGTCATTGAGAAGCAAGTTCTTTTTTAAATCATGTTTTTGAGAGCACTGTGAATCTTTAATTATGAGCTTTAGACCTAGATCCTTATGTTGGGTCCTACTCCTTACAATCTGTGCAATCCAGGACAACTTAGTGAATACCCCAGTCTTAGTTTCCTCATGCATAAAGTGAAAATAGATGTACCTACAGCCTGGTTGTGAGAAACAATGAGATGACATATGTACAGGTTTACTGCAGTACTTGGTCTATGATCTCTCATGTAAGCTCACTATTATTATATTTTAATTTTAAAGATAAAACGTTCATAAAGTACGACTGTTATTCAAATTTGTGGTCTCAGAAAATTCAAGACTGACATTTAGAAATACTTGGGAGTAAATCTTATCTGTGAGTCCCTAAGGCAGCAGGTGGCTTTAATCTGTGAATTGCAAATGTCTGCTCCAGAAAGCAGTTGCAGACCATGAGTACTTTAGGGCGGATCTTGTCTTATTTATCTGGTTCCTCAGTTTCTAACCCAGTGTTAAGCACATAGTCATCGCTCTGTGCTTGTTCAACTGAACCCCACAGACATCTGCCTTGCAAAGGAGGTAAGTGGAGCCATGCACTAATTCACCACAGTGCTAATACCCAGCTCCTATGTGCTCAGCACAGACAATTGCCTGCTTTTTATAGATGCCTGATGAGACGTTTGGTCAACATTAATATTATGTACTTTGGGTCTTGACTCTGATTCTTATCAACTTCTAGCTGTGTGACCTTGTGTAGACACCTACCTTCTCTATGCTTTAGATTCTGTTTGTAAAACTGAGATGATAATAAAGCTAGAGTCAACAGTTAATGCTCAAAAGAGACTCTACCAGTGTTTATTGTGATTGAATGTACTTGAAACCACACTCACATAGGGTATGGGAGGATTTAGATTGGTGAATCTAAGTAAATGTGAAGCACACAAGGTCATTTTTCTATTCACTTCTTTAGTCTATACCTTTCATAGAATTATCTCATTTTCTCGGTAGTCTTCAGGTAGTTTTTCTTGCACTAAAGAACTGCAGTCCATCATAACTCCAACTTCATGAGACTCTCCATCATTACTAAACAAACACTTAGAACCTGTTGGGACAATTGTGTTTTCTCCCTTTGGGTCACAGGAATGGTATCCTGTAAGCATTCATGAATTCACGTGTTCACTTCTTCGGTAAACACTTCCTGATCACCTATTCAGCTGCTGTTCTGGTTGAAAAGCTAGGGGGAAAGGGAAGGGAAAAGGGACCCCATATTTGCCCTCACAGAGCTCAGAGTCCAGTGGTAGGTGGATGGGAAGGGTAGCAAAAACAGTAAATGGGAAGGCGCAATGCAGTTGTTAACATCCAGGGAGCAAAGCACAGGCCACTGTGGAAACACGGAGAACACAGTGGGAACAAAGCCCTGCCTGGGGAAACCTTCTGATTGAATTTAGCCAGGAAGTTACATGCCTGTAATTCCAAGCTGGTGCAGGAGGATAGCAAGTTCAAGGCCAGCCTGGGCATCTTAGTGAGATTCTATCTCAAAATTCAAAAAAGGCCAGGGATGTAGATCAGAGGTAGAGGGCTTGCCTAGTATGTGCCAGACCCTGGGCTCAATTCCCAGTACCACACATACACGCAAAAATTTAGCCAGACATAGAGAAAAGGGGAAGATGGAAACCTCTTCGAAGTAAAAAGAGACAGAGAGACAGAGAGAAATAAAGGGAACAAATGAAGAGGAGATGCTGGAAAAGTAAGTCAAGGGGGTCCTCTTGTCAAATTCTGGATTCTGGACCTGGATTCTGGATTAGGGACAATGTGCTGCTACTAATTTGCTGGAGAGAGGAGAGGGAAAGCCATTAGGTTTATAAGTAAACTGTGAAAGAAGCAGATTTTCAAAAAGCAAAGCCCAGTTTTTACATCATTTCACATGTAAGCACTCCAACATGCACTTCTAACAGATAAGGACTTAAAACAAACAAAAAAACATAAGGCCATTTTCACACTTTGTGGAATTAACGTTAATTTCTTTCATCATTTGATACCTGGTCCTTATTAAATTTTCTCCAGGGGTCAGCTAAATGTCTTTTTCTTTTCTTTTCTTTTTTGACTCAACCACTGAGTCACCTCCTCAGCCCTTTATTATATTCTATTTTGAGAGAGGGTCTCACTGAGTTGCTTTGGGCCTTACTAAGTTGCTGATGCTGGCTTTGAACTTGTGATCCTCTTCCCTCAGCCTCCCAAGCTGCTGGGATTACAGGCATGTGCCAATCTGCCTAGCCCAAATGTCCTTTATTATTATTATTTTTTAAAGGACACTGGTTTCCCTACATCAGGGTTCAAAAAGGATCATTTAAATATTTCTTAAGTTTCCTTTTTATTTTGTAAAAATGCTTCTTTCTTGCTCTCCCATGCCCCTGCCCAACTTTTCCCCTTCCTGTCACTATTTGGAGTAACATATTTTGACCTGTAGAATTCCCTCATTTCAGATTGGAGAAAGCTAACTATATATGCTTGGTTTTAATTAATTTCCAACAGATTTTTCTGCATTTCATAACTTAAACAGCATCTCAATGAATGTAACAGTACAACTCTAATTTTATCCAAATATGTGCACATGACTCTCAAATACGCACTCATTCTTGAGGCTCTCTGAACACAACCAGTTATCTGGCTTCTCCATTTGTCTTTCCTCTTCCTGCCTTGCCACTTACCATGGTTGGACACGAGGGGGCAAGAGCACATCAGTGTTGCTTTTCTCCTGACAGTCCCTACACACGGCTTTCTGAATGGGACTGCAGTGAGCCACGGTCAAGCTACACAATCAATGGGAACAATAGGTGTGTATACACCCGAGGAAGAGTGTGACAAGAACATGCTTCAGGCTACCACCTTCAACAAAATCCTTTGTTGGCTTCCCAGCTTGGTCAGGATTGATTGCATAATGTAGCCCAGAAGTTTCCCATTTTTAAGAATGATATATGTTTTTAAGGGATTTCAAGGTAAAAATTGTCCACCTACCGCAAATCAGTTTATAGACTTTTGGGTTTTTGTTTTGTTTTGTTTTGTTTTCATTCTACCTGAGTTGGGTCATTTTATTATCTATTCAATATTCAATGCAAAGTCATGTGCAAAGGGAATGTCCTCCACATCCTACCCTGTTCTTTTGGTGTTAAACCAGACATGGAGATGATGTGATGTTAGTAGGACTTATTACCTACCTTCTCTGCTAGGGACAGCACAGTACTGGCCTGAATGATGGCCACTTGTTCTTCATTTCTTAAATTCTGTGAAAAATAAAAGAGAAAGGCAATAAGTTGAACATATTTACGATATTTACAGTACAGAAAATAAGTGGTGCCACAGATGCTACTCTGTGTGTGTGCACAAAACCTAAACAAATTCCTAATGTTCAGTAATAATTCCTAATATAGAGTTAATCCAAAACCCTGAAAGAGGCATATAAAGTGTGATTTTTTTTCTTTTTACATTTCCTAAATACTGATTTGATTTTGTGTCACTGCAATTTATACTTATGAGAAAAACAGAAACCAAATAGAGAACAGTCTCGTCATAGACATTTTGATGTGATTCCATAGATTCTGTTTTCTACTTTGATAATTTTTCTGTAGAATAAGCAGTGACATCTTGAACCTACATATATCATTCAGTTAGTTTCACAATGAATGATTCCCCACTGAATTAATATGCCTTGACCCTGTCTAGAAGGAGTTTTTAGAAAGAAAAAGGATTATAGCTCTCTGCTTCATTTTTATGGAGCTGCCAGCAACCCGAGTATTTAGCAGCATTTGCAAATGCCTGGCTGATTAATTTTATACTGGATGCCTCTGAGCAACAGTCAGATGGTAATTGGCTTTAATGACAGCAGATGTGGTCAGCATTCAAATCTGAAACCTGCCCACGAAAAGCAATCTCCCAGGTCCCATTTCAGCTACTACCTCCAAGAGACCCTAACATCCCCTCTGGCAAAGTTGTTTAATATACTGTAGAGACCCTCTAGGGAGCTATATCTGTAAGCGAAAATAGTGTCTCACTTGCTATTTCACACACATGATACACTGGCAAGTGTTTCTTACCTCTTTTTTAGGCAAATTCATGTCTTTATCATACTTAATCAATTCATTACTTACCCCATTATCGCCCAAGATATCAAGCTGCTTTATGAGATCAGGGATGTTGACATCCTGCAAAATCAAGAAAATGCATTCAAGTCAGACACAAAAGTGTCTTTCCAATCTACCAGTGCCAGACACCAACTCAGAGAAGGCATTTTAGGGTCCTGACTTTTGTGGGTTGTTTTCCCTGAGGCATACCTGGTTTTGAGTTTCCACTCTGCTTCTTAACAGCTGTGTGAATTGGGAAAACTACTTAACAGTCCATTCTCAGCTTTCTCAGATGCAAAATGGAGAATAAATATCTACCTCATAGGCTGGTATAGAGAATGAGAATGTGTGAGAGTCTAGCATGAAGAAAGGACTTGGGGTATGGTCATTAATTTGTATTCTTTGAATTGCCATTTTATTCCAATTATGATCAGACATCCAAGTAAAGTAATATAAAGAATCAATTAATTTTATTCTAATTAGAGGAATCCTGGTTTGGTTGAATTTTGACTGTCATTGTAGAAAACTACAGTGCAATTCCTTTTTTTAATTTTGTTAGATTAATTTCATCCTGTGGGAAATAGCTTATGGGGAACTAATTCTTGTGTCTATTTGAAGCAGCTAAACTCTGAAACATTCTCTTGGATTTAAGTTACATCCACTAGGTTGATTAGGATTAGGATTTCTAATCCATTAAAATTAAGTTGTGCTTTATCCAAGAAAAAAGTATCTAAGGAAAAGACAAAAAGAAATGCTTTCATTTAAATAAAATTAAATTAAAATTTGCTTTGATTTACAAATTTTCATGTAGCCCAGGAAAACTGGAAATTTAAACACCACAAAGTGGTTTAAAAGGGAAGATAAGGAAGTACAATTTTGCAGCCTAATTTCTATCCCACTTTTTTTTTTAACCTCATTATATCACTCCCTCCTACTCTTGTTCAAACAGCAGTAGAGCAGTGCCCTACTACCAGGAAAGACAACGTCAATGTCTATGTGATAGGAAGAGAGAAGGCAACTGAGCAGGCAGGTTTGGCAGCTCAGAGTAGGAGCAGAAGAGGCCATGCAGAAGGTAAAGGAGAGACCAGGACCAGCAGGAGGCATCACAGCTACAGCTAGGGAAGAGACACTCACAGTGCAACTTCATTACACTAGAGGACAATACATTTTCTGGGAAACAGTCACTTCAATTTATTGAAATGTGTTCTGTTAACACTAAAGGTAGATTTTATTTTATTAAATAAGTGACATGTTATGAAAACCTAAGCACTTCCAAAATGGAAATCCTCCCTAAATTAAATATATCAAAAGAGATGGCAAACTAGATGACTTCGAAGATCTCCTTTAAACCCCAAAATCCCATGATAATGAATTCCACAGCACCTAGAACATCATAACAAAGGGACTCAGAAAATACATTTTTATCTGGCAGAATTGAAATATGTCTCTCTCATATTTTTAAATTTTTAATTTTTGCAGTGCTGGGGATGGAACCCAAAGCCTTGCACAGGCTAGGCAAGTGCTGTACCACTGAGCTACATTTCAGTCTTTGAAATATGCTACTTGAAGTATTGACTTAATTTCTTATTTCCCCTCATTAACTAAGGCTAATTATCTTAATAAATATTGTGGTTGCATACCTTATTTTGCTCTGTTCTAAATGATTATGACTGCCTGTGTTATTTGGTATTACTGTTCATGTATGTGTGACACATTTATATTCTATTGATTTTTCCAACAGATATGACTATTTGCAATTCCTACATGGTTTGTATTAAAATGCCATTTAGTGACTAAAAAACAAAACAATCAAAAACAATTTTCCCTTTTCCAATGATCAGTTTTTCTAATTTCTAAAAACATAAAAAGTTTTCTGTGTGCCTACCTTGACACCTTCTTTCATACAGTAGATCTGCAGAGCACTTACACCATCTGAGAATGGGTGGATCTGTAGATTAAATGGAGGAGATCGCCTCTCTCTCTCCTTGAAATACAGCAAAGAATTTGTGAGAATTTTTAAATAAAGAGCAACTTATTAAACACTAAACCAGTTGTCTCTTTATACAATTTCAGTAGTGTATCAATATGTTCATTGCCCCCCCCAATTAAACTCAAGGTGTTCATACTTAAATTTAATAGAAAAGAACTGATCAGGCAACTAAGCAGTATGGAAGAAAAATGGATAGATGGTGTTATCCATCCTTGAAAATTTTTTGATTAGGGAAATGCAGAAAGTGAAGTTCCTCTTTAAACTGTATGAATATTTAGAACTTTCAGATATCAAAGGGTGGTCTTGCAAAGAAGTTTTACAGCAGCAAATAGCCTTTTAAATCCATTCAATCATTTCAAGCATTTCGAATGAGATCTATAAGTTGTAAAAGATGCGTCACTCTTCTTCCCTGAAGGACAGCAACTACTAACTTTTTATCTAGGTCTATTTTGAAATAGCCTCAAGAAGAAATCACTGGTAAAATAACAGAAATCATACAGGAATTTTCCTTACAATTTCACATACCAACATACATTCAACTCAACCATAAGCCAAATTCTGCATGATACAATCAAACTCTGATATGTTTATATGTTTTGTTTAAAAACTAAAATCCCAAATCAAACACCTGAAATTTGGCCCCTTATTCAAGGTATTTCCTAAAACAAATTACCTTGCTTCTTAGTATTTTTTTGCAAAAATGTTTTAAGATTAATAAGTTTACTTACCAATTCAAATTTAACTAATGTATTTTTTCTAACATATTTTGAAATATAATTCTTGAAGTGATACTTCTGAGTCAAGATTCAATGAAAGGTGGACATTATTGAAAAGCATGAAGTAATGATGAGGTTTAAATCCATTATTTAAATTATTTAAAAATCATCAGACTTGTGTATAAAGGTGTAGTGTTTGAAAAGCACAGAATGTTTGCAGAGAGTTCTGATTTGCCTCAAGGTTTTACCACTCACAGCTTGGGGGACTTGGGCAAGTTACTTAGTTTTAGTTGCCTCAGTGATAAGATCTGGAGGGTGATTGTGAGGTCCATGTGAGAGTATGAATCTGGAGGGCTTCATTCAGCCCCTATATGAGGGGCTCAGTGGATGTTGTCATTACGACCATTATCATCAGCATCATCACCACCACCATCATCATCACCATCATCGTCATCATCATCTCCTTACTTCTAGCTCTAGGTTTCGAAACTCCAGCAGCTCATTCTGGTCTCTGGCGTCCTGTAGTTCCTGCTGTAGTCGGTGATTTTCTGCCTCCTGCTTTTCTATCTAATAAAGTAAATCCTGAAGTTAGGTGAGCATTGCAAAAAGCAACTCTAACTTTGCAAAGCAAGCATGGATAGTGTTCACTTACTCAGTGAATCAATCATCTAGGCCATGAAAAAATTCCCAAGATGTGAGTAAGATAGTCTTTGGCTTTCCTTCTAGTTATCCATCAGCTAAGATGTCTGAGTCACAGAAAAAAAATGCCGGAAGACATCTCTGTTTCTGGGGATAATGTCTAGGGCTTCTGTGAATAGCAAATGTGAGCTACTCATATGCTCCTGTGGGTCAGACATGGCAGAGCAGAAAAAGCCATGGATTTCTATGAGTGGGACTGATGCCTCTCAGTTCTGGAGTTACCACTTCTCAGGGAAATATTTTTTTATTGTAAACTGACAATTTATAATTGTATGGGTTTATAGGGTAAAAGTGATGCTATAATTTGTGAATAGTATGTGGCATCATTAAATCAAGCCAGTTAATTCATCCATAACCTAAAATACTAGTCATTTTTGTGGTGATAATATTTGACATGTATGCTCTTAGGAAGTTTGAGATGTATGATGATTTTTAAAAAACACTTATCATATACAAAACTTCATTAATTCCAATTACTTACAGAATAAGGGCAAAATTCTTAATGGAATTCAAAAACTTTAGTAATCTGCTCACCATCTAACTTTAAATCCAGTTATAAATGTTATCTGTACCATCCCTAAACATCTCCTGAATACTCATGTGACTGACCACACACACACTAAAATCTGGCAACTCCAATCTACCTAGATGAAGTGACTCTTCCAGAATTCTCTGTTCTCTCTGAAAAGTGCTTCCCTATCTCCTTTTCTATAGAGAAAACTCTACACTCCTGGAGCACCAAGCTTTAAGGTCCGTAAGAACTTTCCTGAGGTGGGGGGAATCTACCCATTCAGAAGTGATACCTCTTCTTTCTGTTTTCCTATAGGACATTCTTATAGGACCTTTATACATGTGATGAAGCATAGAATTAAGCTAGTTGTGTTCAAATGTGCCTCCCCTTATGGATACTATAGATAGGCTCCATGTCTGAGTCATCTATGGATGTAAGGGATCAGAAAATCTTTATGAATGGCAATAGACTTTGGGCTTCCTTTGACATTTGTTGGATGGGTGGGCATTATGCACAGTAAGTATTTAAAATCTCAGATTTAGAAATACAAACCCAGGGGCTATTTCTTTTTATCACAGGATGAATCTTACTCACCAGAACATATACTTTTAAAGTAAAAAGTTTATTTTTACTGTCATTCCTGTTTTCAATTTATTTTTAGAAGCCAGAGCTCAAAAAATCTTCTTTGGACCAAATTAAAAAAAAAAAGACTAAAAGAAATCAGATATAAGACATATTGGGAATCATCTTTTTGTGACAAAAAATCAAGTAACATTACACATCTCTGAAATTAATAGGAAAGTAGAGGTGGAGAAATTATGTGATATTAATTAATGTAATCAACTCAAGTTTTTTTTCTTCTTTTCTTGCAGTGCTGGGGATGTAAACCAGGGTCTCACAACTACCAGGCAATTGTTCTACCACTGAGCTACATCCCAGCCCTTAACTCAAGTTTTTTTTTTTTTTTAATTTTTTTTTTTTACCCTAGATCTCAGTAGTCCAGTGAACTTTCAGACATCTCTAGAAGTTGACCTAGATAGTAAAGGAGATTCTACTTTCTGGAATCTTGTATTGGGTCAGTAATGGGATATTTGCTGGTTCTGGTAGTGAAACAATTAGACCAACTGTTCACAGACTTGAGTTCATGGGCTAAGGACAATGAAGTTTCTAAGGACAACAAAGTTTCTTGTAGGAACACTAACCTTTCCAAAAGCTCCAGGTTCTCGATTTTTAGATACCTATGCCACTGGGTATCTCAGCTCTGTCTTACATCATTCAGGAAATAAGACTTTGCAGAACTGGGAGTTTGGGGAGGGGGAGATGTGCATCTGTTTCTTCCTTATCATGCTGACCAGGGCATGGTGCTTAATTTTTATTACTTATCAAAGACTGAAAATATTAGTAGAAACAACCCCAAAATAATTTCTATATAACTCTGAACTGATCTACAGAATTATTTTTCTTACTCAAATAAGCTTTCAAATTCTGTTTCTATCAAGGATAATATAAGTTTTTTTTTGTTTTTTTTTTTAATCCTTGACTAGATCCATAGAAGGTAAATACTAAAGAGAAAGTTGTCATTGAACTTAAATCATTCTCTGTTAATGTAAAATTGCCTCAAATCAAAGCCAATGTTCAGACAACCAAAATTAATTACATATACTGGGCTGAAATCATGCTTTTGTATTGAACTTTGTTTACCAATTTTCCTGGACATGCTGTTTTGTTTTGGATGCATCTTTTAAAAACATTATTTCCTTAAGAAAAGAAAAAAGAGCCAGGCACAGTGGCACATGCCTATAATCCCAGTGGCTCGGAAGGCTGAGGCAGGAGGATTGGGAATGTGAAGTCAGCCTCAGAGATTTAGTGAGACTCTAAGCAACTTAGGGAGACCCTGTCTCAAAATAAAATATAAAAAACAGGTCTGGGGATGTGGCTCAGTGGTTGAATGCTCCTGGGTTCAATTCCTGGTGCCAAAAGAAAAAAGAAAGGAAAAGAAAAAAAAAAAAACCAAGCCAAGCTCAATGAAAAAGGTTAAAAGTGAGAACATAGTCTCTGCTGAGCTCAGCAGGGTCTGAAGAGTCATATGCTCATTTCCTTGCACAAAACAATATTTGTGGTGGGAGTTGGATTTTCTTGGTAGGTGGACAACCACATAGAATGTGTACGTGTGTGCATATATATATCTATGTACACTATGTGTACAGTATATATATATGTATATGCATACATATACATATATATATGGTTAACAGATCAGCGAGTTGCAGGAATCACACCCCTTCAAGTCTGTACAATGCGCAGCGTGGAGCCATGCACACGTGCCACTTAACTGATGGTGATGGTGGTGACGGGGATGCGGTTGAGCACGCAGCAGAGGACAGAGCAGCAGCGCCGGAAAAGCCTCCCCTTCCCTGGCCCCTGTGCCACTCCTGAGAGCACCCCCTGCTGCTCCTGGATCTCTTGTCATTTTCTCCTCTGCCCCACTAGGGTATTTCGCCCAACATACCTTTTCTAAAAGCTCCTGGTTTCTCTTAATGAAAAGTTGCTTATCTTCTACCCAGTGTGAATCCTGTTTGACAAAGAATATCGCGCAGTCAGCATTTCAAGAGTGGCACGAAAGAGCACGTGTCTGCAAACCACTTGGCCAGAGCTGTCTTCTTTCCACCCGGTGTGTTTGCTTGCCAACAGCTGGTAAGTGACACCCACCCCTGCCAGCTCCTTCTAGTTGCCAGGAAGATTTCGCCCCCTTTTCCCCTCACTTGCTACCTCTACCTTTTTCAGTCTGAATAATCCAGGACCAGCCTTCTGGGGACTCAGAAGTGACCACACAGGCATAAAGTGAAAAGGGTCAGAATGCACACAGGCTAGATACATATGAATGGAAACATTAAAATGCAGAACCATAGATGTAGCATAGAGGCAAAGAATGCAGCTGAGGGTTGGGTGGCTCTTTGTCTTAGCAGTTTGTGAAAACTCTAGGCTATTTGTATGGGGCTCCTCTTCCTCTGGCCTTTTCTCTCTCACCCCTCCTCATTCCTTGTTGTGGCTGGTTTCACACTCTGGCCAGAAAAACACCAGGGACAGAAATACAGAGTGAACATTCTGACACAGTTTGAGAAAGGTCACTGTGGAGAGCCAAGGCGTGTTCTGGGTTTGGCCCATGCATGGGGTGAGCTAGAGGAGGGTCAGACTGAGTTCCACATGTGCAGAAGAGATAGCAACCACATGCCTACCTGCCCTTTCTGAGCCAGCGTTGCTTCCAGATCTTCAATTTTGGCTTTATACCTCAGAACCTCTGCTTGGAGCTGCTCTTGAGCCTGGTGAAAAGGAAATTCCAGAACTAAACGAGCAAAATGGTCATCTGAAGCAGACCAGGTATCCCCACCAAAGAGACCCCCTATCATATTTGTAACATGTAATAAGCTTCTCCAGAGGACCCCTCCCCTCATAACTGAGATTTTTACACAGAGATCAGCAAAAACTTCTGCAGAGGGCCATTGTGGTTTGTAGCTTCCTCTTTTTAGTAAATGCCAGGTTTGCAGGGAAAAAAAAACTTGTAAAACCTGTGTCTAGCCTAAAAATATGAGACAAAGAGTAACTGTTATGTGCCCACCCACTGACATGAAACCACCCCATTTATAGATTTCCTATAAATCTAAAGGAATTTCCAGACTCAGGGTCCAGAGATTTTTAAGTGATAGATAGATACTCTGAATGGCTGTCTATCTGCCCTGTCTGCGCCAGAGTCGCTACATAATCCTGCTTCCTAAAAGTTCCTCTGGTGCCTGCCTCTGCCTTCCTACGTCAATTTGACATTTTTCTTTCTCTCATGTTCCTTCACTAGTTACTCAACAAGTGAGAGAGACGAGAGAGAAAAAAGAACTTTCTATGACAAAAGTATCTTTCTAAACTACCTCCATGATCTAAATTCTTGCTTAAAGCCCTCTGTGGCTCCCTTTATTGTCAGGTGAGTAGCCAAGTCCTTCAGCATGACATTCAAGAGAGACCATCTTTTCCTACTCCTCCTCAGCATGGAGTCTACCCCTTACCTGCCGGTGACATTCTTGCTTCATAAATCCTAGTTTCTAACTTGCCACTTCTCCATTTGAATGAGTCTGTTTCTGGAAAGCCTTGTCCCATTTTGCACCTCCACATCTGCCCATTCTTTCAGAGCCAACTTTGCACCTAAATCTAAATCCAAATCCTAATGTTTTAAATGCCCATTCCTGTGTCAGTGAAAATGTTCAGCAAAGACTGGTATGAAAAACAAATATTACAGCTTTGAGAAAACATACGAGGTGATTCAGGTAGACCCCTTTGTAATAATGGCTTGCCTGTCTGTTCCAAGCCAAAGTTTTATTTAAAAAAACAAAACAAAACAAAATTTACTCCCTTATGTACGCAAATGTGCATGTGTACATGTATGCTACCATTTAACATATATAATTGTAATAGTCATATTTCCTTCTAAACAACTGACAGCAGTTGCTGCAAGACTCTCCAGTATATTGTAGTCCCTTCAAAAACAAAATGAGATTAAAAAAATCACTTGATACTCATGCTCCCTCTTGCCATGTACAAATCAGTCTATAAGGCAGGAATAGTGTGGTAGCTATGACTTCGAAGTCAGAAGGCTTGGTTCAGAGCTTTGCGACCCAAGGTAAATAATTTATCTCCACTAAGCACATTTAACTTCTACTAAGTGATTTTTTCATCTTTTGCAACAAGGAGATCATAGTCCCTAATTCCTGCAGTTGTTTAGCATCACACAGCTGCATGTAGAGTGCCCAGCACACTGCCTGTAACGCGGCCAGCACTCGATAAATGTTAAGTATCAGTACTGTTTTTATCTTCCTTTCTTCTTGCCTTACCCCATCCCTCCCTCCACCTGAGGGTGGGTCACAGAGCCTTAGATTGTATCCAGAAGCACTCTGAGCTTCGTCCCTCCCTTCCTTCCTGCCTTTCTTTCTTTATTCCTTCCTTCCTTCCTTCCAGATAGGCTTGTGGGAGACACTTATGATATAATAGAATATTTGACCCAGTAAGAAGTGAGGTGGAATCCCAGCTTTGCCATTTACCAGTTGTGTGAACTTGGGCAATTCAGTTAACCTTTCTGTCTTATGCTCCCTTCTAATAAAAAAACTGCCTTAGGGAGCTGTCACTGGAATTAAGTGAGATATAGTCTATGAAAAATCTTGGTAGGCTGTCCAATGTAATATTACACCATTATTAAGCATGAAAAGAAACTAGCTAGCCATTGTTCTTGAAAGATAAAAGTTCTTTTTCAAAGCAAGAAACTAAATAAATGGTTTATCAAAATCCAATATTGTCTAGCTTTGAAAATCTAAGTTTTCAGATAGCAAGAATAGAACTATATACTCAACAAAAGTATCAACTAAATTGTTTGTAATGTCTTTAGATCCCAGGTGTCTTGACATAAAAGATAAGACAGTTCTAAAGGTGCAGAGGAGAGAAGGGTGCTACTGACATTTTCATGTGCCTGAGATTCACACTGCGACCACTCCAACCTAACTCAGAGCGCTCTGGGCATCTGGGCACCAACCTTGGCTTCTCGTTCAGCATCGATGATGCCCCCAGTCTGCTCCTGCAGCAAGGCATATGCTCTTTGGAGGGCCTGGTATTCTTTTGTTAATTGTCGAAATCTTAGCTCAGATTCTTCAGCTGCTAAACTCTTGAGGTTTGAAAAAAAAAAGAAAAAAGAAAAAAAAAAATAAAACAACCCCAAAGTAATTGTGTTGCATTCAGGTCCTGTGTTCAATGTGAATACTAACATTTAAGCACTTTTATAGGGAAGCAAAGGTTGTTTGATTTAACATTGTTTGACGTTATTTTTAAATCTCAAGTGCATGTATGGACACAAGTGTTGTAATGTTTACATTGCAAAAATGTATGAATTATTTTAATAAGATTTATTCATTTATACCTTTCTTTTTTATTTATTTTGATCATTGTACACAAATGGAGTATAACTGTTGTCTCTGGTTGTACTCCAAGTAGAGTTGCACCATTTGCATAATCATACATGTACATAGGGCAAAGATGTTTGTCTCATTCTGTTACTTTTCCTTCTCCCCATCCCCTCCCCACCCTCTTTTTCCTCTATACAATCCATCCTTCCTCCATTCTTTCCTCCCTCCCAACCCTTGTTATGTATCATTATCCACTTATCAAAGAGATCATTTGGCCTTTGGTTTTCTGGGATTGGCTTATCTCATTTAGCATGATATTCTCCAGCTCCATCCATTTACCTGCAAATGCCATAATTTTATTCTTCTTTATGGCTGAGTAATAGTCCATTGTGTATATGTACCACAGTTTCTTTATCCATTCATCTGTTGAAGGGCATCTACGTTGGTTCCACAATCGAGCTATTGTGAATTGAGCAGCCATGAACATTGATGTGGCTGCATCACTGTAGCATGCTGATTTTAAGTCCTTTGGGTATAGGCCAAGGAGTGGGATAGCTGGGTCAAATGGTGGTTCCATTCCAAGTTTTCTAAGGAATCTCCACACTGCCTTCCAGAGTGGCTAATTTGCAACCCTACCAACAATGTATGAGTGCACCTTTTCCCCACATCTTTGCCAACACCTATTGTTGCTTGTATTCCTGATAATAGACATTCTAATTGGAGTGAGATGAAATCTTAGGGTAGTTTTGATTTGCTTTTCTCTTAATACTAGAGGTGTTGAACATTTTTTCATGTATCTGTTGATTGCTTATAGATCTTCTTCTGTGAAGTGTCTGCTCAATTCCTTAGCCCATTTATTGATTCCGTTATTTGTATTTTTGGTGTAAATTTTTCGAGTTCTTTATAGATTCCAGAGACTAGTGCTCTATTTGAAGTGTGTGTAGCAAAGATTTTCTTCTACTCTGTAGGCTCTCTCTTCACATTGTTGATTGTTTCTTTTGCTGAGAAAAAGCTTTTTAGTTTGAATCTATCCCATTTATTGATCCCTGCTTTTATTTCTTATGCTTTGGGAGTCATGTTAAGGAAATCTGGTCCTAAGCTGACATGATGAAAATTTGGACCTACTTTTTCTTCTATTAGGTTCAGGGTCTCTGGTCTAATTCCTAGGTCTTGGATCCATTTTGAGTTGAGTTTTGTGCAGGGTGATCATTTATACATTTCTGATTATTTCCCATTTAGGCTTGGATATCAGACAACTTAGATCCAAATGCAAATAAACACACAGATTTTGGATCTAAATCCAAGGAAAATGATACTCAGAGTTTTACTCTTATTTCTTTTCAATACTTCCTATCCACAACTTCTTCCCCAGATAGTTCAAGGTCCAAAGCCTCAGAACTAACACAATCACTAGAGAGTTTTGTGAAAAATGAAGATTGGGGTATTTTACTCCCCAGATCGCGAGTCAGAGGATGTGTGTATGGGTCCAGGACTTTTCACTTTAATGAAACCACCTAGATTGCTCTGTTGAGGGTGGATCACAGTCTCAGATTGTATCCAGAAGGTCTCTGAGCTTGTTCTTGGGCTCACACCTTCCCTAGATGAAGGATGTTGGAGAGTGACTTTTATTTTGAAAGAAGTTTTCAACTTATAGAGCTGTAATTACAAAGAAGTTTCTAGAAGTTTTATATGACATAGGTGATGTTATTTTTCAGGACAGAATGAGGCCAACTGTTGTCTCTGCTGGTTACTGTTATGAGATCACTGAGCACATCATAAAGGAGATGAAAAGTGAATTTTTTCCTTCCCTTTAAAGGAAAGATTTGGTGACATCACACAAGCCTAGAGAAATGGAAGAGCTTACCTCATCCAGGTCATCGTCAGGAGTAGCTGGTGTTCGATCTGTTCTGAAGGAGGCCATGGAAGACGTCTCTGAATCCATGGAGTCCTCGTCATAGCCAATGAATGGGTCCAAAACAGGCCTCTGTGCAGAGGGAAAGCACGTGTTGACTGAGGGGACTACAGGTGGGGAAGGCTGGCATGTCGAAACACCATGCTGGCATACGTGCTGAAGAGCACCAAAGACACTCACTGCCATGCTTCTTTGATGAAAGAAAAATACTGGGCAGGAGCACAACAGTAGCAATGAACTTCTCTCCCATGTTATTTCATTTCTGGCTTATTCAGAAAGGATTCACATGACATTTCTTATCTTGATGAGTTAACGTAATTCACTCTCTCTGGTATTTAAAATATGCTCATGAGACTTTGAAAACCCAGGCACCTAAATGCTGACATGCAATACTATAATGCCTTCTCTGACCTCATTTTACAGGTAAGAACACATGAAAAACATATTTCTTAGAGTCAATGAAATATTTTAAAGAAAGAAAAGTTAGATTTATGTGAAGAGGATTATCAGATCTTTAGTCTTGTCACCCAATTCCACATCTAAATCAAATGAGGTACTTAGTAAAAACAAACACTGAAACCCAACAAACTAGATAACAAGACTTCTGTGGGCTCTAATAGGCTATCCTGATACTGGTAGATTGAGAGTGTCATTATCAATAATATTTATTGTTCAAGAGAATAATGAAAATATATTGATAGGATGAGAATCAAACTCTAGTATTATACAGAGGGAGACATCAAAGCATGTCTACCTCTTGGGTGTTCTTAGATTGTAACTTTTTAACTTGTGAAGTGAGCCTTTCTATGTTGAACTTAGTGGTTTCTCCATATAACTCAACATAGGAAGTCATATTAAAGCAAACAATTATTTCAGACTTTGAGAAATGTCAAGAGAAGAGATTTTCTTTTAGCAAATAAAACTCATAGTTTGCTGAGTTCAGGAACATCTGATTTATCACATTTTTGCAGGAAGATTCCTTGGCAAGCTCACCTCTCTGGCTATTTGTGGCAAATGCCTGATAACCTAGTTTTCTCATTACCTTAATGGGCTTGGAACTTCTTCTATGCCTTTTCCTACGGATGAGCTTTTCTCTGTCCTGGAAAACAGATAAGGGTTTTTGAGAGATACAGTTGGTACATACATCCATTTGGTTTTTTTTTTTTTTTTTTTTTTAAAAAAGATTGTTTTTTTTCTTGCGGGTTTATTTTCTTTTCTTTAAAATAATATTTTTGTTTGGAAAATTTTGGCAACTTTTGGGTTTGATACTGGAGTATTTTCTGAATAAGAATTTTATACTGTTCCTGATGATTTATGTGGTTTTGAAGCCTCACCATCAGGAAGTGCACTGTGTTTCTAAACCAAATCTTCTGTGTTAATTATATTTAAAAATCAAGTAGCTTTGAAAATCATCACTTATATTCCCCAAAGCACAGTTTTCTGTTTTCCCAGCCCCCAGATTACTTTAGGTTCGTGTTTAGAAAATAACATTTCACAATAAAGTGAAACTTTATTCTTTTCATTTCTTCATTTGTAAAGTACAGAATGCTATCTTTTGGCTATTTTGTGGAACTTTGGATCCTGCACCCTGTGAAAAGAAGACAGGGAGCAGAGTATCTAGCTCATTGGAATCATCTAGTGTTTCTGTTTTGTTTTATTTTTATTTATTTCTTATTGGGGCGGGGAAATTATAGTGATCAAAATTTGTTTTTTATTTGTTCTTCCTATGAATGGAAATACAGAGAGAATTTGGGGATTACTTATTAAGCACTCCATGTATGTACTGCACAAATTTAAAGCAGATGTTCTGATAAACATGTCTAAACAGACCAGAATTCTGTAAGAAAATTACAGGTTAATCCAGGATGTTCAAAGTGAAAATGTGACATTTATTAGTTATTATCATGTGGAAATGAAGGGAAGAACCCAGAATTTCCAACCATATTTGAAAAATAATGTGTTTTCAGCAAATAGCATTTAGGCCTTTACAAGCAAAAACATTTTGGTCTTGAAATCTCACTGTAGCTAAGACTTTTTTGTTCTTTCTTTTGGTACTGGGGATTGAACACAAGGTTGCTTAACTACTGAGCCACATCCCCAGACTTTTCATATGTTTTATTTTGAGACAGGGTCTCTCTCCATCCTTAGGGCCTTGCTTAATTGCTGAGGTTGATCTCAAACTTGCCATCCTCCTGCCTTAGCCTCCTGAGTCACTGGGATTACAGGCATGCACCACTGCACCCAGCTGTAGCTGAGACTTTTAAAATGTATATGCATTGTAATACTTAGATTACCCTCCTATTAGTGTATGCATTACAGCATATACTCAACATAGAAATTGTTTAAAGGATAAACAATAAATGACTACAAAATGGAGTCATAAATTTCCCTCTCTTAATGGCAGTGAACCATCTTGCTCATCCATTCTGCAGATTATCGCCTAACCCCCGTTTCTATTTTCTCAAGTCTGTAGGTCTTGGCCTGGTTCTGAAGTGCAAGGGATCAAAGATATTCTCAGAACAAAGGAAGCAAGGCAAAGAAGAGAACTCAAAGGCATCCAAGATCTTAGCCCATGTTGCAGACAACACAAACCTCAGCCAGGTGTGATCAGTGGCAGTAACTGCTCCCCTATACAGCAGGGACTGAAGCATGGTCAGAAAATTTGGACTGGAATTCCAGTTCTGTCATGTAATTATGTTGTTATTCATTCAGCAAATAATTACTAAACTATATTAGTTAGTGTCCAGTGTTAGACACTGATTAAGTATTAGACACTGATTAAGTGTTGGGTAGCAAGAGGTGTATGGTCCTGTTACTATAAGGAAAATATTTAATCATTGAGCCTCAGGATTCTAATACTGGAAGGCAATTGCAAGATACATTCCCACCCTGCAAACTTACATAGCAATTCATTTCAAGGCTCTTTTAAAGTGCTTGGTAAAAAATAAATAAAAAAAAAATAAAGTGTTTGGCAGCTATTATTTATGCTACCGAGTTAGTTAACAAAGGATTATAAATGAAAAGGTCTAAAGCAGTTTAACAATATAAAATATCTTTCGAATACAGTCTCCTAAACATAATTACATACTGAACATATGAACTTGGGCCTCTGGGGTTAATCCAAAATTATTAAGTATTCCACAGTGTGTTGATTTGTTGGCTACTTGTCATGGTTTAGGTATGAGGCGTCCCTGAAAAGGTCATGTTTAAGACAATGCAAGAAAGTTTGGAGGTGAAATGGTTAGGTTATGATAACTTTAACATAATCAGTGCATCAATCTACTAATGTGGATTAACTAAATGTAGATAGTTGGGGAGTGGCTGGATAAAGTGGGTCACTGTGGTCATGCCTTTGGGGTTTATATTTTGTCCCTGATGAGTGGAACTATCTCTGCTTCCTGATTGCCAAGTCCTGAGCTGCTCTCCTCCTCCATGCTGCTCTGCCATGATGCTCTGTCTCACCTTGGGTCAAGAGCAATGGAGCCTGTGGACTGAGACCTCTGAATCTGTGAGCCAAATAACCTTTTCCTCCTCTATTTGTTTTTGTCAGGTCTTTTTATCACAGCGATAAAAAGCTGACTAATACACTACTTGTCCTTGGGAACAGCATAGAGTTTGCAGATTGATCCAGAACCTACCCTTGTGAGTTCATCAATAATGTTCTGTTGCTCAATAACCTGAAGTTTTAGGAACTCTGTTTCTTGATCTTCATTAGCTTGGTCGAGGTCATTCAGAGATTTTAACTTCTTCAAGGGTGGGTGGGTCGTTATTTTTTCTTTCTGATTTGAAAAGAAGAGAATACAGATAGAAACATTAAAAATCCCTAAGTTCAGTCATTAATATAATACATTGGCAGAAAGTTTATGAGGCTCCAGCTAAACATTATCCATTTAGAATACACACTTTTACACACGCCAACTAAAAACCTCAAGTGTGTTTTATCCGTGATAATATGTTGAAGTCATTGGGGGATTTTCTGAAAACCTCTAGGGCTGTGTTGGAAATCTGTTAAGGATATCTTGTCCATACATACTGCCAGTGATGGTTTCCATTCCCCATCTACTCTGCCAGTTCTTAGAGGTGTCCCTCTATATAGGTCTGTAAAGGGTACATTGGAAAGAGGTTTCCGTGGCTGAGGAAGCACACTGAAGATTTGCTTTTGGAGAATGTGCAGACTCCTGGAAGCACTCCTCCAGTTCTGTAAATTTAGAATCCCCATAAAATTCAGAGGCAGCAGCCTTCCCTTGCTTTCTTCCTTAAAGCTTCCTCCCTTACATAAGGAAAAACCCAAATAGCATGATGCTTCAAAAATAAGCTGAGAAAAACAGCAAGTCGGGCTATTACAAAGAAAGAAGGAGTACAGGGAAGGAAACTTCAGTTCTGTAGAACCTGCAGTACCCACCATCTCTGAATTTTCCTTGGTAACGGCTTTGAGTTTCTCCTCCAGGCGCTGCAAAGACACCATCAGCTCGTCGTTTCTCTTGGCGAGGCACTTGTTCCTTTCCAGGAGAGGTTTACATTGCTTTTCTGTTTCCCGCACACGTTTTAACTGGGAAGAAACGTTAGAATTTGTTTGTTTGGGGAGGTGGGGGAGAGGGGCAGTCAATTGGTGGGAGAGAAAGTACCCTTGGAGCCCCTTTGTCTGCTTCATTGACTTTCCAATCCTCCATTTAACAGATCCACTTCTTTGTTTCCAGATTCTTCTAATGGCTTTTCATCACTTTCCTCAAAACCCTGTGCCGTCTATTACCCTAGAGGAGGTGCTGCAGAGACACTGCTTTTGGAAACACTCCGGAGCAACAGTTCGCTTTGCTCTCCCTAGCAATCCCTGTTTCCCCACTCCCTTCAGCCCCCTTCCCTGGACCTGGGATGGCCTCTCAGTGATAAAACCGCTCATCCAGATCAGGAGTCATCAAGTAATGCAACCAGGACCTGAATCCATCAATTTCCTTAGAGATTTTGCCTTGATCACCTGATTCATACTAAAGCTATTTATTTTTAAGGAATATATTTATTGAACAACCAAATATATTTATATGTATACAAACTGTATTGACATTAGTGTTAAGAATATAATTCTTACCAAGCTTAGGCAAAGTATGATTTTATTGTTATCCACACATAACCAAAAATGACTCTCATTTTCCCAGTTCTAAGCCTGGGTTTTCAACCTCGACACCTTTGAGATTGTTGGAGAAATGTTTCTGTGATAGGGGTTGTTCTATGGGCCATGGTATGTTCAGCAGCATTCTTGCTGTCTGCCCATTAGATGCCTGCCATTTGTGACGACCAAAAATGTCTCCAAATGCTGCTCAGACGGCTTCTGTAATTTAGAACCATTAGCCTAAATTTATGCATATTGTCTTGAGGCAATACTCTCAAGACTCTCCTATTTGGATGATGCTTTTTATGGCCGATCTACTTATTTATTATGGATTTCCATGTTCAGCTTCCCATGATCAGTCTCTTCTTTTTGTAACAGTGATTCTGAATGTGAAAATGTATTGAGGGAGGAGTGACAAACACAAGGAAAGGGAAGGGGTATCAGAAACTTCTAAGAATATTCTTTAGAGTTATTGTTGCTATTGAGAGGTGTTTTGGGACGTGCTGAGGTACTCTTGGCTAGCTATGAATATTCGAAAACATTCCCTTTGAGAACCTTAAACAGCACCCTCCCGACTTCAGTCCAAGCTCCATTTGAAAACTTCTATTTTATACTTAAATTCAGATATGATTTATTTTCCTAAATAATCTTACATAATTCTATGTTCTTGAGCTTCAGTGCCGAATCATTAATACTGAATATCAAATATATATACGGACAAAAAAAAGTTCACTATTTTAATTTTTATCTCTTTTCTGGAGGTCAATGATCTGATTTTTAAATATTTAAATCTACTTAATTTTACTACTCACAGAAAATATAGATTAGCAGAAAGATAGGGAAATCTTAGAATTATAATTCTAACAAAACATACATCAATAATCTGTTCCATGGTACCCCCCCAAAATGTCCCTTTTAAAAGATATATATTAAATGCAACAAAGAAAGATCGAAAGTAAAGCATATACATATATATTTGCGTGTATATTTAAGTATATACACATATGTATTCATGCAAACACTAAAATAAAAAAATGTGATTAAGTTCAATTAATAATATATTTTAAATCAAGTCCTAGAGCAAATAAAGTATTTCATAATGACAAAAGGATAGTATGCCAAAATCTTGTCACAAATTCTAACTGATATGCATCTAGTAAAATAACTTTAAATATACATAAAGCAAAATCGACAGACATAAGAAAATATACAGACAAAACTTTTGGGAAAGCATGCAGACAAAAATATCAGTAAGGTTACTGAAAATTTTAAATAGACTTAACAAACTTGAATCAAAGTATAACTAATAATTATAGAATATATCTTCTTTGCATGTGAACATGAAACATTTTTAAAATTGACCATATCCTCAATCCACAAAGCCAATCTCTACAAATTCCAAAGGAAAAATCAATAACAAAAATATAACTCAAAAACCTCCAAATTTTTAGAAATTAAGCCAAATACTCCTAAATAGCCATGGATCAAAGAAGAAATTGCATGTGATTATAAAAGATTTCGAATAAAATAGCAATGCATGATGAGACATCAAAACTTGGGGGATGAGGCTAAAACCAGACCTGGAAGGACAATTATGGCCTAAAATGCATAGTATTTTTTTTAAAAAAAGAGGTTGAAAATAACTCCTTTATATGAACAACTCCATTAAAAATGTAAATAGTAAGCCACAGAGCAGGATATTTTAAATACAATATCCCACAAATGATATTTTCTCATCATTTTAGCCTTAATATTAATAAGAAAATTAGAGGAAACACAATAGAAACTGAGCAAAAGGCTAAGGGAAAAATCAAGAGGGAATCCAAAAGGTTGGGAGATGTTTGCAAGATTACCCAACTTCATTAGTAATGTTAAAAGTCAAAATTAAAATAAAAATACAGATATAGCTCATGGTCACCGAAAGGCCGAAATTAACAATTATCTTTGCATGTTGCCAAATGTGTCCAGAAACTGCAACTCTCATATGGAGTTTGATGGAGCCATAAAAGTTAAAACAACTTTAGAAAACTGCAATTACTGCGGAGGCTGACTACATGATACTCGAGGATCCTCTAGTTCTATTCTTGCATATTTCCACCAGAAATGGACACATTTTTCACCATGTAGCAGCACCATTCCTAACAGCCTAAAAGTGTTGTGGAACAAGGCACAAACAGCCCTTGACCATGGAATGAATAAATACCTTGTGATATTTTAATTGAATACTATGGTATAAAGAAAGGGTTCTCCATAGCAATGGATGAATCTCACGAACATAAAGCTAAACAAAAGAAGTCAGACACAAAAGAGTAAAAATTGTATGATTCTGTTTAAATGGTGATGCCTATGGGAATAGAAGTCAAAACAGTGGTCATCTACGAAGAATGGTGAAGGGGAGGGGTCCTGAGAAGAAGAGGGTTTGAGAGCTGGTGATCTGCTCACTCATTTGGGTGGTGGTTGGGTGGGTGTGCCACTTTTTGAATCTATATTGAACTGTACCTTCATTATCTGTTCATTTTCTTCTATTATGTTATTGCTGTAATATAATACCTATTTCCAAGACATAAAGTTTGATTGAGTACAACTCACCAATTCATTTCGTTCATCTCCAAGCAAAGTGTTCCTATCTTCTAATTTTCTTATAGTGGCATTTAACTCCGCTATTCTCTTTTGATTTCTTCGCAAATCCTATACATGAAAATTAAAAAGGGATTTCATCTTTAATGCTTTTCACAAAATTTTGGAATGCATTTATTAAAGTCATAGGCTCACTTCTTATCTAGCTCATACAGTGGTATCAAAATTTCTCTTGTTCAGAGAAGAGTAAATATTTACCCTTTTCTAATTCCCAATATTCACCACTTGGGTTGAAGAGCAAGCCAGGTGGAAATTGCAGATGGATTCCACATGGAAGACACTCACAGGAGTTCAGAATCATAGCAGGGGCTATGGCAGAGTGCTGGATCATTTTATCTCAGCTCTGTGCTGTGAGACCAAGGTTGTGTGGTGATTGCATGAAGTTCAAGGAGCATCCCTCATGTCATGGCTGCACATTGCCTTCTATTACTAATTAGAAAGCTGTCCTGACCTTACATTCTGCCACAGAGAGGACAGATTAGGAAGTAGCTATGGGCTTTGTAAATTTCTGCATACAACTGGAGAAAAAGATCAGACTGAGGAAAGTACATTTCCTTTGGGTATTAAAGGCAGTAGTTTATATGATAGTCTACACTAAAATATTTTGCCCAGCATGACTGGCTTTCTCACAGGGAGAATTGCCATGAATCACCTTACACAGCAGTCATGACTTCATTCTGTACTCATGTTCACAGGCTGTCATTATCATTATCATATGCTTGCAATTCCAATATCATTTTCATTTTGAGAGGGCTGTTGACAGACCAGTTGCACAACCATCATATCCCTAGATTTACAATCCTAGGGAATTCAGCAGTACAGGTAAACTTCATGGAGGTCATAACCTGTTCAAGGTCTTGTGGCTCATGTCAACACATCAATAGAAAATCTGTATTGGATGTTAACTAGACACCAGATACTGTGCTCAACATTTCATGCATCATTTCTTCTGATCCTTGAACTTCCTTCTGGGGTGCTAGTATAGCCTCTACCAATGAGGAGAAGCTGAACAGTGAAGTGATTTGCCTAAGGTTACTCTGCTAATGTCAGATCCAGAATTTGAACGGAGTCTGATTCTAGGACTCACTCCCTGACAATTATGCTACAGTGTAGGTAAGTGTCAGCGATAGAACTAAAACATACATCTGCTGCATCCTAGATCAGTATGCTTTCCACCACCTACTAGGATATATATATCCTGAAAACCAATTCATAAATTATTCATTACTTTGTTCTAAGTAGTACTTTGGAACTCATCTCTATTCCTAAATAATACATTTTCATCTTTTTAGCAGCTAAATAATTTGAAAGGTAATAGCCAACTACATTCAGGCTGACTTCTCTTGCTATCCTTTCAAAAATAATTTCTCGTGTAAAATGAGGAAAATCCAGAAAAACAAATGGCAAGTTCGATCAGACTAGAAGCTTTCACACAATGATTTTAAATGGTTTATTCTTTTTACAGGTATGTCTTTTGACCTTTAAGATTATAATTGTCTTCACCAATTTCTAACCCAACTATTAGAGGGAAAATTACCAGTTTTGGCAAGAGGCAAAATATTTTCATTTCATTTATGATTCTAATAATAGACCTAAGTTTGCATAGCCATTGCTTGGATAGAAGCATTCTATGAAGGATTTAAAAAGATCTATAATTCTCATGTGATCTGCTAATGTAATACAGACCACTTTGTTGGTTATGAATTTAGAAAACCCTGTTCCCAAGATATTAGCTGATTTTATAGTAGGAGGTGGAATTGATTTCTGGGTAGTAACAGGAAAAGAGCTTAAGTGAAAAGTAAAACTTGGGGCTAAATAAAAGATGACTCCAGAGTTCCCAACCCCAACTTGCATGGACTTACGGGGCTGCTGCAGTGTTCCGAGCCATCTCCTGCCCTTCCTGGGATTTCCCGTTTGGGGCTGCTCATGTTGCACTCAGCCTCCTTAACCAGGAAGAGCTGTTCATCCAAAGCTTCCTTCTGCAATTGGAGTTTCTGTACATAGCCCGTCTGGGTCTCCAGTTCCTTTTCCAGGGAAAAGATGATCCTGTCCTTGGCTTTGATTTCATCCATCTGAATGAAATGAGATCCAGGACATTTTAACAATGCTGTAAAGAAATGCACTTTTCAATGGTAGGAGAACTTGTTTCTTCTGATTGATAGAGGGGGGAAAAAACCCTGAATATGACGAGTGTATTGAACTTATGAATATGATGGGGCAACAATGTATAATAAAGGGCCATCCCAGTTTAATTAGGTGGCAAGCAGAGCAATTTTTCCTCTCTGTGTGTCCTGTACAGATGTTCTCATTCAATGTATTGTTTGAAATGGTCTGGGGTGGTTAGATAAGGAAAGGAAAGTCCAACTCGAGAATGGGTCATTAGTGTTAATAAAGATGGATACTGAATATTCTACTACAATGTTTCCCAGGACAATTTTTATGTTGCCTTCTCTTCAGGGAAATGTGCATTTGAGTTCAATCCAAATAGTGGTTGCAAATATTAACTGGTCATTTATCACTTCAGACTTCTCAGTAGTCTAATGATCTTCCAAGACTAAGATGTTTGCATTCAGCTAGTGAATTTGGAGGAAGGTCCTCTCAATGGTTCATGTTATATGGTTCTTTCCAAATCTCATCCATATTTCAGAGCAGCCAGTACTTGGCAAACATTTTGTCATTTTTGTCAGAAAATCATGGTTGGGACTAGAACTGGGATGGAAAATACCTGGTAATAGTCACTATTTCTCCTTCTGCATCTGTGGGATATATTTATTGATCCCAACATGCATTTGTGCTAAGCCTGGGTATGGCCTCAGAAGTATTTCTCAGCTAAAGGGCACAGGCTTTCAATAACAATTGACCAGACTTCCATTGAACTGAAATTTTTCTGCTGTCCCTGGATGAGGGCTAATGAAGTAAATGTTGGCAAACAATTTTGAAGAAAGCCTAGTTGTTGGGTGAAAACTTTCTTTTCATTTTATTACATTCCATGTAAATATTTGAAATGCAAATGGGAAAAGACGCTTAACACAAATGTTGTGCTATTTTTTTCTTCCTAAAAGAATCTCCTTATATTTAAGAAATCACTCTCTTTTTTAATTATTATTTTTTGATTCATTGTACACAAATGAGGTACAACTTTCATTTCTCTGGTTGTATACTTTCTTTGTATGTTCTTAAGACCAGAGGAAAGAAAGAAAAACGTTTGGGATAGAAATTGTTAAACATGTGTAAAGTATTTTCCACATGTAAATGCCAGTGGGCTATTGCTTCCAAGTCATTTAAATTTTAGGTTAATTTTGGGAGGGCAGTGTGCTGTGGTATGGAGGATCCTAAGATAACATCTGATAACATGGTATGGAACCAGGTACTACTCTAATAATTGGGAGAAAGTATCATCTGTAGTTTTTACAGCCTTGCACAGGACTCTCAAGTCCAGCATTATTTTTAACTTACACAGTCATTCATCAGGCTCACCACGGGTAATGTTCTTCATGGTTCAATACAGCTGCAGATCTGTGTGTTCCGAATTCCGATGCACTCTGCCTAACCCAAGTTGCTGGGGAATCATCCTATCACTGCCCATATGGTCACCACCATCATCACAACTGAGATTTACTGATCTTTTACCATATTTGAAGTAGAATAGTCAGAACATTATAATCCTAATTAGTGGGTTTTGTTATTACTCCTTTATAGATGATGACTGAGAACCTGAAAGATTAAACCTTGGTCATACGCAGCTGGCTAGGCAGTGGGGAAGCCTGGTTTTCAATTCAGTATTCTGATTATAGAATCCATTCTGTCAGGACCTAGGCTATCCTGACTCCAAGATTGCCCATATTCTCAAAAAGGTTCTCTGTAACTGGCACTGAGGAGGCTCTACAGCACTGTGGTGGTGAGAATGGACTCTGATCTCAGAACACTGAAAATAAAGCAAAGCTTTAGCTTTTAGATGGGAAGGGGTATGTACCTGAATTCTCAGATAAGTTTTACTAGATAAATCAGCTTTCATTTCTGTCCCTTCCAGTTCCAAAAATGGAACTGGGGTATGGGTAGGGATAGATAAGAAAAAGGAAAAAAAGAAGATGCATGCATATGTATTACTGAAAATTTCCTGTGGTATTTTGTTTGCACTCAATTTTTGGACCACTCTTCAGGTAGTTTAAATTTTACATTTTTATTAAGAGGGATTTCATGTCTACTTCAGCAGCATGCTAGTAAGGAAGTCATAGAAGAAATTTATGGCCAGGCACAGTGGCACACACCTGCAATTCCAGCTACTTGGGAGGATGAGATAAGAGAATCTCAAGTTCAAGGCCAGCCTGGGCAATTTAGCAAGACCCCATCTCAAAAATAAAAAATAGGAAAGGACTGAGGATGTAGCTCGATGATGTAGGACCCCTGGTATCAATTCTTAGTAAATAAATAAATAAATAAATAAATAAATAAATAAAAATTTACAGATTAACAAATGAATATACTTGTATGTTTTACATCGAAAACCATTAACAAAAATATTTAATGCTGAGCTTTCTTTTCATTTACCTACCTGCTGACTCCAGCTTTCATAGTCTTGATTCTTTCTTCATCAGCCATTGACACTTTAAAAACCAAAGACAGAGCAGGGACCAATGTTTCTGCACTGTGTTTGGTTTTTATTGCCGAACAATGCATTATGAATTGCAGATATAAAAATTCAGAGAGTGTGGCAACAGCAATATTTTAGTCATTCTCTGTTACATTACAAAAAAATTACACATGTTCAGCTTTTTAAAATGTTCTATGGTAACCACTTTTGCCTTAAAATTTAAATACTAGACATATCCAAAGAACATGATTAGAATTCTTAGAAAACAATTGCTTAGAATTGGCAGACGCAGGAAGAAAAGTATAGTGTTTTTTCTAAGAAAGTACTGTTTTTCGAGAAGCATAAAGTACGTTCTAATTGGTGATGGTTGATTTAGTAAGATGTAACTAATATACAATTAATACCAAAAACCTGCGTATAGATGAACATAAATGCTGCTTCTAAGATAACTGACATGGTCAATGTAGGACATTTTAGCTTTTAGATGATGGTTACATTTGTTTTATTTTTGAGCATGATGAAAGATCTACGTAGATTTGGTGATACAAGTTAAAAGGAAAGACCCAACCTGCAGGGACGAGGTAAATCTTGAATATTGCAAATAGCCAACCAGTTACTTAGTGATAACATCCAATTAAGAAATTATGACTCCTGTTTTGAATGACCCTGTGTATTTTGAGAAAAGATCAATTTTCAAGGTGAATAAAGATTTTATAGCTGTGTCTCTTTCTTTCAGACATGGATCCTGGAAAAAAGATTGGTGAATCACTCTGGATGTTCTCAGTGGCTGCCATTTGCAGACATTTGAAAATCACAGAAACATTCCCTGTGCCCTGTGAAAATCCCAGTGAGGTTTTATAGATGAAAAGTCCATAAAACATGCAAACATTGGAAGCATTCATAATTTAGAATATTTTTATAGATGTTAAAGAAAACAATGGTCATGAAATAGATACTCTCTAAAAAAGTAGGAATAGGAAGAACCAGTTACTACGAGAAGGGTGATTCCAAATTCTCTTAGGTTTTACAATTTTCTCTTTGGGCCTGGGCATATCCATCTGTTTACCTAGCTACCTGAATACCTGTTCACCTATCTTGGATTTTGAATAGAGCACTGGACAATAATTGGGCATTGTGCATCGTCCACTGACAAGGAAACACCTGAAAAAGCAAATCAAACGGAGCTCCAAGCCTAGAAAGAGAAGGCTTCTGCCCCGTGTGGTCGGATGGGATTACTAACCAGCCTCCGAATATCCCGCTCCGACTCCCACTTGATCTTTGAGATGGCTTCTTGGTGGGACTGATGCTCACTCCTGAGATCCCCAGCCTTGATTTTGTCCGCTTGGATCATATTGCTCAGAGCCTCGTCCACCTGCTTCTTGGCCGTTTTCAGGTCCGCAATTTCCTGTAAGAGCTTAAGGCGCTCCGCATCAAACAGTTTCCGGGCTTCCTCCCGGGCCTCAATGGTGAGCGCTGTCCTTACTTTGTCACTGCTGCCGTCCCGGAGAGCACACAGAGCCGACTTGAGCCTCTGGATCTCTCCATCCCGCACCTTCACTGTCCTTGACATTTCTTGCTCGTGCTGCTTGATGAGATTCTCCCTCACGGCCTGCAGCTCCTTCATCTTCTCCTCATGGAGCTTGGCTTTGAGTTCTGTCACCAGGACTGTGTGCTTGCGCTGCTCCAGCTCACGAATCCTCTTTGCTTCTTGGGTCTTCTCTCTTTCAAGCTTTGATACCTAAAAGCAGAGAGGCAAAAGGATGAAAAGAAATAAGCCTCAAAGAAAAGGTGCGCTCCCAGGCAGGATTTACAGTTCATGGCTGCTGTGATCACTTAATTCCTCATCCCTTTTCAAATTCCAGGCCATGGTGTGCTCAGAGGGGAGGGAACCACCAGCCTTAAAGCTAGAAATGCAGTGTGTAAAAGGAGGAAATGCCTAAGACTGTTTATGTGACTTTGTTTGGACAAATGTTTGAAGTTCTGCAGGCCACATTATTCAACGTGTGGCCTGCAGACAAGAAGTCAGCTAGAAGTTGGCTGGAAATGCAGAATCCTGGGCTCCATCCCAGACTTATGAATTAGAATGCGCAATTTAATAAATTCCCAGGCAATTGGAATATACATTAAAATTAGGAAGTATTGCTCTAATGGGTTTCCCCTAGGAGGAAAAGAGTTCAATATACTGCAACTGGAGAGCTTTTTAGACTCTACAACCCTAGTTGGATACAAATTGGCATCTCCAAATAGCTGATAGACTGATACTGTGATTAGGCTAGTACATTGGTGACTAAGATGATATTATAAAACCATGGGTGGAACAGAATATGCTACTTCTAAAGGGGATGGTGAAAAATAGCTGACAATGGCCTTAACCTTACCTGTCTTAGTACAGCAACCTAGCTCCTTTCCCAAGCTCTATGCACATACACACATGTAAACACCAGTCAACCAACAAACAAACCAGCAAAAAAAACAAAAAAAACTGCAGTCTGTAGAGTCCTTTGTGTTTCAACACAAAGGCAGTTATTTCTACATCCCCAATGCCTCTTTACATCCTTCTCCATGCTTAGTTGAATTCCTGTCCCTTGCTGTCCCCACACCAACACTCCAGGTGGATTGAAGTATTCCTCCTAACCTTCTTACCTTCCAAGAATTCTGCCTAAGATAATATTCTGTGTTTTGTTACATTTGCAGTATGATGGAGGACTCCTGAGCAATGGCACTCACTGCCTTAATCTGACTGAGTCAATCTATGATTCAAGACATCAGGGTGGTGTGTGGCATTAGTAGCTTGAAAAAGCCTATCAGTCATCCTGTCCTGAGACCCCCTCCCCACATTTCATCTCTGCTGCGGGCAGAGATGGTCTTCTCCATCTCTATCATTACACACACACAGACACACACATGCACACACACACATACACACACACACACACACTCAGAATAAACTGGAAAATGAGAAGAAAATCCCAGGAGTAACACCCAGCTGAGTAATATTGAGTCTGCCATTTGTCAGACTATAAGATTTCACAAAATAATAGTTGAGAGCCTTTCTGACTATAAAAAAAAAATAAGATTCAAAGTCTATTTAAATCTTGGTAATTATAAAGTATTTGTGATTTTACTTACCTCAGTAGCTTATACATCTTTATCTATAAGAGTATATTCTAGGTCCACATAGCATTTTATGACTATTTCATTTTTAAAGACAATGATTATTTCAGGATGGCTTTTTCTAAAAGAGCTTGGAACACAAGGGGACCTGGTGAAATAAGCAGTCAGGCATCTTTAAATCACCTTCGTCCTACTCTCTTCCAGCTCAAGTTTAAGGCTGGTTCCTAGATGCCTGTTCTCTCAAGTGCTCTAGAGCTGGTTGTCGAGGATGGTGGTCATTACATGCACTGAGCACTTGGAATGCTGCAAGTTTGAGTTGAGATTTGCTCTAAGCACAAAATACACTCAGGATTTTGAAGAATTATTGTGAGATAAGGAATATAAAATTTCTTGTAAATCATTTTTATATTGATTGTAAGTTAAAAATAGCAGTATTTTGAATAGAGTGAATGGAACAATAGCCATGGTCCAATCCATCCTGCTTCCTGTTTTTATGAATAAAGTTTTATTGAAACATATCCATGCCCATTCATTTACATATTGCTTGAGGCTGCTTTTATTCCACAGTTTAGTTGAGCAGTTTCACAGTACTGTCTATCCCACAAACCCTAAAATATTTACTACCTTTCCCCTTAAACGAAAACTTTGCTGATTCCTGTTCTAGAAAATGCATCTTTTTAGAGGAAAGGTCTTATTTTTTTATTGATTTAGAAACTCAGCTTACCCATATAATACATCGGGAAATCTCAAGTGATAAAAACTTAGACTTCTTCAATTTCAGCAGGATATATTTATGTTGGGCATTTGGAACTGTGTCATGACCACAAGGGCTAACAGGTTATAAGTTACAATGGGAAGTTCTAGCAATTTTTCCTAGCACAATGAAAAACTGTAGTAAAAATAGAAAGGGGATAAAAAATTTGGGATCTGTATTTCTCTTTCACCATCTTCTGTCTCTAAGAAACTTGCTTGGAAAATGTGAAATGGTTATTTCTAGGTTTAAATCAGAAAACACATGAGAAAATAACTTCTGTAAAGTACTATGACATATAAGGTAATATAATTATTAGATATGATAGAAGACACCCCATCTAAAATTATTTATGTCAAATCCACTTTAAGTACATAAGACTGTATCTCCCTGTGATTCTATCATTTCTTTCAAATAATAAACATCAGCCTTTTATTTATGTAGATAGGGAGATGAAAAAAAGAAAAAAGTGAAAATACAGTTGCAGGGAAAATATATTCCAACCTGAAGACAAACCCAAATATAAAAAAGCTCTGACCTTCCTGTCTATCAATTAAAAGAATTCATAAAAGCAAAGGAAGTTCAAAGGAATTGAGTAACATTTGACATTTTTTATGTCCACTTATTTTAGTTGTCATGGGAACTGGCCTCTTTCGGAGGATTTCTAGGTATGAACTTTTTTCCCATTAATCTTGAGAGAAATGTTTCACTGTGAAGGAGAGTCAAAGGATGTGACAAATTTTTGGAAAAAAGAGCTAATAAAAATGTCACAATAGAATCACTTTCTGAAAATTATTTGCAGTACAGATTAAATCACTAAGGAAATAGATTAAATATCTAAATTCAAATCTTGAGATGCATATGCAAAAAAGGTAAACTATTCCTGAGTAAAAATGAAAGTAGGGAAATACTTCGAAATGGAGAAAATTATTTAATAGAAGAAAAAATAATTTTGATTAGCAGAGATGTAAGGCCTGCTGTAAATTACATATCTTTCTAAATAGGCTTTGCACTTATCAGTATGTTTAGACTCTTTGGCAGCTTAGGATGTAGGTACTATGTGTATCATCACAACGTCAGATGAACAAAGTGAGGGACAGTCCCTGCATAGCACAGCGTAAAAAAGACTGAGGTTCAGTCCCAACCCACAGGCCCCTTTTTTCTGTGAAATCGTGGGCAAGCTGCTTTACCTCTGTCAGCCTCAGTTTCTCATTTGTGAATTAGGGTTGGTGATACAATTCTCAGACGGTTGTGGTGGGGATTGAATTAGACAATATATCCAAAATCCTTTGGAAAGGCTGGGCACATAGGAGATGTGTAATTTATCAAGTAATTTAGATAAATATTGTATATAATAATATAATATAATATCATACAATGTTATATTAATACCACAGCATAAATACTATTATCACAGTAAGACTGACATTACTATATAATGTTATTTTAAGACCGTAATGATTTCCAATCAGAAAGCGAAGTTCACAGATGAAACCGGGTGTCCTCTGCATGTACTAAGTTTGCTGGCACTGGTGGCTCAGACTCTCAGCTTGGAAGACATTTGGAAGAGGTGAAGGCACAGGTAGTGGGGTGGAGGGCAGGTAGGGCAAGGTGAAGGGAGTCCTGAATGGGGCACTGAAGGACAAGTTTCCACATCCCTTCCACCCTGGAGTCTGTGGGGAAAATGATCATTAGGAAACTTTAATCCTACTAGGGAAAGGTTACACTATGACAGAAGAAAGAGAATTCATGGCTACCTTACACAGGCCGCATGTTGTATTTTTATCTTCTTGTCCTCATTCTAATCTGGCCTTTGGAAAATGCCATTGTAAATTCTGCTGAGGTAAAGATGGTGACAGTGTGAACTTTAATGTGTTCGCAGAATCTAGGATTAAAAGCTGGAGTCCAGTCAAGGGAAGGGAAGGGCCAAGAGGTTATCAAAGCAGGGCAGACTAACAGGATTTGACTTGGGTTATTTGCTTTGGATGTTGCTGGAATGCTCAACTTTCAGTAAGCTCGTGAGGATTTTCTTTCTTTTTCTTTTTTCCCTTCACTCTTTTTATTTCTTAAAATTATTGGTGCATTATATTTATACATAATAGTAGTATTCATTATGCATGTAACATAATTCATACATGCACATGACATATAATTTGGTCAATCTCATTCCCCAGTGACTTCCCTTTCTTTCCCTCCTTCTTCCCCTGATCTGCTTGCTCGACTCTACTGATTTCCCTTCTATTATTACTATTACTACTATTATTATTTTGATTAGTGATAACAATTACATATATTTATGTAAACACATATACATACATATATATACATATATACATGCATATACATACATATATATGTATATATACATATATATATATATAAAATTCATTGTGGCATATTCATGTATGGACATGGAGTACTTTGGTACATTTCATTCTCCAGTACTTCCCCATACCTCCCCCTCCCTCCTACTCCATCCTCTTTCTCCTTTGCATACCAATGTTTATAGCAGCATAGTTTATATAGCCAAGTTTTGGAACCAGCTTCCATTCTATTGGTCTCCCTTCTATTTTCATAAGAATCCCCCTTTCCCCCCATCTGTAACTTCCACATGAGAGAAAACATTTGACTCTTGATGTTCTGAGTCGAGCTTGTTTTACTTATCATGATAATCTCCAGTTTCAGTTATTTACCAGTACATGACATAATTTCATTCTTTGTGACTGAGTTAAATCTCATTATGTGTACATACCACATTTTCTTCATCCATTCGTCTCTCGATGGGCACCTAGGCTGGTTCTAAAACTTGGCTGTATGAACTGTGCTGCTATAAACATTGGTATGCATGTATCACTACAGTGTGCTGATTTTAGTTCTTTTGGATAAATACCAAGGTGTAGGATAGCTGGGTCTATGGTGGTTCCACTCCTAGTCTTTTGAGGACTCTCAGTGCTGCTTTCCAATGTGGTTGTGCTAATTTGCAGTCACACCAACAATGTACAAGTGTACCTCTTCTTATATCCTCACTGGTGGGAATTTTCATGGGTGCCAAGTAACTTTCCAGCAGGAGATGTGAAGGAGGAAGAAGCTGCCACTGCAGGAAGTTTGCTTATAAGAAGCCTTACAACTTGGGGGAGTACAAGGATTCTTTCTTTCTAATTTCTTACTTTAAGTTATCCTGAAAACAGTGGTAAAGGTACAGATAGAAATAAATACCCAACTCCAAATCTGGGCCATGAACCTGGAGGGTCTGGGCACTTGAGGACAGAGAAGGCTGATTTCTGAGAGTGCCCTGGGGACAATGGCACAAAGCAGAGTTAGAGGCTCCACATTAGCCAGATCTCTTCCAGTTTGCAGAAGGGAATGCCCATTTTGGCTTCTCAGTTGCTGGTGTCACTGGGAGAAAATGAGTTAAACAATTTGAAACTCGTTTTCTTCCTCAGTGAAATCAGAATAGCAGTCACACCCTGCCTTGGTCCCAGGCTTGCTGAGATGATGGTGAGACAGGGTGAAAGCTCTTTGCAGTCTGAAGGGCTGTTCTGGTACAGGTTGTTTCCATCTGGAGCCAATTCCTAGACCCTGCCACTTGGCCTGCTGTCTTGCTGCCTCTACCCTTGAACCCTTTTCTCTGCTTCTGTCCCTTCATCCCCTCTGTCATGGTGCTCACACTGCTCACTACAGTCGTATCTATCTCACAGGGAGAGGACAAGCCACAGGGAATCTGGTGGATGGTCTTCTTATCTCACTGCCATCCCTGGCATGTTCATGCACACTGAGCAGCGGACCCAGCCTCACAGTATCCAGAGAAAAGACAGAGGAAAATATCATAGTTTACTGGCTCAGGGAAAAGATGGACCTTGGGGGAAATCCTTTCTCCACCTAAATAAGCATTATAACAGTGCTTATGCGACAGAGTTGTCGAGAAAGCATTTAGGGAGGATTATGTGAGTTCACTTAGCAAGTAGTTTTGAGCATCTCCTACATGCCAAGCAGTTTCCTCATCTGTAAAATGGGGATAGCAGCAATGCCCACCTCAGGGAGGGTAATGAGGGTCAAATGAGATAGATGCATGAACATCCTCAATACCCTTGACACAAACGGCTTCTCTCTCACACACGCGCGCGCACACACACACACACATTCAAGGAAGCAGATGCCACCATTTTCCCATATGGCAGAGGAGGAAAGGAAAACACAGAGGGCTTTGTGACCTGCTCAGGGTCACTCAGGTGCTGAGGGTAAGATCTGGAGTCATGGAAGGGTGGAGTGGGCTTGTGAGGTGTGTGATGGATGGAAACATTCAATAAGTTGTTGCTGTTTACATTATCAGTATTTATGACTGTTCTCTGCATGCTGGATGTTCTGTAAATGTCAAAGGGATTATTTGTCTTGCTGGAAAGATGAGTAATGGCCCATTGCCCCAGAGGTTTCCACTCTTTCACTCGTCCATTCCCAATAACTGCATTGGCATTTTATCATCAGTGCCCTGGAGCCAAATCAAGGGTATTAATTCACATTGTGCCACTGTTCATGTTCTTTCTGTTACAGCCTGGTTCTTTGAAAACACAATCATATTTATTTATAATGAAACTGCTTTATGACTAGGTTACCCTCTAGATTCCCTGTGTTCTTTGGGGAAGGCTGCTAACAGGCACTGAGACTTGGTGCTGGAATTGTAATTAGCTGCCTCAGGGTGAAAGGCAGGGGCATCCAGGAGAGGGAAGGATACAGCTCTGTTCTTATTCAAGAGGCTGCTGCCCAGTGTCCTGTCAGTGTCTGCAGAGGAAGGGGAGATGACACTTGCCTGCTGGCTTAGACACCTGTGCCAGTCCCTGGAGGGATAGGCAGCCTCATTCAAGCTTGAGATTTACCTGTTTTTAAAGGCTCAAATGTATGGGAAATTGGCAGTGGTGGTTTCCTTTGGGCCTCTGCTTCTTGGGAATCTCTGGAGTTTTTCTCTGTCAAGTAGGGCAGTCTATGGTTACCAATCTTCAGAACAATGAGCGTCTTTCATGAAGGTCTTTGTCATCCTGTTGATGCTACAATTAAAGGAGTCTTCCTCCCTTCAAAGATTACACTGCCCCAGGGAAAATCAAGGATAGATTCACAGGCAGTGAGACCTGGGAAGGATCTTAGAGTGGAATGGTTCTCAGCACTGGGAAGCTCCTCCATCTGAATCACCTGGGCCGCTTCCCAGCATTCCAAGTCCTGGTCCCCAGTCTGCCTTCTTTATTAGAATTCTTGGCTTGTGGGCTCAGGAATCTCAAATCTTAACAACCTCCCAAGGTTATTCTAGTGCACAGTGATGCTTAGGAGGCACATATATGGAGACACAGATTCAGTCATCTAAATTACAGAGAGAGACATTGAGACACTTAATTTTTCTCCAAAGAGAAAGATAACACTTAGGACTTCTGACTCCAAAACTAATGCTTTTTACAAAAGAAAATCACACTTCCTTTTGCTTTATGGAAACTAAGTAATTTCCTTCATAAACTTTATGTTAGGGTTTATTTATCCAAGGCCAAGGCTTAGCTGAAACAGGAGGCAATGGGTTTGGCTGACCCAAAACCCATTTATTATTGTTGTTGAAACAAGGAGGAATAGAATCTTGGGGAAATAACGAATTCAAGTTTAATTGTGATGTCAAGGAAGAAGAGCCAGGTCAAATGGAATAAGAATATTAGTTGCTTTGTGGCCTACCGCTTGCTGATCTGGAATGCTTTCTTACTACACAGTTATCTGAACGAGACTTCTTGACACTGAAATGCTTGTTTCCAGCTAACAAGGAGCAAAAATATCTACTGCATAATGTATATTTCAAAATGCTTTCTTAGCCACAAATTATGTGTTAGCTTATCCATTTAACTGATACGATTCAGAGAAGTAATGAAATTTTTCTAAGGTTGGTTAGCAACTGACTGAAGTTCAGAGAACATCATGAAGAACACTAATATTAATAAGTTTTTGAGAGTTTGCTATGTGCCTGGCAGCTCTCTGGGCACTTGTGAACAGTTTTCTTACTTAATCCTCACAAGTGTTTCACATACCTAATTTATACCTCCTCATACTCCCAGGTGAGAGTGGTAGTGATTTACTGATTGAGAAACTAAGTTGGAAAGAAGTAACCACCTTTCAATCACTACTTGATTCAATAAAGAGATGCTGAATTTTAAAGTTCTGGATATTATCTAGGCTCTAGAGACATCAAGTAAGCCAAGTCTCTCCTTTCATAGAGATGACACTTGATCAGGGAAAGAAAGCACTAAAGTAAATACATAAATAAATATACAAATTAACATGAAATGAGAATGAAAAGAATAGTCCATGGGAGTGCTGGGCACTAGAGGAAGTGACCTGTGTGGTCAGATGAGTGAGGCTTGAATAGCTGCCAAGGGAGGTGAGGGGAAGGAGCAAGTTTCTGACCAGGTAAAGACCCTGAATGTGCTTAGCATATCTCTCTTGATCCAGCAAAGAGATTAGAGCAGCATGATCAAGAGAAGGTAGTGGGGGATGAATCTAAGTGGGGCCTGGAGGCAAGGGAAATCCTTCAACTGAGAAAGGGTTAGGAAGCCATTGGAAGGTACAGGGCAGTGGAGTGACACGAAGTGATATATTACCCAAAGACTTCTCTGAGTGTTATGGAAGAATACTCAATAAACAGCAAGCGTGGAACTTGTCCAAGGTTGTAAAACTGTTAGGAGGTGGTGGCCATTCTTTGTTTTGTTTTTTTTTTCCCCTCAGTTTTTCTGTTTGGCCTCCTGCACGGGTTTCCTGAGGAGCTAGATCTCCATCTAGTGGAGATTTCACTTTCTATCTCACTTTCTGTCCCTCCACCACATACCAGAGAATCACCATGTGTACAGGGGATGTTGCCCTCTGGCCAAGGATGCACTGGGTGGGCCAGCCGACAGCTGTGCTTGCTGCAGCTGGACGTGGCCAGGACTGTCCCACGGCCACAGCCATAGGAAGCCCTCACTCACCTTGGACTTCTCTTGATGCAGCTCTATCTGAATGTCTGTGAGCTTGGTCCTGAGGTCTTCATTGGCAGCTTGAAGGGCGACAATGAGTGCCTCGGGCTTCTCGCCCTTATTTCGCCCTTTCTTGGACATTGTTCCTTTCTAAGTGGAGTCTGTTGGTTTGTAATCCTTTCAAGCAGGTGCTGCCATGTTACTGATTCTTAGCCTGGGGTGCGAGGTTTCAGCATCTACTGCATGGTGCTCCTTGGAAAGGTGTCCACATCTGCCCTGGAAGCCCTGAGAAGAGGCAGAGACAGCAGTGACTGTTTGGCAAAGACCTGGGCTTAGAGCCAGTAGGTACACTCTCTGCCTGAGTGGCCTGCAAGCACCTCCTCCTGAGGCTCTCCTGTCTCTGCTATGTCCTCCACTTTGCACTGAATTTACAGTGGTTTCTCCAAAAGCCTAGTCTGATCATGTCAATGCCCTGCTAAAAATCCTTCAGGTGTAAGCATATGTATTGCACATCTTGAAAGTGCTCTTTTTGCCTGAATCTGCTCGCTCTTCTATCCTTATCTCCTCCATGTCACTCACTAAAACTCTGGCCATTAAGGAACATGGGTCTTAAAAGAAGTCACCTATGTGGCCATCTCTGAATGCCCAGAGCTCTAATTTTAAGAAAATCCAATATGTGTAGATTGAAAATTATGTAATGGCTAAACTATGAGATGTGGGGATTAAGTATAAATTGATTACTGGGTTAAATGTGTTACACATTCAGTTAATATTGTTAAAAGTTTCTTCCATATGCTTTGCTAGATGCAGTATGTTGAAACAAGAATAGTAAGAGTTCCAAGGCAGAAAATCTCACTCCATCATCACCACCATCATCTCTCTGATTAGAGGTTTTGAAGAAATACACAAACCAATCGTTTAAAAAATATAGACAAGGACTTTTCTTTCTGCCTGGGGTGAATAAGGAAAGCTCCTGAGAAAGTCACCATTGCCTGGTACTTAAGGAGGGGGGCAGTATCAACAGATGGAGGAACAGGTAAAGCATCCTGGGCTGAGAAAATGGTCAATGCTGAGACACATCAGAGAGAAGTCACAGTGATTATTGTGTGAAAAAGATAGAGCCTGGCTAATTACAACCTGGATATTTTTGGTGGGCACTAGTCAAGGAAAAGTTCCTAAAAGTAATAGATGGTGAGAGACCTAGAATCCCAAGCTTAGAGTTTTGTAATATTTTTTCAATGAGCAGTGGAGATGCTGTTGAAATTCCTGGCAGGTGGGGGTACTAACAGGGCAGAGATTTGGTGTGGTGTTTTGATGGCAGAGTGGGAAGAATATGGAGGCAGGGAGACCAGTCAAAATGCTACTAAATTTATCTAGGTGATGGATGATGAAGGCCTAATCAAATGCCTGGTTTACAAATCCTTAAATACTTCATAGGAACAAGGTGGGGAGTCAGAAAATTATGAATACTGAGCCATTAATGTTAATGGGGAAAACATGACAAGGTATTGGAAAAAGTTTCCCATGTAGTCGTTCAAAAAAACGAGTGTTCTGTACATTGAGGTGCTTCAGTTCAGAACTAAGGGGTGTCCTACTGATCACCCAGGTGTTCCAGCAGCTGCTACGCTCTCAAGGGGCTTGTATTTAGCTTTGAGGACTATGCTGGGATCTTGGGCTGTGTGCCATCCATCATGAGCACTGGAGCTGTGCCCTTTGGGGTGTCCCTAGAGACATGGGAATAGGGAGAGTCAAAGAGAGTGAGCCTGTCTACAGCAGTCATAGAACTGTTCACCATGCTCAATTCTGTGCTAGATACAGGAGTTGGTCTTCCTGTTTTTGCAAATCTTGCCAGATCATTAAAGTGCAGGGCTAAAAGACCTCTATAAAGCAACATTCCCTTGCATTGAGTAGTCAAATGAATTGAGTCAGCATTTATTGAACACTATTAGGCATAAAGAGAGGTATGATTGTACTTAAAACCAAGTAGGTACTGGGTGAATGCAGGGCTAACCAGCTTCTCTTCCTTTGGTTGAACTTTAAATGTTGGAGTTCCCTGGTCTTCTCCAGAGGATGTCTCTTGGCCTCTCCTGTGACTCCCACTTTTATATCCTTAGGCGAAAGCATACTTCAAACCCAATATTTGTATGCAGATTCCACTGCTTACTTACCAAATTCACTTGTGTATCTGATTGGCATCTCAAGTCTATCATAAATAATGTAATACCTTTATTCTAGTCCCCCAAAACCTCATTCTCTGCAGGTTCTCCTTATCATTAAATGGCACTGCCACATGCCCCGTTGTTCCTGACACAAGCTTGGAAGTCATTATTTTCTTCTACTTTATTCCTTGTTTCTCTTAACCTGTTCTCTGGAAAGTTCTTTCTGCTTTACCTACAAAATAATTCTTTCTTTAGCCAACTTCTCCCAAACCCCTAAAGTGCTGTTACAACACAGGAGCTTGGAAAAACCTTTCTAGTTTTTAAACAGTCTGTTCATAGTTGCGTGGCTTTCCTAAATGAAGACTGGGCATTTTTAAATAGAAAATATGGAACAGTAAAGGAAAGAGTTTGAGCAAAAACCTGGAGCCACAGATTTGCCTGATGTATTTAGAAGAAGTTGAGAACTGGGAGAAGATAGGTTGAGGTCGGATTTCAAAGTTTCTTGCATGATAACTGGGGAGTTTATATTTAATTAGGCAGAAGTGAGAAAATGGAAGCATTTGAATTTAAGTGTAATAATAGAAATAAGAGCTGATGGTGACAGACTGATTACTCTGCGCCCATCAGTCCATCATTGAACTAGTCACTGAATGTTCCACTCTCATTTAATCCTTGCAAAAATTCAGGGAAAAATCATTCACAGAAAGATTAGGTCATTTGCTTAAGTTGATCAAGTGTTGGCAGCAAAGCTCAGATATGAATCCAGGCTGTCTGAGACTGGGACCCAAACTCCAACCTTTGGGGTCGCACTCCCTCATATTGTATTTTAGAAATGTTAACCGTCTGGTCATGCACTATGGATTACTGGGGAAGGAGAGAAGAGAAGGAAGGAATCAGACTGCGCCAACAGTCAATGTGAGAGGTGACATGACCCCAAAGGGATGGAAAAGGGGTGGCAACTTTGACAGGAAGAGACATTGATGAAATTATGTTCTCTTCATAAACATCGTTACAAGTTTGAACATTCTCTCCTATTATAAATAATAAGTACAAATTGAAGAAATCCTTAGAATATGGAAAGACCTCCCATGCTCCTGGATGGGAAGAATTAATACTGTCAACATGGCCATACTACCAAAAGCGTTATACAAATTTAATGCAATTCCTATTAAAATCCCAATGATGTTCTTCATAGAACTAGGAAAAGCAATCATGAAATTCATTTAGAAAAATAAGGGACCCAGAATAGCCAAAGCAGTTCTTAGCAAGAAAATGAAGCAGGAGGCATCACAATACCAGACCTCAAACCAATAAGGTTAATAAGACAGCTTATTCAACAAATGGTGCTGGGAAAAATGGAAAGCCACATGTAATGAAATGAAATTAAACCCTTATCTCTCACCCTGCACCAAACTCAATTCACTGTGGGTCAAAGACATAGGTACTAGAACAGAGACCTGCAACTACTAGAAGAAAAAGTAGGCCCAAATCTTCACCATGTCAACCTAGGACCCAACTTCTTTAACACGACCCCTAAAGCACAAGAAGTTAAATCAAGAATCAATAAATGGGATGGACTCAAACTAAAAAAAAACTTCTTTACAGCAAAAGAAAACATCAATAATCTGAAGAGAGATTGGGAAAAAATCTTACCACATGCAACTCACATAAAGCATTAATCTCTAGGATATATAAAGAACTTGAAAAATTTAACATCAAAAACCCCAAATAACCCAATCAATAAATGGGCTAAGGAACTGAACAGATACTTCACAGAAGAACATATACAATCGATCAACAAATATATGAAGAAAATGTTCAACATCTCTAGCAATTAGAGAAATGGAAATCAAAACTACTCTAAGGTTTCATCTCACTCCAATCAAAGTGGTAATTACCAATATTACAAGCAACAATAAATGTTGGTGAGGACGTGGGGGAAAAGGTGCACTCATACATTGCTTGTGGGAATGTAAAATGGTGCTATCATTATGGAAAGCAATATGGAGATTCCTCAAAAAACTTGGAATGGAACCACTATTTGACCCAGTTATCCCACTTTTTGGCTTATACCCAAAGGACTTAAAATCAACATACTACAGTGACCCAGCCACATCAATGATTACAGCAGCTCAATTCACAATAGCTAAACTATGGAACCAACCTAGATGCCCTCCAACAGATGAATGGATAAAGAAAATGGGATATATATATATACATATATACATATATATATACATATACATATTCTATATATGTACATAATATGTATATGTATATATTTGTATATATAATATGTATATATATACACATACATATATATAATGTGTACATATGTATATGTATATATATACACATACATATATATAATATGTATATATATATATACACACACACATACAGATGTACACACACACAATAGAATATTACTCAGGTTTAAAGAAGAATGAAATTCTGGCATTTGCTGGTAAATGGATGGAGTTAGGAAATATCATGCTAAGTGAAATAAGTCAAATCCAAAAAAACCAAAGGCCAAATGTTTTCTCTGATATGTGGAAGCTAATTCACAATAAGGGTTGGGGGAGATAGGGAAGAATAGAGTTACCTTATATCAAGTAGAGGGGACTGAAGGGAGGAGAAGGTGTTTGGGGGAAGGAATGACAGTAGAGTGAAACAGACATTATTACCTCATGTACATGTATGACTGCATGACCAATGTGATCCTGCAATATGTATAATCAGAAAAATGAGAGATTAACACTATTTATGTATGATACATTAAAATGTATAAATGCACTCTACTGTCATGTACAACTAATTAGAACAAATAAAATTAAATTTTTTTCTTAAAAATAATAAGTACAAACTCTCAGGAACTGCGTGGAGACAAAAAGTGCAAAGCAACATGTACTAGAGATACATTTTGGATTTTCATTTATAATCCTTTCTGAAGAATTATAATACTATGTGCCTGACCTCATTATTTTTAATCTGGAAAGTAGGAACTTAATCCCATAAAAGTTGAAGAAAAAGGATGGGTTAAAAAAAATTAGATAAATATTCGGGGGAGAGAAAAAGCAACACAGAATCAGCTTATGGATATCTTAAGGTGAGAAACTCCACAACTGTGGTCCTGTCACCCCTCTGGTGGCATAGAACTTTCTAACATCTTTCCAGTGGTGATGGTTGCCTAGCAATCTCATTCTCTAAATTCACTATTAAAGGTGCAGTTTTTTTAAGATAAAATTCACTTCCCATGTACACCACACTTTTAAAGTGTATAATTCAGTTGTTTTTAGTATATTAACAAGGTTGTACAAACATCATCACAACCAATCTTAAAACATTTTCATTATTCGAAAAAGAAAACCTGTATTGATCAGCGGTCATTTTGAGATTCTCTCCCAAACTCTCTTAGTCCTCCCGGGCAACTGCCAATCTACTTTTTGTATGGATTTTCCCATGCTGAACATTTTATATAAACAAAGTCATACAATATGTATAACTTTCTGTGTGTGCAACTGGCTTCTCCTACTTTAGTGTAATTTTTTAAGGTTTGTCCATGTTGTAGCATGTATTGATTCCACATTTCTTTTTATACATTTTTTTTGAAGGAGGACTGGGGATTGAACCCAGGGGTGCTTTGCCACTGAGCTACATCTCCAGCCACTGATATTTTTTATTTTAAGGCAGGGTCTCACTAAGTTATTAAGAGCCTTGCTAAGTTGGTGAAGCTGGTCTGGAACTTGCCATCCTCTTGCTTAGCCTCCCAAGTCACTGGGATCACAGGTGGGCCCCACTATGCCTGGTACTCATTTCTTTTTATTGTTGATAATATTCCATTGTATGGACAAGTTATATGTGTGCATTCATCACCTCATGGACACTTGTGCTGCTTCTGCATAAGTGGCTTAAGGTCAGGTTTCTAGAGAAGGTGGTGATCATGAAGAGGGACCCCACCCTTCAGATACGTGCTGAGCAGCACAAAGGAGAATACTTGAAGGTGTCACAGCACACAGATTGGTTTTTATGCACTGCCCAGAAATTCTTTGTCACCGAGGATGTCTGACAGCAGATTATGTGGAGGAAGGATAGAAGCCTTGTTCAACTAAAGACCAATCTTCATTGGAGCTTCACAACATAAAATGCCTGAAGGAATTTTAGGTGTACCCTACATTTCCTTCTCATAGATATAGGGCCAGGCAGTGGAAGCTCCTGGCAACATTAAGAGGTATCAAATGCATGAATTTTACTCTATCCTTGTGGCCCTATTCCATCTTTAATCAGGCACCTCCTACAGTCACAGTGACTTGAGTTCTCCGTTATGATATCTCTCATGAAGATAAGAGAGATGATGGAAAGACTCTCTGGATTATTTGCATTTTAAGGATTGTTTAAAGGGTTGCTGAGGATTGTTGTAAGAGCAAGCCTCAATGTTGGAATAGGTTGTTAATGGAAGAATTACAGACACCACTTACTCATTTAATGGACATTTACTGAGGAGGAAGTATCATGTTGTCTTAGAGTAGAGCTTCCCAAATCTTTGGTCTGGTTGCATCAAAATCTACAGGAGAGCCTTGGTGATCTGGGGATTTTGGATAGTCACTGCCAGGAGATTCTGGTTCACAGGCATCTCTGAGGGCATCTGGCATAACATGTGCTATGGAGTTTAACTCTCACCTCTGTGTTTACTAGCTATGGGATCTAGAATAAGCCATTTAATTCTCAAGACCTCAACATTTTTCACCTTTAAAATGGGGTGAGAGGCACAGGGATCTACAGTACTTATGGTGTTAAAGAATTAAACACCATATTAAATGAAATAATGCAAGTTGTGTTCCGACTGGGCTCATGGTACATGAGAATTGACAATTTGAGTGTTTTCAATTTCTACCATTGGCCTATGTGGAAGAAATGAAGTAGCCTATAACCACTGTTCTCAGGTATTTAAGTTGAGTAAGAACGTTAGATGTGCAAAAATCATGATCATTCAGGGTCTACACTTAAGGGATTCTTCTTATATTTAAAAGCCCTTCTTGTTCATGGTTCTTTACAGATTTATTTAGGAATTGGCAAAACAAAATAAAAAAACCTGTCCAATGAGAAAAACAGGGAAGGGAGTGATGTTAACGTGAGCAAATGAGGCATCTGTCCCTCCTCACCAAGGCTGCTCTTCTATGATGTCTAGAGACCACGAGCATGGAGTCACATTTGCAATCAGCTTGAGGTTACCTACTCCCAAGAATAGTAGTCCTTTTCTATCATCTAGTGTTTAGGGAATCTCAGCATCTATTCCTTTAAATGAAATTTCTGTTTTAGTCAGATTTTTCATTGCTGTGACCAAAAGACCCAACAAGAACAAAATAGAGGAGGAAAAGTGTATTTGGGGCTCATGGTTTCAGAGGTCTCAGTTCACAGACAGCTGACTCCTAGTTCTGGGCCCAAAGTGAAGCAGGGCATCACAGCAGAAGGGTGTGGAGGAGGAAGGTAGCTCAGGACATGGCAATCAGGAAGCAGAGGGAGAGCTCTGCTCACTAGGTACAAAATACAGACCCCAGAGGCAAGCCCATGGTCACCTACCTCCTCCAGCCACACCATCCATACCTGCCTACAGTTGCCACCCAGTTAATCCATTCAACTGGATTAATGCACTGATTATGTTAAGGCTCTTATAACCCAGGCATTTTACCTCTTTGCTTTGCTTGAGGGACACCTCATATCTAAACCATAACAGTTCCCATTTATTTTGTAGTTGAGAAAATCACATGTGCCTGTGTTGTACAATATTTTGTTTTGAAATTGCATCCATTAAGGAATGGGTAAATCAAGCTAATTAGTGTATGAATTACCTCACATCCTTATTAAAAATCTACTCTCTTAGCAGTTTTCAAGTATCTAATATATTGTTATTAACTGTACTCACCATGTTATACAATAGATCTCCAGAACTTATTTCTCCTAACTGAAATTTTTTCATTTTTTTATTATCTCTCTACAACCAAACCCCTGCCTCAGCCCCTGGTAACCACCATTCCATTCTCTGCTCCTATGAACTTGACTTTATAGATTTCTTAAAGAAGTGAGATAATGCAATATTTGTCATTGTGTGTCAGGCTTATTTCATTTAATGTAATGTCATCTGGGTTCATCCAGGTTGTTGCGCATGATTTCCTTATTTTTAAAGACTGAGTAGTCTTTTGTATAGATAGTACATTTGCTATCTTTGTTTAGCTGTGAATTAGGTTTAATTCCATATCTGGGCTACTGTCACACTAGCATTATTCTTTTTATAATGACAAACTTCAAGACCCAAATTGGAAAATTGGAAACATATGTTGAATCATTCATAAGTATTTGCATATGATAAATCTATGCATTGATCTCAGATTATAGTCCTGGCTGCATAGTCTGTCCAGAAAAATAAAAATATCCCAGAAATCCTAATATTTTGAAGTGTAATTATATATATATATCTAATTACATATATACATATGTAATTAGACTTCAAAACATATATATATATATGTTTTTAAATATGAAATGCTTAAATTTTCAGGTCATCTTTGCACAGCATCCATGGCAATCTTGGTATTGTTCCAATTTCAGCATATGTGCTGCCTAAGTGAGAATCAACTACATTTCTACTGGCTCTCACATCCTAAAATACCACACAATTCTTTGTCAGAAACATGGACACATATTTGATCAAGAAAAGATAGCCACTATTTACTGAGTTTGACTTTTTGTAGAGGTTACAAAGTACAGGTATCAATCTTATCCTTCACTGATCTCCAGTCTATAAAGACAAGACAAGAGAAAAAATTTCTAGAAAAAAATTCTATGATGGGGAAAGACTTTGGGACAGCACCAAGTGGCTGGAGAAGGCACTCAGACTTCAACAGGGAGCTGGCATAGAAGCTGGCCCTGAGTGGACTTACCCCTTACTCTGTGCCACACATGGTGCTAAGCTCTAGAGCTACCCCATTGAACCCTTTCTGGTATTTACTCATTATTTTTTAAATAGGGAAATTGAGAATTGAAGAATTTAATTAAGTTGGAAAATCTTGTAATCATGAGATGTCAGAGCTGCAGCTCAAATACAGCTGTCAGTCTCCAGAGCTTCAACACTTTTTAAAGGGCAGGATTCAGATTCGGTTGCCAGTAGGCTACAGATATGTCTCAGAATGGAAAGGTCAGCTGGGAACCTAAGGAAATAGAATGGTAGAAAGTGGTGATCAAGAACCTGGAATCTGAGGGGGTAGGGGAAGGAAAGATGGTGGAATGAGACAGACATCATCACCTATGTACATGTATGATTGCATGAATGGTGTGAATGTACATCATGTACAACCAGAGATATGAAAAGTTGTACCCCATTTGTGTACAATGAATCAAAATGCAGTCTGTAAAAATAAAAATAAACAAAATAAATGTAAAAAAAAAAGAACCTGGAATCTGAAATGAGAAAAATTGGCTTTGAATTGAATTTCCTAGCAATATATTCTAGAGAAGTTACTTAAACTCTCTACAGTTTGGTACCCTTATTGTGCAGGTGGGGAAGGGAATGCCCTTATGGAGCTCTTTCTAAGAATAGGTGGGTTAAAATATGAGAAATGATTAGTAAATTATATTATTATTTATTATTATTATTAATGTCATACTTACAGTTTTTCAAGGACATAATTATCCACTAACCACTAGCTTAATACAAAGGACAGAAGCAACAAATTTGATACCTCTTTGTGTTAAAAAGACAGAGCAGGGAAGGCACAGAGATCCCTGAAAAGGGAAGAAATGAATGCTTATGCTTCTGGGGAAATGGGACCCACAATGACAGGATCAGTATTCTCAGGGGCCTTGGCATTGTAGGCAGATTTGCCCCAAGCTATGTGCTGAATAGAGTCATTACTAATCTCAGGGTTTCCAATAAGGCTCTTGCCACTGAGTTATGATTCGAAAGCAACTGTCATAAAATACCTGGAGTTCACATGTATGCCGATAGATGCTTCAGCAGTTTTTCATAATTAATATTTGGAAATGTCCACTCTAACAAAGCCTTGTTAGTTTGTCTAAGCCTATATTCTTTCTTTTTGAGTGAGATGCTGTTTGCTTTAAAATGTATGAATTAAACTTGCACACTGAGTTCCTGATAGCCTGCAGAGACATGTTAATGCTCCTGAAACCCTTCTCTATGCAGGAAAAATGTCTCACTGTGCATTTGTGAAATTTGACACAGAAATTTAATGTAAAGGAGAGAGGCTGCTGTTTAAAAGCGAGTCTAACCCTGGAGCTCTAGTTTCCTATATAAAGGAAATGTGGTGGTGTGGTTATGGGGTCAAAAGGCTTTTAATCCATTACATGTCTGTTAGAAGAAAATGAATCTGAAATGCTGACATTCAGCATGGTTGTGATTATGCATCTTCAGAATTGTAAAATGCCAGGCTTGTATATCTCTTTGTGCTCATCTCTTTCCTATTCTTCCAACAAACCACCCTCTTTATCATTAATAATAAAAGCAATTATTACAATTAAAATTTATTTAATGTTAATGCATTAAGTTTTCCATGCAAAAAGAGTGCTACATAAGTACAACAAAAGTTATTACTCCTGATGAAAGGTTTTGTAGATCTCAGGTTTAAAACTTCATATTAGAAACATTATTCATAGTGTATATAGCTGGAGAGAGCTCTTAGCATAAATATAAGAGATGTTGGACCTCCTGCAGGGGAATGTCAGGAAGGCTTGGCAGAAGTGATGTCTAGGTTGAGATCCAAATGAGGTGGCATTCATCCAGAACTGAGCTCCTGTGCAAACCCTCCACTGCCCTGGTGGTTCTCTGATTTCCCCTTTCTGTTCTCAACTTCTTGGTGAAATTCTGCTACTGATCTTTTAAAGTCAGATCAAATGTCACTTCATATCTCTTTCCTTTATACCTCTTTGCCATACCTGGGTGTTATGGTTCAGATTAAAGGTGTCTCCCAACAGCTCAATGCAAAAGAGTTTTGAGGCAAAATGATTGGGTTAGGAGAGCCTTAACCTAATCAGTGAATTGATTCCCTAATAGGGATTAGCTGGGTGGTAACTGTAGGCAGGTAGCACTGGTGTGGCTGGAGGAGGTGGGTCATTGGGGGCGTGCCTTTGGGGTATATATTATGTCTGTGGTGGGGTGGCTCTCTCTTTGCTTCTATGTTGCCACATCCTGAGCTGCTTTCTTCCTCCGCACCTTTCTGCCATGATGTTCTGCCTCATCTTGGGGCCTGACGAATGAAGTCAGCCATCTGGGGACTGAGACCTCTGAAACCATAAACCCCCGAATAAATTTTCCTCCTCTAAAATTGTTTTTGTCAGGTCTTTTGTTCACAGCAGCAAGAAAGCTGACCAAAACACTGGGTAGAATAACTTATTACCTAAGGTGGGTTTCTGTTTTCCCTTTGAAGATGCTTTTTATAGCATTCATCACTCATTCATTAATTCACTCATTCATTCATTAATTTATAAATAGTTACAAAATGCCTGGTGGAGGACATGTCTGTGCTAAGCAACAAAGGCAGGATCCCTGCCCTTCCCAGAGGGGAAACCAGCCACTTCAAACAGTGTGATAATTGCACAGATGATAGGAGATGGGAATCAGGAAAGATACCTTAGACAAAGTGATATATATATATATAAAATTTTATATATATATATAAATTTTATATACATATATACATATATTAAAATTCTTTAAGATGAGAGGGAATCATCTAGCAAATGGTCAGGGAGGAAAACATAATCTAGGAAGGAATATGAAGGTCTGAAAGTAAAAAACCGAGTATGATATAGAAAAATATTGGTAAGCATTTCCAAATGGTAAAAGAATGGTAAAGCAGTAAGAGAAGAGCTTGGAGGCATGAGCCTGGCCAGCAGTGGGGACAGAATAAACGGTGCTAAGGGATTTGGGCATCACCCACATTGCTGCTGTCATCACCAAGGGTTTCCTGGAGAAGAGTGACTTGAGGAAAGGTTGACTTCAGTAATGATCCTCTGGCAAAAGAGGACAGCAGAGACTAAAGGGGTAGACTAGATGCAGAAAGAACAGTCTCTAGGTGACTGAGTCCCATTTAAGAGTAAAGCTGTGACTTATTCATCTTTGTTCTCTTAGCACCACAAAGTTCAGTTTAATTAACATTGATCCTGATCCAAGGAAAACACTGACCCTGAGAAGCATATTTCACAGTTTCTACAAAGATCTTTATGATAAGATTTATTATGGGAAATTTCTTTTACTTTGTGAGAGCCCTTGGATAACTCTTTTGATTTCAGGCAAAAGCAAAAGCTTGATGTAAGACTAAATTAAACAATAAAATTAAAATAATTTTTGTTTAAGCCATACGCTAAGATTTTTTAATTATTGCTGCTGTTTTGGCACTGGATAAGTTATCGTGCATTGTATTCTGGATGAGGTCAATGAAGTTAATTTTCCAAGTGTCATATATTTTTATGTCATTGTTTTTTCTCTCTGGATTCTATAGCTGAGTGACAGGTAACAACTTCACAGGACATAAGGGAGAAACACAAAGCACAATAGGAAAAATACATATTCAAACCTAGACAGAGCCAGGAAGATGCATCAGAGCCCTGCCAAGGCAGGCACCCCAGTATGTGTGCACTATTGTTAAAAAGTGGTATATAAGGTTAAAGAAAAACACTGAAAGTATTGGAGGGAGAGGTTTTCATAGAATTATATTTATAGCTGACAGGGAGATTTTCTATTTTAGGTGTAAGTGAAACATATATAACCTATTCTGTAGTTTCCTTGGTAACTGTTTTCAAAGACCTTGAATTTAAAACAAACAAAAAAAAAGCCCACCAAACCTTTGCAAGGAGTAGAACACAAGCAGAGATTTCTATATATAGGAGGGAATAATATGTGTCTGCTGTTTTTAAAAAGACAGGATAGTTTCAATACAAAAATTTGTACTGATTAATATCACTTAGGTAAAAGTACTTAAACTTCATCTGAAATAGCTTTTGGATATATTAGTATAATTTTTAATTATAAAGCATTATATTTAATGTTCTGTATTCTGACTAGCTATTGATATATTCCCCTGTGCTATATTATGGCATAATAAAACAAGTTACAGAGTGATAAAGATCAGTTTTAAAAACTATTTCAGAATCTGTTTTGAGTTTTGTCCCAGAGGTGACTGCTTGTGTGTGTACACACACACACACACACACACACACACACACACACATACACACAATGCACCAGGATTACCACAGGACCAGGATTATGTCCACTTGGCTCCTGTCTCAGTTTTGAAGCTCAGTGCCTAGTACAGTGCTGGCACAAAGCAGATTCTGAATAATTATTTCTGAACAAATAGGGTTAAGGCTGGAACCTGAAGGCAAAATAGGATTAAGGAAAGCCAGGGAGTCACATGGAAAGTAATATTGATAATAGGTGAATCAATCAGTCGATCAATCATTAACAGAGATTACTGCTGTTACCGTGTCAGGTGTGGAAGATTCAGTCTCAGGAGTCAACAGACATATCGTTAGGAAAATGAGGTGATAAATGATGCCTATCTTGACTGCCTAGGTATTGCATTTGCATTTTATTTAATAATTATCAAGATCTGATCAACATTCTTAAAAGAAGAGGCATATTTCAATTTATTTTTAAGGAGATTACTCTTTAAGTGATGTGTAGGGCAGAATAGAACAGAAAGAAATCAGAGTGGGAGGTCCAGAGAGGAATCCACTGTTGATGTTCATGTAAAAACAGGAAGTGTGGACTAGGATGGAGGACAGAGGGCTTTTCTCTTTCCCAAGCTGAAAGAACTCTGATCCCTCTCACTGTCACCATTGTCCTCATGATTCAATAACTTTCCTATATGGGGCACTTATTTTGTCCTCTGCCTTGGGCAATGCAGCCATTTATATGGATCCTCCCATTTTGGACTTAAAAAAAGATTATGCAATAATACATACAGTTATTATTCTTTATTTATGGATGGAAAAATTGAATTGATAGGAGGCAAGTCTGTGACCCAAAGTCACAGAGTAAGGTCAATGTCATAATCAAGATGTATTTGGGCCTGAAGCTTCTTAATGCTCTCTAGCTGCCATAGGAAAAGTCCAACTGATGTGCTAATTGTTAGGAAGTAGTGAGGTAGTGAAGAAATGATCAGATTGATACACAACCATTGTGCATGGGACACTGAAAGAATATTGATAGTGTCAGTAAATGCACTGAGATTAAAGGAATCATCCATGTGCTTAGAAATAACAAGAACTAGTATTTTCATGTTATAAATATTACAGTAAGGAAAAAGATCAAAGTAGAAATACAGACTGTGTAAAACCATGTAGATATAAAAAGCAAAGTAAGTATGTAACACAGACAGCCTGAGCCCAGAGTCTATAAACTCAACCACACCAGAAATACTCCAGTGTATTTTTAGAGAAATCACACTTGAGGAACAGCAGCACTCTCTGTACTATTGATTGATTGACCTATTAAAAATTTATTCCACATCTTATTTGAAATCAATTTTCAAGCATTTTATAGAAATAAATTTCAACCTGATATGATTTAAAACATTCAGAAGGAAGTAATACATGTGTTTACTTATATAAAGACTCGTGTTCAGAGAGCAATAAGTTTTTCCCCAGTGGTAGATGATGCGAGATCTTAATTTAAACAGGTTTTTCTTCCCCACCCAAAATATTTCTATACGAATTGAAATATTGCTTGTGTAATCTGAACAAAATAATGTTTCCTTACAGAAAAAAAAAAAGCAAAACACAGAAGTATTCAGTGAGGAAAGTGGAACAATGAAAAAAATAAAAAATAAAAGTAGGTACCAGCTGAAGCCAGGAGAGCAGGAATCAAGGCAAACACAGAGACCTTGCCTTGGGGCTGAGTCTGGGGTGCTGTGGCTCTGAAGCTGCCTCTCCTCTCTTCTGAGAGAACCAGTCATTAGCCACAGCAGGTCACAAAACAGTTGTTTCCCTGCAAACCTGACTTAATCGGGATGGACTGGGCCAGAGCAGATTTCTAAGTGGATGCCAGCCCTTTCTCATGAGCTGCCTAGTCCTGAAGTCACTAGAAGGCCTGACTAGGTCTGTTTTTGGAAACCACAAAGGCACTGTTTGCTATCAGCCTGTCTTTCTTAAGGAAGCCTTCCCTGCCCACCAGGCTCCACCTGAGAATATCTTTCAGAACTCAAGGGTACAGAATCACTCAAGGAAATACAGCCCTTTGCTATGATACTCACTTTCTCTTTTCAGTACAGCCATTCAATTTGGCTCTGGAGAGGCAGGGAATTCCCTGGACCTGGTCTCCACTTTATCCCTAGTGCTCAGCACAGTGCCTCACAGCAGATACTCAAAAACGAAGTATTTGTTGAAAAAATACACAAATGGAGCCAAAATGAAATTGTCGTTGGCAGTAATGAAGTCCTTCAACCCACAAAATCTTAACATTATTCCCCTAAATATGACTATTATAGGAAAGGTTGTAAGTCACCATTGTGTTAATCATAGTGTTATTTTACCCCACGTATACTATTAGTATACGTTTGCCGTATACTAATAATATGTGAGGACTTAGAAAATTAAGCAATGCATTTTCAAATGTTAGCAATTTATATCTGAGAAAACATTTTTTCTTTTTTTTTTTTTTTTTTTTAATTTATTACCTCCTGGCACAGAAACTAGGAAGTACAATTTCTCATTTCAAGTTTTAAACTCTTTCTATGGACAGCTTTGTTAGGGGAAAGAAAATCTCAAAGGCTCAATATTGCTTCCTCCACATCTCAGAATGTCAGAAGATTCTAGAGGCAGTATTTTCTTCTTGTACAGTAAGCAATATTTGATATCCCAAAGCTCTGGGGTCCTGGCCTCTAATATCCTAGCATAATAGCATTTGTGGAGATAATTACTACACTTCACCTGCTTACTCATGTTGTACTGTGACAGATGAGTACGAGTACCCTGCTAATCGTCATCATGGTAATCACTATTGACCACTGACTACTGTTGGTCACTGTGCTATTTACATGCATTATCTTTTTAACGCTTCGAGCTGGATGTTAAAAGTCATCTAGTCCTGCCCTGAGTGTATGATTTATGAAGCCTCTCTACAAGACTTCCCCAAGGGAGAGACCAACATGTAAATAATGAACTGCAGGCCAAAGATGTAATGAGTGCCGTACCAGACAGCAGACCAGGCACTGCCTGAGCTCGGGGGAGACCCCACCCCCTGGGGAGGTCGGCAAGTGCTCCTGGCAGAGGGGATGGCCAAGCTTAGTCTTGAAAGGTGAGAGAGGATTTGCCATGTGGGTCCAGGGAATAAGGAAGAATTGAGTACATACTTTATGAGAAGATTTGGTGAGAATTATGGGTGTATTGAGATTACTGATTAACTTGGAGTTGGGAGAAGATGCATTTGACTGTAGAGCCTGTTCTCTTTATCACCATGGTGCCTTTCTTATAGACAGGTGTTAAAAGTCACATGGATTAATGCAGGTAAAGGTTAGAAGAGTATGTGTCAAAAAGTGCTGGGTATTAAAATCAGTTTCTTCAACAAATAGATAAAAGAACACTTCACAGCTACTGAACACAGTTTGTTGCTGTTGTTGTTGTTGTTTCCTGGGAGGGTTACCAGGAATTGAACCCAGATCACATTACCATTGAGCCACATCCCCTGCCCTTAAAAAAAAAAAAAAAATGTTTTTTTGGACACAGAGCCTTGTTAGTTGCTTAGGACCTCACTAAGTTGCTGAGGCTGGCTTTCAACTTGAGATCCTCCTGCCTGAGCCTCCTGAGTCTCTGGAATTATAGGTATGCACCACCATGCTCAGCTGAGTGCTGTTTTTGAAATGGAAGATATAGTAATGAACAAATAAAATATAACATCCTTGGCTCATGTTTATAGGGAGAGACACACAAAAAGCATAGTGAATGCATATGTACTATGCTAGATTATGATAAAATGCTATGGAAAATGTTAATTTTGAACAGAAAGTGATAGAAATTGTGCAGGCAGGAACCTAAGTAAATGCTATTTGGATATCTTTGAGGTTTGTCTCAAAGGGAGACAGACACATGAGTGCGTCATGTGTGTGCCTGGAGGAAGTTTTCCAGATGAGGGAGGAGTAGGCACAGAAGCTCCAGTGTGGCTTAGGCATTCAAGTTCCAGAATTGCTGGGAGGCTGATGCTGGTGGGGTGCTGGGAAAAAGAGCTAGGACAGCAGCCAAGTTGAGGGCAGGCATCCACCAGAGGTCAGTAGTGTGCATCCTTCTGTGCTATTTAGACCCTGTTACCTTGACTTGGGCTTTTACCCAGAGTGGGTGGGATCTCCTGAAGGGTTCAAGAGAACCAGTGTCCTGACCTGACTAAGGTTTTCACCTTTCACTCTGACAGCTCTGGTAAAAGCACAAGAATTAGCATAAGGCTAAAAGGCTAGGAGACTGGTTTGGAGACCACTGCAAAACTCCAGCCTAGAGATGGTCCTAGAGTGGCATAGACCAGAGTGGGAGCAGGGGAGAGGGTGAGAGGGAGCAGATGGAAGCTGACGACAACCCTCTTTAGGTTGCAGTTTCATCAGAATGCTAAGTGCCCAGGATGCTAAGTTGCTGAGCTGAGATGCAGAGCCACATCAATCTGACTGAAGTATTTAACAGTGTGCTACACGGTTGGTTTCTGAAATCGTGAACTCCCACACTAGTCCTGGTGCTGTGCCTGACATTGCAGCTAAGAGTGGAGGGTGATGGTCCCTGCCCCAAGAGAGCTGCCCTCTTACTAACGGGACAACAGGGGTACATCATAACTATGTGGAAGCAGAATACGGCCATGGGACATTTGCACTTTTTATCTTTTGGAGGTGCACGGTTTTAGTTGCTAGAGGTAGAACTTTGACTAGAATATATGAAAATTCCTGCCCTTGTGGAGTTTATAGTCTAGAAAAGTGAAATAAAAATGAGCAAGGGAAATACAGAAGTTTCAGAGCATTTTACAAGGTAACAATGAAGAACTCGATGCCAGCTTCCTAAAGTGGTACGTCTGGTCTACACATGACTATGTAGTAGTCTAAAAGTATGCAAATAGGTCTCTGTAAACCAGTCTGGCTAGATGGACTTCAAAACATTATTTACTCAAGAGAAAAATGGTGAATGAAGCACAAAGTTACAATGTCATTCTTGTAAAGAGAGCTGGTTATATGTATGCACACGTACACAGACACACTTCTGAGTGTGCATATTTGTATGTAAGTGCACAAAGATATTTTGGACAAACATATGGGGTAAAGATTTCCACTTCATTCAGGCATCAAAAAGTCTTCCTCAGTCCTTCATGTCCCAAACTCTCTGGGGAATGTGCTGCAACCCCCTCACTTGCCCCTGTGGTGAGTCTGCAGCTCATTGCTGGCAGCTTCTTGGCCACTGCAAGATACATCTGTCACACTCTGCCTGATTAAACCCCACCTTGACCAACAACTCTGACAAATTACATATTTGGATCTGTTTCTGGAGCTGCCAAAAACTTCAGAGTGGAAAGAATGGGTCCTAGGTCCGACTCCGACTTCCCTCCTGTCTCCAGGGCCATCGTGGTTGGCTGCCTAGGGCTGGGCTCTGGCCTCCTTCTCTGTTGCCTCACTTGTGATGGTCTTCTCGCCTGCTCCCTTCAGCCTCTCCAAATTAATGTGACCAACCACTCCTGGCAGTGTGCTAGCAGATAAGGTTTGCATTTAAAAATGCTCTCATTCCCCAGATATGTAAGTTTTACTTTTAAAAGGAGTTTTGATATGCATGAAACTGTATCCAAGAAGGCACTCTTACCATAAAGCACCGTGCATGTGACCAGTTATTAAAAAGATTCTTATTAACCCTCCCACCTTCTCCACTGTGCACAGATTAAATGTTATTGTTATTATTAACCTTCTCACCTCCTCCATGGGATACAGATTGGGAAAAGCTGTAATTCCCCTCTCTTCCACCCGCTTCTGCTGTTACCATGAAGTTATTTGGATGAAGTGTGAGAGGCTTAAAAGGTCAAGTTTTTCTATCTTCCCTATTCCAAGTGGCATTCTTTCTTCTCATTACAAGTTTATCAAGTCCTGGAACTGGCTTTGTCTCATTTAATGTCCATAGTGGCACCCCAGCACAGAGGACTCTCCTCATCTTGAGATGAGAAAACTGGGGTTCAGAGTCTTGCACTCACCTACTCAAGTTCTCACAAAGTTGAGGTTTAACCCAAGCCACCTTCAAACTCTGTGCCACAACCTAGACCTTGGCTCTGAGGGTGGCTTTGCCTCATAGGCTCCCTTTCTTTCAGCAGCCCAGAACCGGGATTCTCCTTTCTCTCTTTCTACTCAGGGGCACAGGAGGGAGCTGGTTGATCAGTGGGCAGCAGAGTTGGAGTGAAGATGGCCAAGTTTGTGATGCCCATGCTTCCTGGGAAGGGAGTCTGTCCATGGGAACCTCTGGCCAGCACCTCTGGGTGCACACCTTGAGTCTCTTGGCTTCTCTGATTCCTTGTGTGTGTGTTTTTCTGTCTCCCTAAGTCTTTGAATAGGATGCTTTATTATCCTCAGGGCCTCTGCAGAGATGTCTCTTTCTCAGATTTGAATATCAGGGCTCAAATGCAATTGACTCCAGGAAGTCATTGTTTCACGTAGGTTGAGTTGTGTGGCTCAAAAACACAAGTCCTAACTCCTGGTACCTAGGAATGTCACTGTATTTGTAAATGTGATCTTTACATGTGTTATCAAGTTAAGATGAGGTCACAATGGATTAGGATGGGCCCTAATCCAAGGATTAGGGTCTCTTGAAGATGTAGGAAATTAAGACACAAACACACGGATCCCTACAGTGGAGAATGCCACAAAAAGATGAAGGGAGAGACTGAAGACAGTGATATGTCTACAAGCCAAGGACTAGAATCTCCTCCTGACACCTGATTTCTGCCTTCAAGGTGAGAGAACATATTTCTATTGTGTAAGCCTCACTGTCTGTGGTAATTTGTTATGGTAGCCCTAGGAAACTAATACAGAAATTTTCCTGGGTTTTTCCAGACCAGACCAGGTTCTTCTAGGGCATATTTTCATTTTATTTGGTATATTATAAACTGCGGTCTTCTGTTCGATTTTTATTTATTTATTTATTTTGATTCATTGTACACAAATGGGGTACAACTGTTGTTTCTCTGGTTATACACGAAGTAGAGTTGCACCATTTGCGTAATCATACGTGCACATAGGGTAATGATGCTTGTCTCATTCTGTTATTTTTCCTTCCCCCACCCCATCCCCATCCCTCCTTTTCCTCTATGCAATCCCTCCTTCCTCCATTCTTGCCTCCCTCCCACCCCGTATTATGTATCATCCTCCACTTCTGAGAGAGATCATTAGGCCTTTTGTTTTTTGGGATTGGCTTATTTCACTTACCATGATAGTCTCCAACAGCAACCATTCACCTGCAAATGCCATAATTTTATTCTTCTTTATGGCTGAGTAATATTCCTTTATGTATATATACCACAGTTTCTTTATCCATTCATCAATTGAAGGGGATCTAGGTTGGTTCCACAATCTAGCTATTGTGAATTGAGCATCTATGAACATGGATGTGGCTGCATTACTGTAGAATGCTGATTTTAAGTCCTTTGGGTATAGGCCAAGGAGTGGGATAGCTGGGTCAAATGGTGGTTCCATTCCAAGTTTTCTAAGGAATCTCCACACTGCTTTCCAGAGTGGCTGCACCAATTTGCAACCCCACCAGCAATGTATGAGTGTGCCTTTTTCCCCACATCCTCACCAACATCTATTTGATTTTTTGATCCATATTCATTCCCCATTACCGCAGAAGCCCCGTGAAAACAGGGATAGCACTGTGAGAGGGACAAGCAGACCAGGAGTGCAGCAGTCAGTACCCAAATTTAAGCAAAAGAGAGCGTGTGTATGTGTGGGTTGGTGAATGACATGGAGTGAGCAGGGCACTTGTAGACTTGGCTTGGGGACATGGGGACAGGGCCGTCCGAAGGCAAAGCCAAGCTCTCCTCTCTCAGCATGGGGAAGGGGCCCATCCAAAAGCAAAGCCAAGCTGTCCTCTCTCAACATCCTTTTTCGCTCTTGCTGAGTTAGATTTAGAACATTTGTCTTTTTAAAAGTCTGTGGGGGATGACAGCATTGACAGAACAGTTCATGGTAGGAGAGAAACCGACGGCACTGCCGCTGATGGTAGAGAAGGCAAGACCGTGAAGCAGGAAGGCAAATCATTCCTTTCTGTAAGGTAGAGGGTCTGATGCTATTTATTATTTCATTGTGTAATTAAACAGCACGGTAGTAATTAC
>JAJEJO010000643.1:560509-613021 GCA_020662805.1 Glaucomys volans
GGGGGGGGGGTACTGGGGGTTGAACCCAGGGGCACTCTGCCACTGAGCCACATCCCCAGCCCTATTTTGTATTTTATTTAGAGATAGGGTCTCACTGAGTTGCTTAGGGCCTTGCTAAGATGCTGAGGCTGACTTTGAACTTGCAATCCTCCTGACTCAGCCTCCCAAGTGCTGGGATTACAGGTGTGAGCCACTGTACCCGGCTTATCATGTATTTTCTTTTTAATTACTGAAAAAAAATGTTGTTTTGGGCTTAAGGACAGTGCTCTGGAATCAGAACCCAGATTTAAAGATCAGCTCTATAGCCAATTGCTAACTGCACAGCCATGAGTATATTGTTTAACTCCCCTCTGCCCAGTTTTTAATTTCTGCCTCATGGAGGAGTTTGGATCTACTAAGCTGACACACACAAACACGTGCAGAAGTAACTGGCACAGAGAAAAACACAATATAATCCAGCCATGATGATTGCTATTGGACATCTGACGTTTGACAAGACCATGGCAAGTAGTCACAGAGAGAACCTCACTTATCTAGATCATAACTGCAGATTACAAACCATTTTCCTCTTTCTTCTTCGGGAATTACAAAGCAATGAGTAATGGGGCTGGGGTCGTGGCTCATTGGTACAGTGCTTACCTAGCCATGTGTGAGGCACTGGGTTCGATCCTCAACACCACATATAAATTAATGAATAAAATAAAAGTCCATCAACAACCAAAAAAAATTAAAAAAAAAAAAACCCAGTGAGTAAAATAGAAGAGTGATACATGGAGTTAGGAATGAGAAAGAGATTTCGCAAACATTTCTTATGATAAAAAATGCTAAAACCTTCATTAGACCTTTTGTTTTGGCAACAGTAAGAAGCATGAAATGACATGTTTAAAAAAACACAAGAATTAAAATTTCTTACTTTCATTTCTTAAAAGGTGTCAATTTATTTTTATGATAGTTTTTAATTTCAACTATTTTTACTGCAGTTTCAGTTCTGTCAAGTCAAAATTTCAGAAATTGAATTAAAAAACTCAGCTTAACTGTTGTACTCTTCCACTTAAAGATTGGATTTCTGATCAGACAAGTCAGATTTCAGAAAACCAAATTCATTAAGCATTATATTCAATGTTTCTTATTTAAAAAAAAAAAAAAATACCTTGTGCCTAGCACAGCAGCACATGCTTATAATCCCAGTGGCTCAGGAGGTCGAAACAGGAGGATCACAAGTTCAAAGTTAGCCTCAGCAATTTAGAAAGGCCCTAAGCTACTTGGTGAGACCCTGTCTCAAAATAAAAAAATAAAAACAGGGCTGGGGATCTAGCTCAGTTGGTAGAGTGCTTGCCTCGCAAGCACAAGGCCCAGGGTTCAATCCCCAGCACCATGGTGGGGATGGGGGGTGGGAAATAGGACTGACTCAGTGGTTAAGTGACCCTGGGTTTAATCACCAGTACCAAACACAAACAAATAAAAACCTAACAGCACAAAGAGTTTTATGGCTGTATTTAAATTGATGAATACAATAACCAAACTAGAACTTGGCTCTTCTCCTGGTGTCAAACATTTCACTCTGGTTCAGTCTTAGATTTAATGTGAAGTTGTCGGCTGGAAGTCACTATTGCCTACACTAGAAGAACACTGATGTTTTTAAATTTCCTTTAATGTTCTGTTTTCGCTAGAGGATTACATTTCATTGTCTTGGGGAATGCCAGCAGCTTGCTCTCCTTTTGGGTGTCTCCATTTTATTCTGTGGTTAATTGTGGAGTCACAGTCATATCAAGGACAAACCAAAAGGAAGCAAGACTCTTCAGTGGGCTGCTCACGCCACAAGCAGTCAATACTCCAGGTCGGGACTTCCTAGGAGCTGGAAAGGCTCTGCAGGAAAATGACCCTTGCCAACCAGATTCCCACAGATCCTCTTTCATTGTCTGGCGAAATTGATAGGCTTGCCCATCCAAGCGGCTGCTTGCCATTCTTCCCTTCCTGCCTCCCTCCCTCCCTCCTTGTGGCTGGCAATTTCCATCTGCAGCCTGTACAGTCTGGTGTGTAATTTGGCCTCTCACATGTTACTTCTTCTGAATCTGCCTGTTTCTCAAACTTCGCTCATTTCCGAGTATCATCAAGGCGCTCTTCCTTGCTGTTGAAGGGTCAGAATACATCTTTGAGAAATATATGGTAAAAATAGACACAAGTGTCAAGTGAGGAAAATAAAACACACAGAACTAAACTGTGTTGTCAAGCACAGACGTTACATATTATGTCTCTTGTTCTGCTGGCCAATATATGCACATATGGGTGCAGAGCTATCCAATTGTGACAAATTTTGGGTCTTATGGTTCTACACTGAAGGCCGAATAACTTGAAGCATGGAATAATAAAAGTTCATGCAAGCAAGCAGTTTGGTTTCTATAGGACTGTTATTAGACAGAGGACTGGAAGGATTTTTCTCTCCTCTTTCTTACATTTTAGCTAGGATGAATATTAATGATCAAGCTAAAGACATGATGAGTATTAATGCCCAGGACTCTTACAGAATGATTCTTGTACTAAATTTGGCAGTTTATAGATAGCTGCCAACAACCCAACTCAATTAAGTGCTCTTTAACACAAGTCTAAAGAAAGAAAAGTCTATTAGTAAGTGAGAGGGGGAAAAAAAAAAAAAAAACAGTAAAATGGCATCAAATTGCCTGGCTTCCATCCACTCCCACCCGGAGAAGACGCTCAAGGATGTAATCTTTCTTTTCTTAGACTTGAGATAGGCGAAATTTATGAAGGACATTGGACTAATGGTTCCCACATTTCCTGTCTAAAGACCCCGCTGAATAGGCTTCCCTCTTCAGGCATTATTTAATGGGAATGGCGCTGCTCCAACTGCAGCATCCCTTCCTTCCTAGCTTCCGATCAGAAAAACAAGTCTTACTTCTCTATTATCACAGAAGTGGAGTTGTGTGTGCATGTGTGTGTGTTCATATGCATGTGTGTGTGTGGAGAGAGAGAGAGAGAGAGAGAGAGAGAGAGAGACAGAGAGAGAATGCTCTTGGACTTCTCATAATTTGTATTCACTTACTGTATACTGGTTTATAGAAGTCGAAGTCTACATGATGGCATACCTGCTTAACTTAAAGCGAGACACAGGTTATATATGAATGGAAGCATTTTTCTAGCAAGTTGATGGAATATAATACTTTTATTGTTTTAAAGCTGTAACAGATCTGGTGACTAAAATGTGAATACAGTATTATGATACTTGTGCCCATTTTAAAAGAAAGACAAAGGTTTAACAATATTCTATGGAGATCTTCCCACTCTATGGGGTGCTAACAGCCCTAACATTTCTGTCTCAGCAAAGATGAGGAAACAAAAAACCAAAACAGATCCCTACGGAGTGTGGACAAAATTTAGTGAGCATGTACTATGTGCTGCTGTGTTTAAGATGTTGCCCTGCAGAGCTTGAGGCTTAGCAGGGCTGACATGCTGCACAACGTCAGGGGATGTCATTCATGGATGCTTCCTAAAGTTGTACAGAAGCAGAAGTACAAAAGTAAATATGGTATGGGCTTTGGTTTGTGCTCTGTGACCCACAGAATGATACCAACTCCTCAGTATTGAAAGCTCTTCACAATCTGGCTTGAACCTCATTTATCACAATCTGTGTTATCTCAGATTTGGCAACTGAGGATGTTTTCATCACCCAGCTTTTTGTAAAGTTGAACTGTACTCTTCTACCCCTCCTGGCCTCTGCTCATGACCCTAATCTACTAAAGCATATAGATGTACATCTACCTATTGCATATGTTAGGAAAAGCACCAAGGCACACCGTGTTTGACCTGCAGGGTAAGGGAAATTTTAAGGAAAATAGAACAAGCAAGTCCATCAGGCCAAGTAAATGCCTATTTAGCAAGTGACAGGGGTTGCTGTGTTTGAGTAGATGCATGACAGGATCAGACTTGTGTGCTAGTAAGTCAAGCTGGGCTAGGTCATAAAACCACTGTAATTGTTACATGTAAATTTCCACCTCTAGCCTGAGGTGGAAATAAAGAAAAATAAATGTAGAGAGATTTTCAGGGCAAGAGAAGATAATTGACAGACATGACGGTCACCCTCAGAAGTTACTACACTCCTGGAAAAAACAATAAGCGAGTCTTAAACATGAGTGAGACCATGGAAAAGGGGTAGGTGGAAAGGCAACTGAGGTGGAACAAGGGCTGGGTGTCTTGAGGAAGAGTGAGAAATTGAGAAGGGTTGCTTTTCTAGAGAGAGTGACCTAGTTTTCTTGAACATTTTACCCACTTAAAAAAAATTGGGCTGGGGATATAGCTCAGTGGGTAGAGTGGTTGCCTTGCAAGCACAAGGCCCTGGGTTCAATCCCCAGCACCACAAAAAAACAAAAACAAAAACAAAAACAAAACAATCATTTACAATTTCTGGTTTAAGAACAATAGCAAAAGCCAACAACAGATTGAAAACAGGATTCCAGATGTATAATTCCACACTGTAGCTGGCTTTATCTTCCAAGTGGGATGACTCTTGGGCATTAGGGAAGCAAACAAACCCTAGTGTGTCTTTCAAATATAGGGCTAACTTTTCATGAGAGGCCTGCATAAAATTGGGTTCTCAAAGAAAACTGAATTTCACCCTGCTGTACTGGAACACCAAATGGAATGCCATTTCTAACTTGCTGATGTAAGAAGGGGTAAAATTATCTTCTGACACGGAGCCAGAAGTCTTCCTCATACTGGTGCATGCCACGAATGTGTACTATGATTAGTTAAAACCTGGGGAACAGGGAGAAGCAAACTCAGAATGTCTTTGGAGAAACATCCTTTTTGTGCACACCTCAAAGAATTCGTCCAGATAAAGTTTCAAGGTAGAAAAGCGTCGTGAAGGGAGAGAGGATCTGCCAACAAATAAGACTGAAAAAAGATTAAAATGTGGAAATGCTTAGGCAAAAAATAATTTTTATATTGGGGACATAAAAGCTTTAAAAATAAGGCACTGAGCTGGGCACAGTGGTATACACCTGTAATCCCAGGGACTCAGGAGGTTGAGGCAAGAGGATCATGAGTGCAAACTTCAGCAACTTAGTGACGTACAAAGCAATTTAGTAAGACCCTGTTTCTAATCAAAATATTAAAAGGGGCTGGGGATGTGGCTCAGTGGTTAAGGGTCCCTGGGCTCAATTCTTGGTACGGAAAAAAAATATGTTGGGGAGACAAAATATAAGCAAAGAAGTAAGGGACATAAAATACACAAAGTGAAACTTTAGGAAGAAGAAAAGTAATTATAATTGAAAATAAATGGGTGGTGAGCCCAATATTAGATACAAATGAAAAGACAATTAGTGAACTGGAAGATGGATCTGAAGAAATTACTCATTAGTATGAAGAATATGAATAAAAGGTGTGATTGACAAATGTGTAAGTAGTGAAAACAAACAGGAATCAGGTTGAGAAAGTCTAATGTATATTTCACAGGATTTCTGAGGAGAGAAAAGGGGCAAACCTAGAGAGGAGTAGTATTTGAGGTGATAACAGCACCTTTAGAATTCAGCAAGTGTCTTAGGGGGGAATTTACCTATGTTTTTGAGTTTTCTCACTTTGTCACTACTATAAACACTTACCAGGGCCAAGTCCACATCCTTAACCCCTCATCAGAGATAAGAATTGGCAAGTATCTGAGGGAAAACTCAACCGAGGGTCTTCAGATGGCCTCTGAATGTTTGCTGCCTTTCTGGGATTTTAATTCCCTCTCATTCCTTGTTTCTGTAGCTTTCTGATCCTTTAAAATATCATTGTGCTGTAGCACATCTGCTTTTCTAATTATTTTCAGAGGAAGCACAAAACTGTTGTGAACAATTTCATTCTAGCAGGGAGTGCAAAATAAATGACAACTTTGACATTTGAGCATGTGCAATTAGATTGAAACACTTACGAAGAATCGCTGTGACTGCAAATGAGGGAGGAAGAGGGTGATAGCAGGGGGGGTCACGACATGTAGAAACTTGGAAGCTATGGGGATAATTTTGTTTTTAGGAAACTGTGGGGTCAGAATCTGATAAGGACCTGATGCTATGAAAGAAAAAGTATCAAATGAAAGAAATGAGATAAAGAAAAAGAATAGGATTCTGGATGAGAGGAAAAGGGTGACCTGGAAATGGACTGAAGAAGGTTAGATCCAAAGATAGAGGAGTAAGTTAATTGACTTTGCTGTCAGAAACTGCTTTGTGGTTGGATGGTGGAGGCAGAATTTTTTAAAAAATATATTTTTAGGTGTTGATGGAACTTTATTTTATTTTTTTAAAAATATTTTTATTTAGATTTTTTAATTAATTTTTTAAATTTTTACAGACTTTATTTTGATTCATTGTACATGAATGGGGCATAACTTTTTATTTCTATGGTTATGCATGATGTACATTCATACCATTCATGTAATCATACATGTACACAGGGTAATGATGTCTCATTTCACCATTTTTCATAACCCACCCCTCCCCCTCTCATTTCCCTCTTCGTAATCTAAAGTTCTTCCATTCTTCTCTCACCCCCCACTTCCCCAACCCAATTATATATCATCATCTACTTATCAGGGAAAACATTTGGCCTTTGTTTTTTTGGAATTGGCTTATTTCACTTAGCATGATATTCTCCAATTCTATCCATTTATCTGCAAATGCCATAATATTATTCTTTATGGCTGAGTAGTATTCCATTGTGTATATATATACACATTTTCTTTTTCTTTTTATGTGGTGCTGGGGATCAAACCCAGTGCCTCATGTGTACTAGGCAAGTGCTCTACCACTGAGCCACAACCCCAACCCTGGCAGAATATTTTAAAGATGAAGAGAATGCTGATTCCTTCTCCTCACCCACACAGTGAGTGCAAGATGAAAGACAGCCTCTACTTGGAAGGTAAGGAAGGAGTCTTCCTGTTAGAAAAAGTTAGGTTTCAATGATACTGCTGTGGTGTGAATGCATGTATTCCTGTTCCCCCACACAATTCTTCTGTTGAAGCCTAACGCTGAGGTTTTAAGAGGTGGTGCCCTCAGGAGCTGATCAGGCCCAGAGTGTTGCACCCTCATGGGTGCCGTCAGTGATGCGCCACCAGCAAAGGAGCTTGTTTACCCCTTTTACCACCTGAAGATGCAACAAGAAGGTACCATCTAGGAGGAAAGGGCCCTCATCAGACACCAAGTCTGCTGGTGCATTGACCGTAGACTTACCAGCCTCTGGAACTGAGCAATGAATTCTGTGTCTCTAAATTACCCAGTTCAAGGCATTTCGTTTAGCAGTCTGAATGGGCTAAGACACTACTGACCATTCATTGTTCTTGCCTATCATCTCTATATTCTTCTAATAACAGGACCTTCACTGGGGAACCACCCCTTATCCATTCTTAGTATAATTTCAATAGAGTCAAGCGCATTTCCCCTTCTCTTCTACCTCCCTGGGGAAAAGGTGGCACATAATAATCCAGAGCAACTGATTCTAGGATGGACACAATTTTTTCTAGTGAAACTCCATTCCAGAACTTTTGGTAGGACTGTTTAAATTCTGGAGTTGATGGGCTATTGCTCTGGATCTGCTAGCTCGCACAAGGAAGAACTAACACAGAACGGCAGAAGCCAAGTCTGAGAGGAAGCAAGATAAAAATGGGAGAGCCAAACATGTTTGAGTACAGCTCTATCTCTGTACTCAAGAGACACTCAAGACTTTCCATTTACACGAGGTAAACAATTACCTTTCCTGCGACATCCGTTTCAGCGGTGTTTCTGTGGAGTGCAAAAGGAAGACTCCTGAGAAGTACACCTGGAAAAATGTGCAATGGATGGAATCTGCAACAGAGCTGCAATGAGGGGGAAAAACCAGTCCTAGAATTTCAAAGCAGTGGGAGCCCCAGCAATAAAGGAACCAGGGAAATGCTGAGACTTGCTTTCATCCCATAGTGAGTTAATGGGGTGTCTAGTGCTAGACTCTAGTTCTCCTATGCTCTTCTTCTCCAGGAGGTGATGTTGCTCCTTTCCTTCCCTGTACACCATTCACTACTGGGGTCTTTGTTATAAGTGAAGGGAAAGGAGTCTCTAACATCAGAATAAGTGAGGAAGGTCAGCCAAGGAGAAGAGAGCCATCCTCCAGAGGACTAAATTACCCAGCAAAAATCAGTCAGCTTCTCCACCGATTCCTTGGCTCAGTCCTTACTCAGTGGTGAAGTTGGGCAGTGTTTACTTCCTTGACTTCTAAATATCTTTGCCTATCAATCACCTTGATATTTAATACTCTCAATTATTCTGACTTTGCAGAAAGGCTGTGGGGTGGAGTAAAGAAGCTTCTCCAAAGAAGCCGCACTTCACATGTTGGGTGTGAAGGCAGTTAGAGGTCCAGCAGAGCTGCGTTTATTCACTTTTCTAAAGGACACAGCACTTAGGGGATGGAGCCAGGGAGAGAAAATAGCTCTAACAACATAGCAGGGTGTGAATGACAAAGTGCCTGAAAACATCTGCACGCAAATCAGGCGGGATGATTTTATCTCATCATCTGCCATGCCCAGGATGCATGTGAAATCTCTTGGGAATATGCTCATTGGTGCTGCAAGAGAGAATATTCTTTGCTTTTAATGATAATTGTCCTCTGATTTCTTCATTCCTTGGAATGCCTTTTGCATCAATTAAGCCCATTATGTATGTGTGGGAGAACTTGGATTGATCAAGCTGAGTATGAACTGCAAAATTCTTATAAAGTCACTCGGTTTCTGCACTTTAAGCAGTGAGTTACTGGAGCTGGGGAAAGAATTCAGAACACCCTTAACTCAGAGACAGTGAGTGACAATTTGTTAAGGAAAGAACATGTTTGAGGTCCTCTGTGAACCTTGATAAAACCTGCTCTACTTAGGGATCCCCTTTTCAGATTTGCAAAGTGAAGGAACTGGGCTAAGTGTGATTCAAGGTCAATTCCAGGATGAAGTGTTTTTACCTATCCTCAGAATAGTTTGCAGCTACAAGGTTGGTCCTTCAGTTTGACACAGAGGGTTGGAAGAGCAGAACTCAACCTTATGCATAATTAAGTACTTGCAATTTGAAACTGTAATTGCATATTTTTACAGAGATAAAAAAATGTGTTTTAAAGGTGCTGTTTGAGTGCAGATGTGAGGAGAAAACATACCTGTACTGCAGTGGGTGTGTAAACTGGCACAAGCTTTCTGTAGAACAATCTGACAACGTACTTGACAATGGAACAGCACATACCCATTAATTTAGACATTATGGTATAGGTGTACTTGCACAGAGGTGAAATGATGTTTGTATAAGGCTACCCATTATAAGAATTTTTCTGGTAGCAAAACACTAGAAAAAGCCTAAGTATCAGTATCTATAATGGAATATCATGTGGGTACAAAAAAATAAAATTGAGATTTGACAGGAGGATCTTAAAACATGTTAGGGACTCTCACAAGTAACTCGACTTGGTTAAAGTTCTAGAGAGGCTTAAGAGGGTTGCTCCCCCTTTTCTACTTTCCCTGAGACTTGAGTATCAGGAATGCTCAGTCCACATTGTCAAGCAAGGCCATGGGACCCTGGCTGAGATACTCCATTAGTGGTTTCTTCTGCTATCTTATCCCTCTCCCTTAAATTGTTTTGCCTGTGTGTTAACAGCTTTTGTCATGATTACTAACAAACTTTTATAGCCACCTAGTATAATGTACAGTCCTTTAAGAAAGCAAACAATGCTGGGAGCAGTGGCTCATATCTTTTAATTACAGTCATTTGGGAGGCAGGAGGATTCCAAGTTCAAGGCCAGCTTCAGCAACTCAGCATGGCCCTATGCAACTGAGCAAGACCCTGTCTCAAAATAAAATTAAAAAAGAAAAAGGGCTGGGGATATAGCTCAATGGTTAAGTGCCCCTAGTTAGTTTCAATCACTGGTAAAAACAAAAAAGCAAACAATAGCGATAATACCATAGTACCTGTACATACCATATGCCATGTACTATGATTAGAATTTTATGTCAACTCTGCCATTTATCCTAAAAGTGCCAATCTACCTAAATGCTGTCTTCATCTGTCAGATGGCAAAAGTCAGACCCTAGAGAAGCTGATGGATTTACGCGGAGAATGCAAGTCAGTGAGGGGTTGAGATATATGTCTCTTTCTTGTCACTGTCGGAGCTTACGTGTTCACTTGTGTGTTGCGCTCCCAGGCAACACGCAAGTTGAGGGTGTGTGAAATGCATTTTCCTACACAGACAGTTAAAGAGACACTGCGATTTAATATAGATGAATTAATTAACCCTATGTGCCAGGCACTGTGTGAAGTCCCCAGCGAGAACAGCCAAGCTGTCAACTCCCGGAAAGGAACATGTGCTCTTCAGGATGCCAAGATCCCACGTCAGATGTGCAACCAGTATTAATCAAGGCAGAGTTTCTGGAATGTTAGGCTTTGTGTCCTGTTGTCACAATTTCCCTCTATCCACATATATTATTCAATTAGTTTTTCTTTAAACCAACTCATTCTTCCCCCTTAAAGTCCATTTATTTTAGCCTCAACATAAGCAAACATTATAAAAACATAGTTGTGATGTGCTAGTAATAATTTTCTAATATATGCAACACTAAGTACAGTATTTTAGGAAAAAAAATCTATCTGTGCACTATCCCATATCACACTGTAAGAGATACTGGGTTAATAGCTAACTGTCCCAGAGCAATAGGCCCCATCCCAGACTACTTGAGATCTCTTACTCAACTTGTGTGCTGCAATTGTTCAGAGAAATGCAATGTGTGGCCACCAGTTTCCCAGACATTGGCACACTCTCCCTGGAGACATATCCAGCTCCAAAATTGAATATTTTCTATCATGCACTGTCCTTCCAAAATGCCTGACTGACTGTAGGCGTCATGTATAATAGTAGGTTTTCTAATCAACCTGTGACGAGTCAATGATTGCTCTGCAAATCAGGTCAGAAATAATAAGGGAAAAGTCTTAGCAAAAAGGAGTGGAAAAGGGAGGTTAGAAGGAGCCTTGATCTGATTACAATAGGAGGGGACATAGGCTTTTTGATATCAAGTTCATCAGTTGGTTTGAGGAAAGTTAGAAAAAAACTTAAGCTGGGGTAATTTTTCAGCATTTTTTCAAAAGATGATAAGTCAGAGAAGAAATGTTTTACATTTTTATTTAGTATTTGCCTTTTCCTAAAGAAGTTCCTTAGGAGATATTCTTGGGAGAATGAAATTATTGTCAAAGAATAAGAAAATATTTTACACATTTAGATACAAGTGGTGAAATTAAAAAAAAAACTAGCATTCAAGTGACAAGGGAAGGATAATATCAATTTGAAAACAACAAGGCAAGATGAAGGTAGTGACTCATCCCAGCTACTGAGGAGGCTGAGGCAGGAGGATGGCAAGTTTGAGGCCAGCCTCTGCAATTTAGTAAGACCTTGTCCCAAAATAAGAGATGAAAAGAGCTGGTGACATAGCTCAGTGGTAGAGCACTTGCCCAGCATGTGTGATGCCCTGGATTCAAGCCCCAGTGCAAGAAAAAATAAGAAGAGAAAAAGGAAAACATAGAAAACAATAAGGCACACAAAACTGCAAAGTCAAAATAAAAAATAAATGTGAACCTAAGAAAAATTCATGTTTCCCTCAGCTCTGATTTCAGATATTAATTCTCAAGCCTTGAAGAATATCAATCTCACCAGAGGAGTTTGATAAAAACAGACATTATTCTGCACCAAATGTAAATTCTGATTTAGGAGCTGTGAGGCAAGGACTGGGAATCTGTTTTTAGCAAGCACCCGGTGATTCCCAAGACATTACATTTCAAGACCCTGACTTAATTAACTGCTAGTTGTGTAGGAGTAGAAACAGGTTGGATTTATTATTACCAACCCTTATGCCTTATTTAGAATTACTTTAATAATCAAGCAACAAAATAAATAGTTCTTTAAACTTATTTTTCCTTCACAGTTTTCACTTTTTTTATTCTAACCTGAACTTTCCCCACCATATCTCAATGCTTCTGAAATTGAGTTGCTTCTTAAAATTGACTTTTTTTCCTAAAAAGATGTTATCCCTGATCAGTGTTACAAAATACACAGAATCGTGCCTTACTCAAGGAAGCACTGCACTTGCAGGTGATCTCAAAGGTCAGGGCATGGGGCATCTGTAGTGCTGGGGTCTCCTGGCTTAATTTGTGAGTATTGTTAAGTGGCTTGCACGGTGAGCCAAGGCAGCCGCGGGATGGGGCAGGGTGGACTTATTCACCTGGAGCGGTGAGACAGCCATCACCATCTCAACACACAGTTTGTTTTCTTGTGAAAATTGCCCCCTCCCCTGCCCCTGATTTAGCCAGTGATTGGAACTGGTGATGGGAACAGAGGAGTCTAGGAGTGATGTTCAATCTCAAAGGGGCATTCTGAATTAATCAAGGCATTGAACTGGCAGTCCATAAAATCCTCTCTATGGGCGATGTATAGTTTAGCTTTATGGAGCTGTCCAGCATTTAAGTGATATTTTGTAATTGTACTGTGAAAACTTAAATTACATTAAGGGAGTTAAGAACTCAGTGTCTACTAGGAATGCTAAGGCTGTACATTATGAAACCCTCATATACACTTGCATGAATCAGTAAATACACACACATCAACTGAAAGTATGTATGTGCACATCTACACTTATACATACACACACCTACAACTACACATATATAAACATTTGTATACATAATCACATGAAGCTATAAAAGCATTTCTCTAAAAGTATGTATATATACTGATATATAACGTTTCAAGATTTTTAAAAATATAATAAATCCTTAATATATTAATGACTTCCTCTGAACTCAATGCAAAGAAAATAGGAGGTGCAGAGATTATTCTAGTCTTTCCTCTTTTGATCTGTTTGTACTTTTTAAAAAAGACCCTGTCATATTCTACACAGCATTTTATTTATCAATGTGCATGCTTATTGATTAGGCTAGAAATTATTTAAAGGCCATCATGCTCTACTTGTGTTTACATTCTGCAGTCCCTAACAGAGTGGTTTGCATTTAATAGAGGCTTAATAAAATCCAGAGGAGTGTTGAATGAATAAAGGAGTCAGAAAACATGAACTCGATTGTGAGCCCTTTGGCAATGAACTTCCTTCTTGAACTTGGGAAAAATCATTTCATTTCCTTGGAAATCAGTGTATTCATCTGAACAATTGCAGGGTTGGTTTAATTATTCTTCAAGGGATTTTGGAGTTGTTTGCATTGCATATTTAAAAAAATGTTAAAATGTTATGACTGCTTTGTAACATTATAGAGATACATACATTCTGCTACAATATCCAGTTTTATCACTTCTTCCTTCGAATATATCAGGTCAGAAAAGAAGAGAAAAAGGGAAGGAAGGAAGGAAGGAAGGAAGGAAGGAAGGAAGGAAGGAAAAAATAAAGGTCAAGAAAATATCTAAAATCAAAAGCTATGATGTTATATGCAGCAAAGCTTCATGGAGAAGAAAGAATTAAAAAAAAAAAAAAAACAGGCTTAAAATCAAAAGTCCTAGAATGCAGTCTGGGCTTTGTCACTTACTAGCTGGTGACCTTCAGAAACAAGTCAATTAACTTTTGTGGCTCCATTTCCTGTTCTGTAAAATGACTATAACACTTGCTCTCTCTCTGTCTCAGAGATGTTGAAGGTCCATAACATAATTTATGTGGAAGCAGTTTATATAATGCTGAACAAATGAAGGTTGTAGTTTTATCCCTCAATATCAATTTTTTAATGATATTCAACTATATATTATTATGGCACCATGAATTCAAAATTCACCAAGGCTCTGCTGAAAAGAAACATAAAGTAAAATGATAGATGTGACGGGAAATGGCTCTGAAAACTTAATTGCATTATGCAAATGTAGAGCAATATTATTTTATATGTTGATGCAGATTTCTGAATCAGTTATAAAGATGCATTCCAGGCAGTAAAGTGCTAGGTGACAAACACATGCTTCTGAACAGAGAGGAATAAAAATAATGATGTTATTTCTTATTTAAGCCAAAAGTCTATGTTCTTAAATCTTTCTGAATGTTATTCACAAATGTTGAAAAGATACCATGTTAAATCACAACAATTAACAATAATAGAGACATGAATGCATCTACCTTAAAACAAATAACTTTTCTTCCTTTTATTTTCATGGAAACTTTGAGAACATGGGCTTCATGACAAAAGTGAACATAACCATTAGGGCCAAGAAGTAGATGCTTGGGCCTGGTGTAAGGAGAAATGCCCATCAAATCCAAAGCCTGCAGTTTCCTAGAGTCATATCAAGGTAGTTGCCAGCCCACAAAAGTGAGGACAACTGGAAGGCTCTGTTTATTTAGTCATTTATTAATTCATTCAATAAAAATTTACTTTGCATGTGGTATCTTTTTTGGCAGTGGGGACCCAGTTGTGAATAAAAGGGAGTGGGGACTCAGTTGTGAATAAAAGGGATGTGTTTCTTTTCTTCACAGATATTCCCATAGGCAGAGACAACAAATGTTAAAGAACAGAGAGACAGGATAGTGCTTGGTTAGAGTGCAGACAGCTTAAGGAAGATGGATACTTATGGCACTTGGGGGTGACATCATTTTATTAAGCCTCAGTTTCCTCACTGATAAAAATGGAATCGTATCATCACTGATGTCTTGGGTTTTTGAGAAGATTAAATGAAGCAACTGGTATAGATCATAATCTGTGACACACAGCAAATTTTGAATAAATGATAGATTTTATGGTCTTGATAAAGATACTTTATCAGCCATGTAACTTTGAACAATTTAAGTAGACTTTCTGCCTCATTAGAACATCCTCCAGTGATTCTGAGTTATGACTAAGTCGACCTTGCTTTATTCATAACTGAGGACCTGAAAATTTATGCCATGTTGCACCTTGAACTCTGTTTTCTGATCTGAATCTCCCATGTTCTGATCTTTGTCTTTGCCTTCTGTCTTCACCTTTTTAATTAACATCAGACTAAACTATTTTTCCTGCCCTGGCTGGTCCTTTTTGGTTACAACCCATATTCACCTGAAGAAGTCACATCCTCCAGTGACTCCAGGAAACAGCTGCCTGGGCCCGACCAGTACAGGTTCACCTGGGCTGCCTGGGCCAGAGAAAGGGATTCAGCCAATTTTATTTGTGATGAAACAACTTACGCTTTCTAGGACTGTTTCTACCTCCATGAAATGACAGAATGGATTAGACAGTGCCTTTTCGTCTGTTGTTTTACAAATTTTTGTTTCAAAATTTATTTGGTATGAAAATGATCCTACTTCCCATAGATAGCCTTCTAAAATCATATGACATCAAAAACAGTAGGAACTAATACGTCAGGGAACAAAGACTGGAGTCCTTCCACTGACGGTACTTCCACAGGGCTGCATCCCATCTCTTTGTGAGGCTTTCTCACATCGCAAAATTGCTTTGCCAATGTCAGTTAGTGGAGGCAGGAGGGGCATTTCAAAGCGAGGAATTGGGCTTTTCACTCGGTTGCTCCCTCATCAGTCTTGATTTAGACAACATAACCACACAGCACTGAGCACACACCCCTTCCACTCTGATGGAAATAATGGTCATGCTTATGAAAGTTTAAAAGCAGAAATGGATGAGTGCACATTTCCCTTCAAAGGCAGACACTTCCCATTCTCCTTCCCAAATGCCTGAGCAGTTGCCCCGCCGCCGTCCAGAATGCTGAGGACTGAGATACATTCCCTTTGTTATGCTGAATTCATAAATCAGAGTAACTCTAGGTAGGCACGGTTCCTTTAAGGAACTGAGCTGCTGATTTAGAAGTGTGTGTATGGGAGGAGGGGAGTGAGAGGGAAAGGCACTGTCAAACCTGGGAAACTCCAAAAATAAACCACATTCTTCTGAATATTAATGATACATGGTACAAAACTAAGTTGGTGTAGTTTACATTTCATATTGACAGCTAGGAATGATATAATGTAGTTGGCTCAGATTTTGCTTATATGAGATGTTTACAATAAACCAGCTTGGCTTGGTGGAGATGGTGGTAATCCCAGCAGCTTGGGAGGCTGAGGCAGGAGGATTACAAGTTCAAGGCCAGCCTCTAGTGACTTAGCTAGGCCCTAAGCAACTAAGAGAGACTTGGTCTCAAAATAAAAAATAGAAAGGGGTGGGGATATAACTCAGTGTGGTTAAGCACCCCTGAGTTCAATCCCTGCTTCCTAAATAAATAAATAAATAAATAAAATAAACAACAAAATATTAGGAAAAGCCATATAAGCTAAACTTAAGCATTCTGCTATGTACTGAGTATTATTCTTGGGGCTTTGCATTATTAATTTACTTAAAACAGTCCAAAGAAACAACTGACATCCCCCCCACACACACACTTTGTTTTACTTTTGAGGAAATAAACAGGAGGAAAAAATAGCAAAATTTATGAGTACAGAGGGGATTCTATTTAATTAATGGCAGACTCGGTGATTCTATCCGATCCCCAACCAATCAAGATAATTTAAAAGGCTAGGGGGAAAACCCCTGCAATTTCCAAAAGCAATAAAAAGCAAACAAGATTATAAAGAATTACCAGGCCAAGATCTAGGTGGGAAATAGGAGCCCACAGCCAAGAACACAGAGCCCCTCTGGGGATTTTGCTACAGTGGTATTTGCTGATCCAGGAGAGATGGCTAAGAGGCTGATGTAAGCTTTTGACAGACTAATGGGGTGAGAGGGGGAATCTATGTAAACTATCTTTGTTTTAGGCTGGGTCCTCAGAGTGTCACATTCTAAAGACAAAGGTAAAAAAAAGTAAATGGGAACTTGTAAGGACTGCAGCTTGACTGCAAGTGATCTGGGTGACCTGGAAAAACTCAAACCTGATTTAGATTAAGGTAATTTCAGATTCTTATTACCACAAACCTGGGAAAGGCAAGAGCAAATTGCCTGGTGTGAACTCAGACTCTATTATTATCAAGAGCCAACCTCAGCACACAAAGGTAGCCAAACACAGGAGGAGACAGACTTGCAGAACCCAGAGACAACAGGCACGCACAGACTTCAAATACTGTGGTCAGCACAAAGGTCCTGGAAAACACTATGCTCCCCTAATTCAAGGAGATAAAAGCCAACACTGAACATTTTTAAAGGCAACCTGAAAATATTAAAAGTGATACAGTAGATGGGGGAAAAATTATAAAATAGAAATTATAAAACCAAAAAATAGTAACCGAATTTAAGAACTCAATGCATGAGTTTATTGGGAGTTTAGAAGAGAAAGCAAATCAAGGAATGAAAGGTCAAAAGCAGAGAGATATAGAAAGATAGAAAACAACCTAAGAGATGAAAGAGGATAAAAAGCATGGAGGATACAGCATGAAAATCTGCTGTCTTCAACAGAGGCCTGGAAGGATCCCAGAGACTGGGGCAGAGGCAGTGTTGGAGGAGATAATGGCTAATTTTTTCTATAATTGATGCAACATGGTAATTGAGAAGAGTCAAGGAGTACAATGAATATCAGCAAGAATCAAAGGCAAATAGAAAATGAAATCTTATATGCTGTCAGAAGAAAAGAGGTGGCTAGCCTACACACAAGTAAGAGTTAAACTGACAGCTGCTTTCTCAATGGCAGCAGGAGCAGCAGAGGACAGTGGGAAGGTGTTTTCAATATGCTGACAGTCTGTAACTGCCAATTAGAGTCCTGCACCCACTGAAAGCATCCTTCAAGAATAAGGAGAAAATAAAGACATTCTATATGCACATTAAAGAAACACATGAAGGGTGTTCTTAGACAGAAGGAAAATGATATGTGATGGAATAAGGAGTAGGAAAAGGAACAAATATCTGGGCATATATAAATGAACATCTGTTATTTGAAAATATGAATATTGTTTATGATATGTATACATAATTATAATTCACAAAACTAATAAAACCTGATATTATAATTCAAAAAGGATAAACATGGCTATAAGGCCTAGAAGGAAGATAAATGTGTATATTAATTTTGGTCTTTGATAAGGTAAAAATATGATTAACACTAAAACAATAGTCTATAACTTCTAAATTAATAGAAAAAAGAAATTGAATGATTAAAATTTTCCTACAATCCAAAAGAACTCAAGAAAGAAGTAGAAAAAGATAGAATTGTTTGGGCAAACAGAAAACCTATAATGAGGTAGCAGATGTAAGTTCAAATATCAGTAATTACATTAAATGTGGATGAATTAAAAATGCCAATTAAAAGATAAAAATAAGTACAGTGGGAAGAAAGCCAAGCAACCAGATATGTCAAAATCATATGTTCTTTAAGGAGTTTATTACATAAAGACATAAAATAACATATAAATGTTACTGAAGTATATATAATATAAAAACCACATTTAAAGAAACCTGTAGTGGCTACATTAATAATAGAAAAATAGATTTTACTGGATATAAACGGAGTAACTTCCTAATGATGAAATTCAATTTCCCCTAGGAGGATAAGCCAATTCTAAATTTGTATGCTATCTATTAATATATCTATTAATATACACTCAATACAGACATAAAAGTCAACTAAGTTATAAAGAGAAATGGACAAATCCATAATCATAGCAGAAGTTTTTTTATAAACTTCTCTGAATAATAAATAGGATAGCCCTTCAAGATATCTAATGATATTATTATGCTTAAATCATATTTCTCACACAGCAGTGTGGGAGGAAGTGGGTAGCACCTTCCTTATTTTTCCCAGGGCTAGGACTTCTTTGGAAACAGTCACCTGGAGATAAAAGTACTTCAAAAAATATGGAACACCAGCCTTCCTCTCACTGGCTACCACTCCTATTTGTGCTGGGTTTTCATAAATCATTTATGACACAGAAGTATTTTATGGTGTTAAATTTTAAAGCAGGTGACTAAACCATTTCTAAAGGGTCCCACGTATCTACAACATTTACAAAATGAACTGGCTGCTGATTGTACCTTCTACCGAATCTTACTGCAAATGACTAATCTTAGTATTTTGCATCTGGTTGTAATTTTCACCCTCATGTTTTTATAAATACCTGTGCAATCTTTTAAGGATGCTGTTATAACCTGCTATCACAGGTTTCAGGTTTCTCTCCTTGCTCTTTTTAGTTATTTCCCTCTCCTCTGTTCTCCTCTCACCTTCTCTCCCCTCTTCTCCCTCATTTCCCTCCCTGCGTTCTCTCTCCTTTCATATATTTTTTAATTGTGTGTTTTGCATACATCTGAGGTTCCTTATGTAAGAAGCAGTTCTTTTCTTGAAAATTTCCCTCCATGATTTCCCAAACATCTTTTGGATTTGCACCATGAGTTTCATAAGAAAGTTATGTGATTAGTTACATTTTGAATTTTGAAAAATGTAATCATAGATTATTAAGAGACACTGAAAATTTTAGTTTATAACTAATAAATTTTGCATTTCATAAGGGTTGGTCTTTCTATACTACTTTAACTTTATTCCCTATTACTTTCATTTTAATATCATACTAGAGAGCAAAAGCACAACAGAACCTACATAATCACACACAAAATCCAGAAACATGCATTTTACAAATAGGTTGATTTGCTTGGAATTTAATATCTTAGCATCTTATAAACAATTTCTAAATTAGCATATAATAATGTAATGTTCAACCCCACTTTCTAGCTTACATAAAATTTTAAGAAAAAATAGTTTTATTTCCTCTACTTAATCTGTGAAAATATACTTCATCTTTAGAGAATAAAATGAAGTTCAATTCCACAAATTGGCAGCTTTCCACCTATGTTAACTAGAAGCTTTTCAAATTAATATGAATCATGTGAAATAACTTTCAAAGATAGGAAATATCTGTATAATTTTAAAATAGTCAAACATAATCTAACACAGTGTGCATATTCAAGGTAGTATGTTCTATTACAATTTTCTTTGGGCTATGAACATTATTTTGGGCAATACTCTAGGGTGATATTTGGTCAGTTTTCAAAGAAAGAGTTTCTTTTCTCTCATGCCACATGTCTAATCATAAGCAATTTTTGAAGTCAGGTAATCATTGGTCAAATAGAGTAAGAAGCTGATACTTCTCCTTGATATTCACAAGATACTTCCCTCTGTGCCTTTTACAGGGTTATTTTTAGCAATTGCTGCTCTGCCTTGTATCTTATTCATTATGCAGTCTTTATAAACCACCATTAGAGATTACAGGAAAGAATACCACTTGGCTTAAAAAACACTCATTCTGTCTTATCCCCCAGATATCTCTACACAGCTGCCTCTTTACAGTAGCTCAGGAAAGGCAACCTAAACACATCAGCTCTTTGAAAAAACAGAATGATCTAAATCCCAAAAGGAGAGGTGTAGAACATACCTGGAAGACATTGTGGTGCAAGGACCTAATATTTTCTCACTCCCTGGTGGAAAACATGTTTCCATCTCCAAAGAGGCTTCAGTCAAATGCAATTCACCATCCAGATGATGCTGGCCATAATAAAGAACAACTCACTGAAGCAGACATGCTTTGTGCCAGACATATGGCAAGGTTATAGGATTACAAAGAAGTAAGAAGTTAATTAAATAAATTATCTTTTAATCACAAATTACTTTTTGAATTCTTAGTATTTGTTGAGTGATGAGCTAGGCCTGAGAATCCAAAGCCCTGAGCTCCAACTCTGCCTTTCATTCGAGAGCACTTCAAGGCATGGCTGCTCCCTTGCACCATCCACCATGCCATGTGCTCAGATGATGAACACCAACACCACCCTTACCTCTGTCATCTTCCTCCCATTTGTTTACCACACTTGCAGCTTCATATGATGAGGCAAGCTGGTATACAGGAGTATGTTCTTATGTTTTTCTTGTTTTTTTTTTGTTGTTGTTGTTTTCAATCATATGAACAATAAAAAGAAAAATATAGTGTTGTATATTTAGGGTACCCAACATTGGGCTACGTGTCTTATAGGTATTGCCCCCTAAAGTCCATCAAAATACTTTATAAGATAAGAACTACTAACATTTTAATGTAATGAGATGAAATTCAGGTTCAGAGCGATTTGCTGAATCCCTCCAGTTAACCAGGCTAAGGGGAAACTCAGCTCAAACTCAACCAGATTTCTTCATGGAAGAGCGACACAGAAGGAAGGAAAGCTCTCTCTTCATGCTTGAGTCTCCCCAGGTTAGGGAAGCGGGAGTTGATTCTCAGAACTGGATCAGAAGAGTGCTAAGTTCTTTTGTCCTTTAAAACCACTGTCCTGATAAATAAGGAAAGAAGGGAGGGAAGGGAGGGAGGGAGGTATGAAGGAAGGAAGGAAGGAAGGATGGGAGGAAGCAAGGAGGAGGGCATGGGAGGGAAGAGGAGGGGAAGAGAAAGGAAGAAAGGAGGAAGATGGAATTTCTCACATAGTACATCAGGATGTCCTTGACTTAAGAGTTGGTCAACATGAATTTTAGTCATAGACCCATGACCTTGGTCAAGACATTCACCCCTTCCAAGTTTGGTTTTTCAGTCATCAAGTCATAATCCCAATCTTGCCTGAATCCCCTCCTCACTTCTTGAAAGTAAATTGAAGGATGCCTGAGACAGCACTTTGGAAACCCAAAGAAGATGCTCTGGTAGTATTAAAAAAAAAAGAAAAAAAAAAAAACTGGGCTGAGAGGAATACAGAAAAATCACCAAGCTTTGGATTCCTAAAGTATTATAAATTCAAGGGTTAGCAGAGTTAGATGTCGTCCAACAAAAATATTTGCTCTCTGAAATATTTATTCCCTGAAAAACTTTCTGAACAAAGTAGAGGAGACAGAAGGGTTAAAGGATATGCAGCAGAGAGTTGTGAATAAGGAAGCAGAGGTGAGGTTGGCTGTGCCAGTTAGAAGTGACCTTGGCTACGTCATACACAAGACCATAGAAATGGCTTAACCTTCCTAAACCTCACTTTACTATCTATAAAATGAGAATAACAGTTATCTGAAAAGATGGTTGCAAAAGCCAAGTAAAATTACAATAGGCAAAGTGTTTGTATTGTGCCTTGCACATACAAAAAGTTCAACAAATGGTCCCTGGAGACTGATATGCTAGGTGGTTTCCTACTAAGATGCTTGTTTTTGTTTGTTTGTTTGTTTGTTTTGATGCTGGAATTGAACCCAGGGCCTCATAAGTGCTGGGCAAGTGCTCTACCACTGAGCTCTATCCCCCGCCCTGTTCTTTCAACTGTACCCTAAGTCTGAGTGATTTTCAGGCTCCATTAGAAGGATGATAATGGATGCAAGCAGATTAGAAGTGTCTGGAAGTGACAAAGAATTTTTTTGCTCCCCAAACTTTAATCAGAATCCTGAATCTCCCCCGAGGTCCATCTATGCACTTATAAAATACAGCTTTAGCAACTACCTTTGGAAGTCAGTTTAGCAAGAACTCCCCAACCTCTATATCTGCTTGAGCTGCTCATTCTCCATCACCCCCAGGTGATGGCTGATCACTGTGGACTGTCTTCAGTGAGAATCCTGGCAGGTCAGGTTAGCTAGACCTCTACTCTTTACATCTGATGTTATCTCTTAGTAATTTTCCATTCACTTGTCCCTCCCTGCTCCTTGGTTAAAGGCTCCCACTTGCCCACTGCATTCAGAGTTGAGCCCAATATTCCTACCCACCATAAGACCCCATGCAGTAGTCCCCCGACCTGTAGTTTTAATCTTGAATAAAGTCTTCCTTACCATGCATTATCAAGGATCATAATTAATTTTTTTTCTTTATCAGAAGGATGGAGGTAAGGTTGGTAGACTGGAAGGTAATAAATGGGCCCAAAGGCAATGTGTTGAGGAAATAAGAATCAGGTTGGCTCCATTTTGAATGGACTACAGAGGACAGGTCAAGGAGGCCACTAAGATATAGTCTGGCCATAAAAGGCACTGCTTAGAATTTTAGAAAAAGAAATTGCTAAAGACCAAAGAAATCCTTTGGGGGAGGTAAAGTAATTTAGTCTGAATAAAATAATGGTTATATTCCAGTTCACTGTGGACAGACCTGCTTCACACCTGCTGTCCTGGCATAACTATGGACTGTGCTCTAAGTGTCCAGGTCTGGACAATGAATTATACAGTCTCTCTACTTCTGAAGCCTTCAGAATAAAGGAAAAATATTTGGAGGAATTCTGGATGAGGCTTTTACAGGAGTTCTGAAAACAGCACTTCCTAAAATAGCATGTACTTGCATTCATGATCTCTTAAATCCATGATCATGTTTATCCAGGAGAAAGAACTTCAAGTTCAGAGTCCCAGCAAACACAATCATTCTCTCTTCCTTTTGTCTAGATTAGTTTCCTCCAAGATAATAGCAACAATAGTTTTGAAAAGTAGGTCACCTAGATTTCAAAACTATTCTGTTTCAAGCCATCTGGGGCTGAGGATGGTTTGGAAAATAGCTGCTCTTGGTATCATGGCAGAAACTTGACATAACACATTTATTCTGCACATTTCCCAGTGTTTTAACATTGTTCTTGGTATTTGATATTCAGAAGATGTATAGAGAATTTGAGCCTCAGAGAAACAAACTACTCAGCATTTGAATTAGTGTGTTGTGCATACAAAACATCACTACAGAAAATCTTGGAACATGATGGATTATATGGGTTTTAAAAACTGAATACTACTGAGCAAATGTAAGTTAAATTCTATTTTGTACAAGTGACCTGTTCCTTTGACCCTGAGTTTTCTTTTAAGAAAAGCGATTAATAAAGACTACAGATGTGTACCTCCAAATTCCTTCCATTTTGTGTTTCCAGTCCATGTTTACTAAATTGTTTTCAGCATATTTAATTGACTCAGTATAAAGCTTTGATTAAATGGCATCTAAGAAATCAGGTCATGTGACTCCATGTATTTCCCATATAGTCCAAAATAACCGTAAAAAAAGATTAGTGGCTTCATTTGCAATCATTGCTATTTTTGTACCCTTCCCCCACATGGATAAAGCAATTCTTTTCTCTCTCTCTCTCTCTCTCTTTTTAAAACTAGACCTTTATAGTTATACACAGTACTTGGGTTCATCCATCATATATGCATGGAAATTGATTTCAGTTCATGACCCCTCCTTTTCCCTTCTCCTTTTCCCTTCCATTCTCCCTGAACCCCTCTATTCTCCTTCTTCTACTAGATGTCCTTTTGCCCATCTATTAATGTATATCTGATTGGTTCTTCATGTTATCCTATCTTTCCCTCCCCCTTTCCTTTATTTCAGCATGGATTCTGCATGTAAGAGAAAACATTCAACTTTGGCATTTCTGAGTTTGGCTTATTTCACGTAACATGATGTTCTCCCGTTCGGATGGAGCAATTCTTAATGTTGTCTTTCAGCAGGTATTTGTGGGGCCACTGAGGTTCAGTTCACAGCTGCTGACTATCAACACAGAAAACAGGCCTGGCTCCATCACTGGTAGTAAAGCTGAGTGTGCTGGAATTTATATAGGTCTTTCTTTCCTTTCTGCTCTTCTCCTCTCCCTCTCTTCTCTTCTCTCCTTTCTTCCCTCCCTTTCCTCCCTCCTTTCTTTCTTTCTTTTTTTTTTTTCCCTGGAGTACTGGGGATTGAACCCAGGGTCTCACACATACTAAGTTTATACATGGCTATTTCTTTCTGACTAGATCAATGAGGATATAGGAGAAAACACAGGGCTTATAGTGTTCTCTCAGATAATAGTGAGAGATAACACTGACTAATATTAGTAGTAATAATAATTGTGTGTGAACCTTTACTAGCTACTAAGGGTCTTACCTGCATCACACTTAGTCTTTGTGATACCCCAATGAAGTAAGTGCTATCTTCTCATCTGAGACAGGAGACTAAGGCTAGAGACAGTAAACAGCCTGCCCAATGTCACACAGCCTGTAATTTTTCATGAGATCAGGACTGAAACCCCACTTAAGCTGTGATATTTCTCTTTCATTACATGGAATTTTGACATACCTGACGCTATCATGCCATTTGACATTACTATGTTGTATTAGAATTCCTGTTTTCCTTCAAGGATATGTCTTAAGATTAGGATCTTTATGGTGTTTACATTTTTTAAATTGATATGAAATTAGCTGTGCAAAAGTACTTGTCATTAAATCATGGCTTAGGTAAAGATTTTTAAAAATCTATTAAACTTTGAGGCTCTCAGGGAGAGAGAAGGTATTATTTCATTCCCCTTGATGAGCACAATAGTCGACTGATGGTTGTCACCAAGTCCTACTGATTAAATGAAAGTGAATAAAAATAGGGAAAACTTACTAGTGATAACATATTCACTTTAGATTTGAGAGCAGCACAGAGATAGGAAAGCTGAAGCCGGCAACATCCTGGGCTGTGTTCACTAAGGCAAGGGTGATAATGAACACCTATCTTCATAAGGTTGGTGCTGTTACTGCCCGACTTCATTCTCGCCTCTCCTAATCACCATCGTTGGGTGCTGGTATTTTTGATTCTGCTCCCTGTGCCTCTTAGTTCCCCCCTTTATTCCTGACTAACTTTTTTCATCCTTCCATTTACCATTGCTGCTTCAGCATCTTTTTATGTGAGGTTATTGACAAAACCAACCACTTTCCAAGAAGAACAACAGTTATTGATTTGGGGTAAGATTTACAAACTGCATGCAGATCATAGCAAACTGCTAATAAACCACCTCTGTTTCTCATGGGTGTGAACAGAGTCTGATTTATCCTCTGTGTTGGGGCAGGGACTGAGGACTCTTGCAGACAACTATGTAAGAAAGAAATGCTGTGCTGAGAAAAGCCAAGCACACACCTCCTTCCAATAGTTTTGCAAGGTGAAACACAGAGACACCCTTTCCAGGGGATTCTTATGGATCAGCATATGATGGGTCAGGCCCCAGAAGATGGTGTGTGCTGAGATCCTTGCCATTCATGCGTCTTCACTTTAATGTGTCTCTGTCCTGCCAGACCTCTGTTGTGGAGTGCTGGCTCAACAATGTGACCAACAATGTGATCTTGATCAGATGACTGGAGCTATCTTAGTTCCCACAGTTGAACATAGTGGGTTGCATGAAACTAAAATCAGACAACACAGAAAATATGAAAATGATTCTCAAATGGAAAAGCACACTTCATATATTGCTTATTATTATTACAGGTATCATTTTGCAAAAGTTTCTACCAATTGAGAGATCCAATATCTTCTGATGATTAGCCTTTAGTTAACAATATTCTGCTTTCTAGGCCTGAATTTTCAGTGGTGCTACTTTCTAGAAAACATTCCTATCAGTAACCTACGAGAGACTCCATATGTAGAAGTAATGAAGTCAGCACAGAGGGGTCTAATGAGCACTAAACCAGAAGTCAGGAGTTGGACAGATCTGTTCTGATGTGAGTTCACTCTGGGCAACTCAGGGCTTCTTAGATGGGGCCATGATCATAAATTAGTCCTCTTTCTCCCCCCTCATTCCTCCACCTGACTTATAAAGGAAATAGAGTAAGCTGCTTCTCAAAGGATGGAATGTTCTAATCCATTTAATTTTTTGGTTGATTAAAATTAAAATTTTATTTCAAACATCACCAACAGATACTCTACGAAGACTAATCCCTTTGATTTAAAGAACATTAGCTGCAGAGGAGGTTTCTTAGAACTCACTAAATCAAAACCCTGGGTTTTAAAGATTTTTGAGGTTGAGTATATGTTGTTTTTTTTTCACAAATTTTATGTGTGTTCTGTATTATTACTACTAGATATACTCAAGTAACTAGGAGCAATTTAGGACCAATCTTGACAACCAATCTTGACAATGACTTTCCAGTTGACTTCCCAAATTAGGGAGGAAGAGGGAGGTTTTCTAGAAGACACTCTGAGTTTAATAGGATAAGGTGTGAAATATCCTTAATTGCTATTAACCCTAAATGCTGTTCATCATTCACCTCTCTTACCACAGGGATAAACATCCATCCTTTCAGGTAAAATGTTTTCTGACTACTTGATGTCAGTCTCAAGCAGTTTTCATTAAGAACACAGATTTGAACAAAAATCCAAGATATTTATAGAAATATTCATTATAAAAATAGTTTTTGAATGTTGTATATACTTCTGCTTTATTTTATTTATTTATTTATTTATTTATTTATTTATTTATTTATTTATTTATTTATTTTGTACTGGCAATCGAACCCCCAGAGGTACTTGAGCCACATCCCCAGCCCTTTGTATGTGTGTGTGTGTGGGGGGGGTACTTTTATTTAGAGACAGGGTTTCACTGAGTCACTTAGGGTCTTGCTAAGTTGCTGAGGTTGGCTTTGAACTTGCAATCCTCCTGCGTCAGCCTCCTGAGCCAGTGGGATTACAGGTGTGCGCCGCTGCACCCAGTCCATTGTATGTACTTCTAATTTCTGAAATTTAAATATTGCTTCATCTGGTTGAATGAAAATACTTCCCACTTTAGTGTCAAAATATCTCCCAATAAAACTGAGTACAAAGTTGAGGCATATGATTACCATGAATTTTTTCTCTGTTCCCTGTTCTAGCTTTGTTGAATTTAACTCTGTTCTTATAAAGCAGGACATTGCTGGGTACAGGCACATGCCTGCAATCCCAGAGGCTAAAATAGGAAGATCGTAAGTTGGAGGCCAGACTTAGCAACTTACAAGGTCCTAAGCAACTTAGAGAGATCCTGTCTCAAAATAAAAAATAAAAAAGGCTGGGGATATGGCTCAGTGGTAGAGTGTTCCTGGGTTCTATTCCCAGTACCAAAAAAAAAAAAAAAAAAAAAAAAAAAAAGAAGACTTTAAATATCTTTTCAGACCAAGATATTAAAGTCCCTTTTTTCTGTAGACAGGGATAAATGAAGATAAAAACACCTACTAATAAATAGCACTGAGATTTTAACTTCCTTCAACAGAGATGGTGATGATTTTAACTTAGAGTTTAAGTCCTCAGAAATTGGAAATGTGCTGGGCGTGGTGGCGCACGCCTGTATTCCAAGCTACTTGGGAGGCTGAGTCAGGAGGATCGCGAGTTCAAAGCCAGCTTCAGCAACTTAGCGAGGCCTTAAGCAACTCAGTGAGACCCTGTCTCCAAATAAAATACAAAATAGGGCTGGGGATGTGGCTCAGTGGCTGAGTGTCCCTGAGTTCAATCCCTGGTTCCAAAAAAAAAAAAAAAAAAAAAAAAAAGAAATTGGAAATGTTACATTGAGCAGGATCTTTGAATGACTTTCCTACTTTCGTAATCTTTAAGACATTTTGAAAAGAATGCAATTGAACTGTGATAGACCTCTAGGTTTAGCTATTTACAATAACATATGAGGATTGATTCCAGCATGAGGTAACTGATTTTGAGATTCTGCTCATGAAACATGTTTTTTTCTCTACTGGAAAAGAGAAAAAAACTGGTTGTTGTTCTCATTAACAACGACTGCGATTATATTTTCCTGATTTTTATATTAACTTTTATTATCACTTTTTCACATCCAAATAATCAACTTATTTTTATCATTTGGGGAATTAGGGAAGGCATAATTAACTTACTAAATAAATGCTGTTACAACTTGATTATTCGTTGAATACTGTTAGATTCTGTGGTGTATTCTCCAGGTTGTTCTTCAATTTGCCTTTTAGGTTCAGATGTTTTCTTAAAAAGTTTTATCATTTATTCATAGTGAATACATTTAAATTTCTTCTAATTATTTTGGGATATATCATGCATTTTTTTTAATTTTTCCTACTGTGTCATATAAAATTAGGACCTATTCTTCCTGTTAAATAGTAATAGAGCTGTCAACCTCTCTGTTTGCCCCTGGCCCTATTTTCCCCAGTCACTAGTAATCACAATTCTTGATTAAGTTGGGTGACTTAAATGACCAGGTTAATACAAGTGTCTTATTTAATGCATATATATTATATATATGGATTTTTTTCAAAATGTTATCATGGGTTTAAATGCTTTGCAGAGAAATTTAAGAAAACTCAATGTATGGAAATTCAATGTTTAGGTCAGACAGACAACTTACTTAGCATACCTCAGAATTTCCTTTACAGGACATTGGATTTGTGATGGTAAGTATGTAGTAAATATAAAGTTGATGATTAAGAGCTTGCTTGGGTTTTGGAATGAGAAAAGGTCAGGATCAAATATTGTTCTGCCCCTTACCTGAAAAATGAACTTGAACCAGTTACTTTTCTTAAGTTTTAATCTTTACATTAAGGACAAAGTATGATAAGAGTGTGATAAAAGTTTCAGTTATCTCACATGATGGTTAATATTTCAGCAGGACATGATATGGTCATGAGTCACAGGGGCTGAGGTTAAAGTTCTAAGGCCTGAGAATAATAGATACTGCAAATCAAAGACAGAAACCAAATCAGAATGGACATTTTAAGAACCAGTTTCATGACCTTGGACACTTCATCCGAGGATTTTTAATTGAGATATAGGACACAAAATGCTTCAGCATGAGAAGAAGGGGATTCATTTTGGTGGTTTTAGGAAAGGGGTTCTGGAAGATGGTATGTCACATCTGCTCCTTAATCCTCTTCATGGGGAGGAGGTTTTCCTAGAAACCCAGTGAGGGGCTTTCACCAGCCCACAGTGAGAGCTTGATGGGCCTCCTAGAACCTTGAGGGAATAGACTTGAACTTGGAGGCAATTCCACCAAGAAGTGTGGAGGGCAGCAGAGAGGCCAGTGCGCTGCTTTACAGACAGTGACTGGATGCTCTGGATCGGCAAGGTGACTGCATTTTCTCTTGTCTCTCTCAAAGGTCAAAGAATATGTGAGCTTCTCCTCATACTCATGCCACATGAGGAGATGAGGTGGCCTGGGGTGTTTTTGCTTGTGTCTCAAACCAGCCCCTGGAAGGAGCACTGGACTTTCCATGGTCTATGTGGTGTGTGCTCAGACAGTGACAGCAGACTGAGGGGTGGCCAGCCATGAGCAGCACTGCCTGACTCCTGAGAGTAACAGCTGTGGGAGCCCATGGCAGAGGCTTTGAAGGACTCACACAAATGCCCATGGGCATGCACAAAATCAACTTTGAGCTTATTTCTCTTGTGAACAAAGAATAAATAAGTAATAGTAATAATAATAATCCACAGAGGAAAAGGGCATGAAGCTCTCTGGAAGCGGCACAGGCTGGAGCAATCCCTTCTCTGTCCCTGTTGTGCTTTCTCTTTCCAGTGCTCCCGCTTCAGAGAGGGAGAGGAGAAGCAAGAGGAGGTTGGAGAATGAGAAAAAGACGAGGGGACCCCCACACACATAAACTCAAGTTCAGAGTTGTGTTCATCTCTGAGACTAGACAGTCTACTTTCTAAAACAAGACTATCATTAAAAGAGATTGCAGGACTATCTAGACTGACCAGAAAAATGATAGCCTCCATTTCCTATTCAGAATCATAAAAAGACTATGTTTAGTAGCTGTATTTTAAAAAAAGCAATAGAAAGATAAAAATGAAGTGTTTTGATTCATGTTCCACCAGCTGAACTTGTTTAAAGTCTGACTGATAATGAACATAATAAACAGCTCTCTCTTGAATGACTGGAAAATCTTATCTGCTGGACACCAGACCCTTACCTCTATAATTGTATGGTGTTTTACTTGAGCCCCACTTTGAATCTGCCAGTCTGGCTCTAGCCTGATGCCATGGCTGAGAAGGCTTGTACACAAACTCCAGCATGATGTTATGTGTGGGCAAATAAGATGTGAAGTAGGAATGTGGGCAACGCAGAGGTCTAATGACTAGATATAGAAGCAAAAGGCAAGACACACTTTCATAGATATAAAGAAGGAATTGGGGACTAAAGGCCATTCCACTCATAACTAAGGTGTATTTGTTATCAGCACACTGTGAAGCCGGACTGCACATTACTGGAGAGGAGCTGTGACAAATAGGTCTGGTTATAGTCTTGTTCCTAAAGAACAAGCCTCTTGATATTTCGTTTTTCTGCCAGTTAACCAGGGTAGAATTTGGTAACTGTCCTGATGAATCTGCCCTGCAGTGCCCGGTTATTCCCATTGATACTCAGTGTATCAGCATCTCCATAAGCATTTGGACAACTTAGAGTATGAAGTGGTCAAATTTATCCTGAAATCTTTCTCTTGTATATTCTCTCATCTTCCCGAAATTCCCTGGCATGACAAAGCTAAGGCTAAGGTCCAACTTCAGGTTTTGTCTCCATGGCCAGAGAGCAGCGTAGTGCTTGACACTTCATACATACTTGGAAAATGGGTGCTGGGAGAAAATGTCTTATTACCATGACTACATCCATCTTGAAGAGAAGCCTCATATACAGGGTTAGTGAGGAGGGACACTGTCTCCAAAATCAGCTGTGGATTTCTTTTATGTGGGGAGGCATTCTAATGTGATCATAAATCACTAAAGCTGGAAGGTCCAGTGAGAACATTTATTGTCACACCTGACAATACTCTAAAATACTCCTTATCCTCATCAAGCCCTGACTTCTTAGGATGAAGTTGATCGGTATGGGAATCCCTCTCCCTTCAGGTTAAGTGTATTACAGTGGGACGCAATGGTGCATCCCAGCAGCTCAGGAGGCCAAGATAGGAAGATCATAAGTTTGAGACCAATCTCAGCAACTTAGCAAGGCCCTAAGAAACTTAATGAGACCCTTAATGAGGGCTGGGAATGTGGCTTAGTGGTTAAGAACTCCTGGGTACCAATAAAGACATATATTACAGATATGTATATTTATACTTATATACACATACATACACATACAGATATAGATACACACTCATATATTCTGCTACAAAGACTATGATTAATTAAATATCAACTTGCTCAGTTAATTTAGGTATTATATTACTGCACGAAAAAAAATCTTTTACCTTATGTAAATACTAAAAAAATTTCAGTAATTATCCAAATACAAGATTAAAATATTTTCATAGAATATATTTACCATAATTCCAATAACTGCATTTAAAAAACTTATACTTTTCAAAAAAATGTAACTTTTTTAACCTCAGAATGTCACATGACTAAATGCTATTTCTTAGGAGAATTATGTGTAGCATTTAATATGTCCATCCTTTTGATTTGATTTATGCTTTCTAAATTTGCTAAAACAAATACATAAGTTGTTTAATATATAAGAAGTTAAAAGTTATAAGCATATGCTTTTTCCTAGAGGCAAATAATTTTGCTCACATCCTTGATTAATTTATCAGAATAAGAAATCTTTGGGCTGCAGCTGTGCCTCAGTGGTACAGTGCTTGCCTGGCATGTATGAGGCACTAGGTTTGATTTTCAGCACCACAAATATTAATTAATTAATTAATTAATTAAATAAAGGTCCACTGACAACTAAAAAATATATGTACATATATAATTTTTAGAAAAGAATAAGAAATCTTTGTTTTATTATATTATGTATTTCCAGAGCCTTTAGTAATATATTCATTACTCAGAGAAAATAATTGCACAGAAAACTGGTAGAGATGGGTAATATTCATTTCAGATGTTTAACTAGAGAAAAACAGCACCCCTTCAGCAAGGCACAAGGAAGTGTTTTCTTTCTAGCTTTAGGGAAAGCCTGAAAGCTATAATTAAGTACTGAATTAACACTCCTAGTTTAGAATCAATGGCCAGTACAATCAATACCAGAGCCTGAATAAACTCTGGGCACATGCATCAGTGAACTGCTGAAAAGCAGCAGCGCTCAAGTTGAACTTCATCTGTTGCCCACATCACCTGACCTTAACCATGAAGGTGACAATACTATTAGTATTGGACAAAGAATGAAAGCTGCAGCTGGAAATCTCATTCAAACACACACGCAGGCACACTGCATTAAAGGACAACAGCTGTGTCACTGTAAAACCACACTGCTAAAAACTGTACCGCTCCTTGGGACTGAGGGTGTCACTGGGTGGTAGAGCACTTGGCTAGCACATGATGTGGTAGGAACTGGGGTCATCAAGAGCACTGAGAAGGAAGGAAGGAAGGAAGGAAGGAAGGAAGGAAGGAAGGAAGGAAGGAAGGAAGGAAGGAAGGACAATTTGAAACTACTTTATCTGTGACATTCTCTCTCTGTTGTCCACAACCACTGAGAGTTATATACATATTTATTCTACTGTATTTTATCTTTGAGTGAGTTTGCGAGGATTACCACACGCTCTTTAAGATAACCAGAGACCTCCTGAGTTGTCTCAAAAACCCTGATGCTTATCTATTCAATGCAATTATGATGCAGGGCAGCCTGCTTTAAACCCTGGACTCCCAGGATCATGCCATTTACTATTTCAATGCATTTTTGAGCCCTTCTGTGGCAAGGAGCAATTTAATTCCTTCTTTCATAAATATTCAAGAAATTTATTGAGCATTTACTATGTTCCAGGTCTATGAGAAACAACTGATGAAGTATGGCACCATGGAGTTTGCAAACATGTGAAGGAAGACAAAAAATAACCAAAAATATGCATTCAGTAAGTAATATGCATTCATTAAATATGCATTAAGTGCTACTTAGAAAGTAAAGCAAGGTGAGGAATAAAGAGATGGGGGCTAACTCAAGCAGCATGGTCAAGAAAGCAATCATTATTACCTCATGTACAAGTATGACTGCATGACCAATGTGATCCTGCAATATGTATAATCATACAAATGAGAGATTACACTTCATTTATGTATGATCTATCAAAATGTATAATGCATTCTACTGTCATGTACAACTAATTAGAACAAATAAAAAATTTCAAAAAGCAGTATGCTGGGTTCAATAAGCTCTCATTATGATTATAAATCTGCACTTGTTAAGTGAGTTGTTCCCTAAAGAAATGATGACTAGCATCCCTTCCCCAGGTGTTTCTTTTTCAACTTATTGTTCATCATCCCTACACTATTTTGGAGTTAGAAAAAATTATTGAAGAATGGTTGACAAAAATATTTAGCACAATGCCTGACACACAGCAGGTATTTTTCAATGCTTCTGGACCTATAGCACTGTAAACCAGAAATAAGACTAAATTTTGGTTCTCTCTCAAATTTTTCACACACTGTTTTCCAACCTGCGATATATGGCTTTCTTGCCATGAAAATCCTTCCAAAACATAATCATAATCAATTATGAGCACTTACTACAATAAATAACTGAGTTTCTGCACATTACACTGAGGAAAGTACTCCCTTTTCCTTACTTATTCATTTACTTATTTATTTATTGGGTGAGAAACGTGCTTCATGAGGTTACCCACCTGCTCTTGATCACACAGCTTGCAGGAGACACCATAGTTCTGGAGCCTAGAAAGCTGAGCTAAGGCAAACCAGTGTCCATCACTCTCAAGCACACTTTCTAAACAAACCTCACACTATCCCTTTAATTTTAAGTAACTTTTTAGCACTTGAAGGCTACTGAACCTACCAAAGATGCAGAAATCACTGATGGTAGTTGAATAATAGTACTGAAGTGGGTGTGTGGGGGGGAGAAATCTTTTATTTTAATTAGAACTGTGTATCCCTCACAATAAAATGCAGGCATTAGACCTTGATTTCAAAGGAAGCTTAGAGCACAGATATTTTAAAAATATCTTGTGCACTAATGGGATGAGGTTTGGAATCAACAATTTATCCTTATTCTCTCCATTATCCCAGAAAATAATTCACAGAGAGGCCACCTGATTGGACTGTGCAATGCTACTCTGGGCTTTTATTAGGGAATGCTCCATGCCATCTACTATTCTAATGAAGGTAGGAAATCTGCCGAGTGGATTCTTTTCTCCTCTTTTGGTTTTGGTCCAGGGTATTATATTCAAGTTGGCTGTGGTTTCCTGGTGAATACTCTAAAGCTACCAGAAAGGCCCTTGAAATCCTTAACCTTTTAATGGTGTTCCTCTCCAAAAGGTTCAGACTTGAAAAAAAGAATTGAAAATTATGCTCCATTGTGGAGGCTGGCATTTTTCCAAGTTTAATCAGAAACCTGAATCCAATATCCCTTCCCTTGCTCACTCCTTTTTTTTCCCTCTCCTTCTTGGGTCCTTCCTTCCTTTCCCCCGCCTCCTTCCTTCTCTCTCTCTGTCCCTCTCTCTCTCTCTCCTCTCTCTCTTTCTCAAGTGAATTGCCTCATTTTTTTCTGAAAAAGAAAGACAAATAAATGAACCAACACAAAATCGACCTGTTTCCAACGGGTATCTGGAGAGAACCTAGAGTGGCCAATAAAATGTTCCCCAACTCCACTTGCCAAAGAAAAAGGTCTTCTCCGGCCTGTCATGTTATGTTTTTTGGTAATCACTATAGTAATCACTATAAGGAATCACTAGGTTCCAACCTGACCCTTCATATGCCATCATAAGAACATGCTCAGAGTCAAGAAGTTTCACTAGACTTTGATGTTAACAATGCATTGCCCAAGACTGAAAGCCAGGTGAGGTTTAGGCTGCTTCCACTTCAGAGGCTCCAGTTGTATTGCAAATGAATAAAAACCCAAAGCAAGCAGCAGGGAGGGAGAGAAGGGTGGCAAGGGCAGAAGAAGGATGGGTGGACATGATGAACACACAATATGTGTATGTATGGAAGCAGCACATTCAATCCCATTAATTTATACTTTTAATATGTATTAATAATTTAAATGAATCTTTAAGAAAAAGAAAAATTTCAAAATAATTCTCCAAGAGTTGTTCTGTATTTTAAACCTATTACCAATTGATACTGTTTTAAGCAAAAGTTGAAAAAAAATGTGTTCCTCATAAAAATAATTCTAATATTTACTATACAAAATTAATCATTGTCACTATAGGCTGTAGTAATGTTTTGCAATGGTAGAAAAATGTAAAGATTTTGAATGGCTGCTGCATGTCTTTCAATCTTTCACAGCATCTCTGTAACTGTACAGATCTTTGTGTGGACACAGCACCATTATTTAGATGTGAGATCCTCTTTGGAAGCGAGATCTGCCACCCTCAGTCCCTATTCTAGGTGCTGCAACCTGCACTGAGTGCATCTTGAATATCAGATCCTTTAGGAAAACACAGACACACAAACCTTAGGGGATGAGAGTTAGATTACACTAACAGACACTTATCAGTGCCCTGAGGACAGCACACCAGCAAAGTAGTAACCACTTCAGGAAAAGCAAGATGGAGCTGTGTTAAAATGATCTGGACACCTAGAGACCTGTTCTTTTAAATTCCCCAAGTTCTGACTTACTCTGGATTCTACTTGGTTAAGCACCCCTTGCTTTATTAATGCCATCTGTGTCAACACAATTTTGAGCTGTGTTTAGACACTGCTTTGTGTGGCCAAGTTATACCCATAGAGGACAAGGACACTTATTCCCTAGTCACCCCCAACCCTCAGAGAGTCAAGTTTGATTTTTATGGTCTTTTGTTCCTTTTCTGTTTGTTGTTAGTGATTATATTTCTCACATCTGCTATTGAGTCTACAAATAATAGTCTCTTCCAATCTGTAACTTTTTATTTACTGGAAGCTTAAAGATTAAAGAGCCAACTTTGTTGGCTGTCTAGGAAAAGATACAGTCTTGGGGCAATGTTATTATGAATCCAGGATACAGGGCATCAATTTTAATGTGTGAATTTGGTGAATTTATTTTGTATATTTGCTTATTCAGCGACTCGCTGAGCCTCAGATTCTTCACTCTTAACACTGTATCCAGAATTTTGATGAAAATTAATATATTCACACAGAATAATAGAAATAGAACTCATGTTTTATAGGAGTACAGTATTACATGTGAAACTATACTTAACTAATATCAACTAGTACTTAAAATTACTATTTCTGATGGTTAGTTGTGTTGAAGATAGAGAATGATTTTAGAGACCTGAATTCTGGGGAGATGATATCAAATTTTGAAATACAGAGAGTATAGGATCCAAACCGGGAAACTCTAAAGGTAAATATATGATTAGAAAGAAGAGGATTTTTGCATGTATTAGACTCAGCCAGAGGAAACAGGAATACTCCCTGAGGACTCTATCAATCAGCTAAGCTACCCTGGTGTAGCAAGGCTTGATCAGAATTTAGAAACTCTTCATGGCCCTTCATTCAGACATGCCTTATAAAGGTAATTCCTCAGCCAATCCTCTCCTAGAGAAAACCTGGGGATGTAAATTGTATCCAGGAAGGAAAAATATGAAGAGTATTAACACAAGGGACTCCAAAAATGTCACAATGATAATTTATTGGAACCAACTGCTCTTCTGGGACTTTAGGATTTATTACGCTTTATAAACTAGTTCATAAAAATAAATATATTAATGTTATCTAAATATGATAAATATATAAAACAATTAGTAGGCATACAAAATAAAATATGTAATCTATGATTTGGTACACACGTATATATCTAAATACACAACTTATTATGGAAACTGAACCATATAAAATGCTCAAGAAGAATTAACTAGTTCCATTATTGCAGAGTAAATAATATATTCATCAAGATATTAATTAATTATATAAGGCTGTGTTTTCCTCAAGTTTTACACATATATCTTCATTCATTCATTAATATAAAAGCACATTTTTCTAAAAATGGTTATTACTTAGAAATTCTCACATACATTCATTTAAAGCATTGCTGAAGTTCATATACTTAACTTTATAATCGGTGACCTGGCAAACCAGTTGTTTGCTTTAGCATAGTTTGTTAATGATTCCTACATCTTTGAACAGGTAGGCCATTTATTTCACTAGGGAAAAGTGAAATTGAGGTGGGCATGATGGTACCCACCTGTAATCCCAGCTCCTTGGGACAATGAAGTAGGAGAACTGAAAGTTCAAGATCATCCTAGCAACTTAGCAAAAACTGTCTCAAACTAAAGTAATTTTTAAAAAATGTTGGGGATGTAGCTCAGTGCTAAAGCATTTGCCTAGTATGAACAAGACCCAAGGTTCAATCCCCAATTAAAACAAAACAAAACGAAACAAAAAACACCCACCCCCAAAATGAAGTCACGAAAGGAGCCAGTGCCCCTAAGTTTGTGCTTTAACTCAGAGGACTGAATTTTTCTCCTAACAATCTTCAGCAGGACCAGCACTCCCTGAAGAAAACACTACCCAGTGTCCAGTGCTTACTGATGATCACACAGTACTGATTCATAGGCCATGAAAAAGACTCCGGGAAGCATTAATGCCTCCTCTTGCCCACCTGCTGGAGTACCTGTGGTTTTGCCCAGTAGTCATTAGGCTCTCTTTTAAACACGAAGTTCTTTTATGTTTCGGAAGTGCCATGGTGCAACCAGAGAAGTCTCACCAGCACGGAGGCATTTGGCTAAGCACAGCCAAACAACAGAGCACAGGGAAATGAACTTTTCTCCATTTCTCAGTTGGGGATAAAGCCTAGAAATCATTTCAGATATAAACATTCCTGCAGAAAAGGGAGTTTTTAAAACATCACTTCTAAAGGCACAGAGTTTCTGTTCTGAGGATTAATTAAACTAGTGAAGGAAAACAAATTACAGGAAAAAGCTGGCCTGAAAATGTGAGGCTTCTAGCAATAATGATTGGCAATTACCAAAGATGTAAGTCAGCAGAAAGGCTGGATTTCTGTTCTGATACACTCTCATGGCTCCAGGTCAGCCTTAGGACCTCATCATGTGCCATGTGAATGGATTCAGCAGCCTTCTACTAGGCTCCTCTTTATCCGCACTGTCCTACAAACCATCTCAAGGTACCATCGAAGTTACTGCCTGAAATTCAGTGTCTTTAATACTCCAAATCAGTAAGTGACTTCCTCTCACCAGATTTCTTACATTTTATTGAAACCATCCCAAAGTTTAACCCCAGGCTATCTTTTTCTGACAGACTGCCCCGGACTACCTCCCTCATGCCATGTTCCAGCCAAACTGAACTCTCCCTCTTCTCTCTAGATGTCCTGTGCCTTCTTGCCTGTGTACCTTTGCAAATCTATTTACACCATCTGGAATGTCTAAGTACAAAAATTCTCTGGGTTTGCTTAACTATTGATTTGCTAATTTATTTATTCTTATTATAAATAAATGTGTTCATATTATTCAATTGCATTTCATATGCTAACTCCTCTGAGGAGCTATTTTTCCTTACTTATTTTTTTATGATGATAGTCAGGAACATTTACTGAATATTGACACTTTTCTGAGCACACTGCTGAGGGTTTCACAGACTTACCTAGCAAATGAGAAGAGGATTACATAGTGTTAAAGAGTGTGGAATGCCAGGGTTCAAATCCTGGCTGTACCACTCACTGGCTGTGTGAACTTGGGAATTTGTGTTTCAGTCTTCAAGTATGAAACGGGGATAATGATAAGATAGGTATTGCTTAACAAGGCTATTATGAGGATTATATCAAATAGGACCTATAAATTCCTCAGAACAATACTTCACACATTGCAATTACAATATAAATATCTGATACCATTACCATTATACTTCATAATGTGCTACAAGTTGATGTCATCATTGTTCCCATTTCAGAGAGGAGGAACTGAGGCCTAGAAAGATTGAAACCCTGTCCAAAGCTACACAGCTGACATGTGATGTCTAGAACGCATACAAATCTCTTAGCTCTAAAACTGTGATTTTATTTTCTGCAATATGGGCAGTTTGGTTGTCTTTACATTCAATCTAATGATTTCCTGAGAGCTAAACTATGAAAGCTAGAATATGTGGTAGTGTTTATTGAAGTTTTACTATGTGCCAGGCAGAGTGCTCAGTGCTATTCATGTACTATCTGATTTAATTCTCATAGCACACTTAGTGAGTGGGGACCATCTTTACCCTCAGTTAACAGAGGAGGAAGCTATGCTTCAGGGAAAATTGTTCAGTTGCACAGCTTACACGTGAAAGAGTGAGGAGTCAAACCCAGACTCTTCCCTGACTGGAGATCCTGCCCAGCTGGTTATTCCTTATTCCTCTGCTCTTCCAGGTCTCTCACAGGTAGTTATCTCTATGTCACTTGGTGCTTTATTAGTTATGCATGTATCAGCCATATTTGCCAATCTGTCAGTCATCTGAAGAGCAGGACCCTGCCTCTCACACAGTCAACCTATCTAAGAATGTCTTCTAAGCAGTAGATACCTAATCAATATTGGACTAAATTGAACTTCATATTGGAATTTGGATTGTGAATAATCAAATGGTGCATAGAACATATTTGACATACATTCAGACACTTAAATGCAACAGACTTGAGCTCAGTTCCTGCGTAGATGATTAATAAACAAGGAATGACTTTCACATTAAACCTTGCACATGATACTAACTTTTTTGTTTGTTCTGCTTCCTTACTCCAAACCTCAGTTACTCCATCTAAAAAGAGAAAATAAGAATATCATCTCCCTCTTAGGATTGCCAATGTGATAAAAAGAGAATATTCATGAAAAATACTTTGAATCGTGACTAACATATGGCAAGTACTCAAGACAGTTTTGATAGGTTAAAGTTTATTATTTTCAGCTCAAACAACTAAAGAATAGCTCCTTGTGATTCAAGCAATTGCTCTTGTCTAGATGTAAAATCTCCCTCAGGATAGGTAACAAATATTGTGAAATAAACTTAAGTGAATATGAGAGAACAGAAAATAAATAACTCACTTGGGAAAGGTACCCCAAAAGGGCCAAACACATGAAATGGCAGAAAGGGGGGCCATTGGTGGTAAACAGCTTTGTTCTCATCCCCAAGGATGAGAATGTCCCCTGTGGACCTGTGTGTTGTTAAGATGTGTGAGAAAGGCCCCATGGGAGGGTTTTCCTTTGTTCTCCAGTCTCACTGAGAAAGTGAATTTCACATGTAGCACTCATTTATTTAGAAATTCTAATCCTCAGTTTGGTAAAAGCTACAAGATTATTAAAGTGATGGAAAATATGACAGCCAACAAGAAAAGAAAAAAAAAAGTAAGCACAGATTACCAAAGAGGATGCTATTAATGTTGCCAGAAAATACACACAGACACCCTCACTCAAACACACACACACACAATATCCGCCGTCCTCCCAATCTTTCATTTTGGATGTGAGGGTGATCTGGCTGCGACATCTGTCATCCCATTGATTTCCAGGGTTGATTCGGTTGATCTGGCTGGCTAGGCAGGTGTTCCCTTCCTCCCTCACCACTTCACGTATATCCCTCTGGAAGCTGTGTATTGGGTCGAAAAGGACCACCTTCCCCGATAGAGGATTACTGTTCTTTGGCCAAGGGTATATGAGTAGCTGTGCTCACCTGCTGGAACTTCCAAACAAGTCTTTATTAAGTACTGTTGCAGCATTTGAATGTTCCTGACTCCTCACTGTTATGGACTGGATTTGTCCCCCTCAAATTCATATGTGGAAGCCCTGACCCTTAATGTGACTGTATTTGAGACAGGACCTTTGAGAAGGTCATTAATATTAAACAAGGACATCTGGGGGCCCTGATCTGACAGAACTGGTACATTGATAAGGAGAAGAAGCAACACCAGAAATCTCTCCCCAAATGCACAGAGCAGAGGTCATGCAAGGAACCAGTGAAAGGGCCATCAGCAAGCCAGAAGCGAACAACCCTACCACCAGAGACCAACCAGAGATGACCAACCCCACCACCACCTTCTGACCTCAAGGACTGTAAGAAAGTAAATTTCTGTTGTTTAAGTTTGTGGTGTTCCATTATGGCAATCTCAGCAAAAGAATACACTAACATTTTATTAAATTATTTCCCATTTTCCTATAAAAATAATAGTTTTATTTTAGCAGTGAGAATTCAGGATGACTTTTAAGAGAAAGAATTTCTGTGTCCTTTCAAGTCAAAGGGTCCATTTGGGGATGTAGATTTTATCTTTGGGCTTTCATACCTCAAACAAAAAGAAAGATTAAGGACTGAGGATGTAGCTCAGTTGGTATAGCACTAGCCTAGTACCCCCAGCATCACATTAAAAGAAAGAAAAAGAAAAAACAAAGAGAAAGATTAATAACATCCCAAAACAAAGCCCTTGCTTTGTAAAGTCTCTTCTTAGAAATCTTTCTTAAGTACCTTCCTCCAGACATCATGCATGATCAGAGGGCCACAGGGAGGCAAGACCAGCCACACAGCCATGGGTACACTTAGCAATGATACAGGCTCTTTGTTAGATGGATTTTATTCCTTTTCTTTCTGACATATAAATTATTTCTGGTTGAAAGGATTGTACAATTCTATCTTCTGAGGCCAGTTGGCCTTGGCAATTTTTGGTTGAGGAGGACAGAATAAAGCTGTGGTCTGGCCGGAGGGATGAGATTTTGCAAACCTTTAATGACTGCAGGCTTGAATTGGTGCTCCAGTTTACACTGATGGAGAGTTTATTCTTCCTTTGAAAAAGAGCTTTTTAAATTAATATGTACTAATTGTACAAATTAATGGGCTTCATTGTAACATTTCCATCTATGCATGTATGGTGCATTGATTGTGTCCACTTTCCCTTCTACCCTCTCTGCCCTCCTCACCCCTTTCCAATCCCTCATAACCTCTCCCCTACTTTCCCAGTAGGTACTTTCCCAGTATGTACTTTCCCCAGTATATTCTGCTCCTGGTACTGTACTAAGCTCTGGGGACAGAAAAGTAGCCTAACTTTTGGCCCCCAGCTTATTAAACTAGCATGTAAATAAAAAAAACATCCTACAAAGTAAACCAAATTAGTAGTAAGAAATTTTCAGATCGTGGTAAGCATGAGAAAGAACATAAAATAGAGTCATGGATGATACTGTCATTTGGAGGGAGTCTTGAAGTCAGGAAGTATTCTCGGGGGGTGAATGCAAGGAGGGATCAGGCATGATAAAAGGGTGAGGACAATGCAGGGCAACTAGTGTAAAAGCCCTGGGAAGGGCATTGCCTTGTTTCGTTTGAAAATCAGGATGGAGAATACAGAGGCTGAGGCAGAAAGAGGCACTAGACCCAGAGGGCCAGTCTGACCATTATTGAGAAAGCTGGGATGTATTTTTCTTGCTTTGAGAGAAACCATTTTTCAGGAGTTTAAGATAAGTGAGTGACATGAACTTATTTCATTTTTATAAAATCACCCTCACTAATCCGCCTGCAGCCTGTTCTTGTAAATAAAGGCTGACTGGGACTCTTCCTTGCCCAGCCATTTCATTACCATCAATAGCTGCCCTTGTGTTACAAGGGAAGAGTTGAGTGACTGTGACAGACACCACAGAATCTAAAACATTTACAATCTGGCCCTTTACACAAAAGTTTGCTGGAGTGGAAGCAGGAGGAGGAGTCAAGAGGCTGTGCAGTTACCCAGTGGAGAGGGGATGGCTTGACTACAGTGGTTGGTAGCGGTCCAGATGTGGGGAGGTGGACAGATCTAGGACATGCTTTGCAAGAAGAGGTGACACAACTTGCTGATGAATTAAACATTGTGAGAGACAGAAGAGAGGGAAAGAGTGGAATCAAAATATTTCTGGCTTTGGGGCTTGAACAGCTGAGTGGATACCAAGACCATCTGCTGAGATAGGGAGCTCTGGGGAAGGAGCCTCATCATGGGAAGATGCAAATGAGGATCTGTTAGAGGAAGTTCTGCTCAATGACCTTTTCACAGGACCTCTCTGCTGTTTTTGTTTTCTCACTCCAGCGCAGTGATTCTGAAACTAACCCTATGATCTCGACCTCCTTGTTTCATAAAACAAACAAAACCCACATTGCCCAACAGCATTACAACTGGCTTTCTTTGGGGGGGGGGGGTATTAACACATAAGCACTCGGAAGGCAGGAACGATGCCTGTTCTGGTCATTATATCTCCATACTTAATCCAGTACTTGGCACATAGAAGAAACTCAATAAAGATTGGTATTTGAGGAGAAGAAATAGTAGACATTTATAGAGAATTTACTACAGCATCAGGAACTGAGTGAGGCACTTCACATAAGTAACATTACCTAATTTAATCCTTACTGAAGTCCCTCATGTGAGTTGCTGCTATACTAATTCTACACACTTGAAATCTAAGGCTTAGAGGAAAGAGTAAAAAGTACAATTGCCCATCCTACTGGGTCAGATGAGGATGCACAAGTGGGTGAAGGGGACCAGGTACTGTCTAATGGGACCTGGATGGGCAACAGCCTTCCTCAAGTGGGCAGTTGCTCCCCAGCACCTCCTGAGCCTTGTTCTGTGTAAATGTGGCCACACACTGTTGACAGGTCTGATTTTTCAGAAGGAGCTGGAAATCCAGTTGATTTTATACATATGTAGTTTCTCAACAATAACAGAAAAGACAATCCTAGAAGCCATTTTTCACAGTTTTCATGTACTATCTTTAGTGGGAAGAAAATCTAATCCATCCTTAGCGAATATTATTGGTGAATCTGGTGTATCACGCTGTCCCTGTGTGCTCAGCCAAATGCAATTTCTGTGAAGATGTTTCTTATAATAGCTAAGGGGTTGCACTGAGCACTTGCCTTTATGTTGAGAACACTGTATCCATTCTCTGAGGTCTGAACATCTGCCTGATGACTAGAATGAAACACCAAATCATATTGTCTGGGTGGCTAATGAATTCCTGCAGTCTTCCCAGCACAGCCATGCAACCCTGCCGACTTCACTGTGCCAAAGAGCCATGCAAATTTAGAACAAAAGATACTGAATACCAACTCCCCCTGCTTTTTCAAAGATTTAATTCTAGTCACCAACTTTGGTTTACGGAGAATGGATATCATATTGCATTCCAGCTCAAAATAATTTCATAAAACTGGGAGATTAGAAAATGTGATTATTGGCTTATCTTTTCAATGTTCAGCATAACAACCTATAAATAGTGTAAAGTGGAAGGAAATAAGATGTTTAAATGGGGCTGGGGTTGTAGCTCAGTAGTAGAGTGCTTGGTTAGCATGTACGAGGCACTGGGTTCAATCCTCAGCACCACATAAAAATAAATAAAATAAAGGTATTATGTCCATCTACAACACTCTCTCTCTCTCTCTCTCTCTCTCTGTATATAAATATATATATATTTATATATATAAAAGTGTTTATATATGTATTATATATGTATATATGTATTATATATGTATATATTATGTATTTTATATATATATATTTAGGATGTTTAAATTTTTAGCAAGTTCAATTGGGTGAGCAATTACTGAATGCTTGTTTTAGGCTGGATCTGTGCTGTGTCCCAGGATACAAAGTGAAAAGGCTATTGCACCCATCCATGTTCGGTGGGAGAGAGGACTCATAAAAATAAAATATTGTAATGTATGCTATAATAGAAGGATTACAAAATACTCTGGGAAGTTAGATAAAAGGATGATTAATAATGACTTCATGAGGGAGAAGTCTAAGTCAAGGAACACTACACAGGAAAGTTTACTGATCTGTTTTAACTCTAAGGATGGCTAGAATTTCAGATTTTAGGTATATTAAGAGGTACATTCTGGATAACTATCCAACAGATACAATGTTTACCACAAGTGAGGTTTCTGTTCTTGTACTTGGAATTCTCTCCTCACAACCCAGTACGTGAACTTTATTTTAAAGCCCCACTTTTCATATTACAAAAATAGGGCCCAGAAAGTTGAAATAATTTAACCAGAAATTCACAGCTAATTACCCGCAGAATTTGCATTGTCTTCCAGGTCTGTATAATTTGAAAGCCTAGTATTTCAAACATTAATCTCTGTTATGAGGTAGTGTAAACAGCAGGAGGACATAAAATATTTTGATCTGAGAGCAAATTAATTAGTCCATTATTAGAAGGTAGCTGGCATCAATGTGTGCTGGGGCAGCTAGATTGGCAGAAAGCAGCTGTATTTCAATACGGGTTAGAAAGCCCTTATCTGAAATGGTTGCAACAAGTGCTTCAGGTTTCATATTTTCTCACATTTGGAAATAAGTGTATATATGTGAGATATAGGTCTGGGGCCAAAGCCAAAACAAGAAATTCATTTATATTTCATATACAACTTACAATCATAGCCCAAAGCTCAGTTTATGCAGTAGTTTTAGAGCATCTTTGTTTTAACTATAATCTGTCACATGACATCACGTATGGGATTTTCCACTGGTGGCATCATATTAGCACTCAAAAATTTTGTATTTGGAAGCATTTTGGATTCTGGATTCTGGTATTAGGGATGTTCAACCTGCAAAATGTTTGCAAAGTAAACTGGGTTCCATTTTATCACTACAAAATTGTAGTTTTACTTCATAAGCAGTGAGGACATTTTGTATGCTTCTAAGAGTCAGAGTAACAAGATCAAAACTAAGCTATCAGATAAACCCAGGAGCTTCCAGCAAGCTTTGGAGAAACAAAACATAGCAAATCTATCAAGAGGTTATTGAAATAATCCAGATGTAAGGTGATGAGGGTCAAAACAACAGTACTGGCAATGTGGACAAAAAAGATAAGGATGCATGAAGATGCTGTGGAGGGAGAATCAACATTTCAGAGTAGATTAACTGGAGTGAGGAAGGAGAGGTATCATGAATGACATTTGGGTTCTGGCTTGAATAATTAGGTAGGTGTTGACTTGAAATTTGAAACACGACAGGAAGGTCCATGGGTGTTCAAACAAAAAAGTCTAAGAAGTAATTGGTAATGTAGAGATTTGTCCTCAAAACATATATTTAGGAACTGCAAGAAAGGGGAGATTATTTACACCCAGGGAAGGTGTGTGGAACACAAAGAGATAAAGACCTAAGGTACAATAGCAATGGCAGGAACAGGTTTTCTCATATGTGGATGTTATTGATAATAGTTAACCTGACATTAGCTACTGCTCTTCTCAGTGTCTCTTTTTGTTATTTGACTGCAACTAAACATGACGGGGAAACTTTTTTTTTTCATTAGTCTGTCTACAAGTATTAATAACTAAGGTTTTCTGAGCATTTATTGGTACTAGGGTATCAGCAAATTTAATATATTTGCTTTGGAGACCCACAAGGAGAATTGAGATCATATAATTTGATCTAAACATGTGTATATCCTGTACTATTCTAACTGAATACCACAAGAAACATCTACATTATGGTTTCTATATGAGGTGTCCCCCTGAAAGCATATGTGTGAGATAATGCAGGAATGTCCAGAGATGAAATCATTAGATTATGAGAGCTAATCAGTGGATTAATCCATTTGATGGTAACTGTAGGCAGGTAGGGTGTGACTGGAATGACTAGGACCCTGGGAGCATGCCTTTGGGGTTTATATTTTGTCCCTGGAGCCTTTCTCTCTCTATTTTATAGCTTCTAAGAACTTGAGTAGCTTTCCTCCACCACTTCCTTCCATAATGTTCAGCTTCTCCTCAGGCCCGGAGCTATGGAGTTGGCAGACCATGAACTAAATCCTCTGAATCCATGAGTCAAAACAAACTTTTCCTCCTCTAAGTTGTCCCTGTCAGGTATGTTGGTCACAGTGATGAAAAGCTGACCTACACAAACCATAAAAAAGTATGACAGATTAATACATCAGTGCAAAGGGCAGGGACCAATGTGAATATTAAAATGCTGTTAAGAAGGAAAATTCACTGTGATTACCAATGGTCTGACTATAGTGAACTCCATAAAAGTATTAAAAATTTCATTCCAAAGCACTTTATATTTTCGTATAGTTGCTGAAATGTCAGGGAGAAGAGGTCTATCAGACACATTTTATTTGTGTTGTTTTTACAGGAGAAATCATTTGAACCAGTAAAAGTCAGTAAAAATAAATAAATAACAGGAAGGCTTCTGCTTTACCTTTTACTGTGGTGCACACACAGATTAGGGCATCCTAACCACTTAGCCTTAGAGAAACCACATACTCCACCTTCTCAGCTATTCAAAAAGGCTTTGTTCTTGAGAAGTTCTCATGATTGTAAGACATTAACAGAAAATAACTTGCTCAGCACGATGTGCTGTATTTATGCTTCTTTTTGTTTGAGGAATTGAAAGAGCTTCACAAACAAGGCCTAATGAATCTTTTTAATACAACTGCTTGTAGAAACTCTGGCTCACTAGATGGAGACTGGGCCAGGCAAAGGGAGAACAGAGACTGCTAGGAGAAAAGGAGGGTGGACAGGTGCCTGCTGTGGTCTACAGTCACCAGAGGAGTGGAGGGTTGCATGTCTGTTCTCTGGTAGGACTCCACAATATAAATAGCCTGCACTTGGCCCTCCCATGTGCTAGCTGTTGTCTCTGGATCTGCCATCTGTTCACCAGGTGAGCAGCAGTGAACAAAACACCAGAAGTACAGAAAGTGGGAAGGCAAGAAGGAAGACAAAAGCAAACAATTACGGAGCACAGTACTTCCCATGCTCTGGAAACTGTACCAGAAGCTGTCACATTTATGAGAGGTGCTTAATAAATGCTTATTATCTTCCCTTTCACATATTTTTTGCTATTTGGTTAAAGAAAATTAATTTTTGTAGAGAAAAAGAAGAGAGTCCTTGGGAAGGAATGCTGCTGATCCTGAACGAAACTAATTTATGGATGCTTGGAAACCTGAAAGAAAAGGTACGTTGCTGGGTCAAGGTCTGTTAGCATGTTCCACAGGATGATTACATCCAATTGGGACCTATTTGTTCACAGAAAATGTTGCTTACCAAAAAGGAAGAACCCGTAGGTAGAAGTTGTTAGGAGTGCCTGAGGATACAGAGCTCAGGCGCTTTCTCTTCCCTTAATTGGTCTGATCACGAGCCAATCACGAGCCTAGCACAAGCATGCTCAGGGGCGTAGCACAGGGGTGTTAACAGCTGTTGGCAATTGTAATTAGTGAATGTCTGCTATATAAGCTTGCTTGTTCCGCATTAAACTGAGCCTGGTCTTCAGAACTCGAGCTCCCGGGGTGGTGTTAGCGCCCTCACACTCATCCTCCTTACCCCCACAGGCCGCTCCTGTTTCACTTTACAACAAGAAGTAGCCACTGGGACAGAATACAAAATTAGACCTTCCTTCTAGTGAAGTGGACTAATATTTAGGGTAGGGAAAAACACTTCACAAATGAAGTTACTGTCTGTTATAGGTTAGATATAAGGTGTCCCCCAAAAGCTCAGGTGTGAGACAATGCAAAACATTCAGAGGGGAAATGATTAAATTATGAAAGTTGTAACTTACTCCATGGATTAATCACTAGTAGGGATTAACTGGTAACTGTTGGCAGGGAGGGTGTGGCTGTGGGAGATGGGCTGTAGGAACCCTTTGGGGTTCATATTTATCCCTGGTGATGAGGGATATCTCTGCTTCCTGCTGCCAGTCCTGAGCTGCTTCCCTTAACCCCACCCTTTGCCATGATGTACTGCCACACCTTAGGCCCAAACCAATGGAGGTGGTCATCTATGGACTGAAACCTCTGAAACTATGAGCACCATAAAAATTTTTCCTCTTCTAAAATTCTTCTTATCAGGTCTTTTTGTCACAGTGGCAAGGAAAAAAAAAAAACTAACTAAAACATGGCTTTATTCTTAACTTTGAAAGCATAGACCAAACTGTGATGTGGCATGAGAGAGACATGTTCTTGGAGGCATCTCTTCACCTGAAGGATTAATACTGGTCCCGAAATTTTTACAAAAATCTCAAGAAGACCTCTGAGAAGTTCTAACTTTCACAGGAAGAGAGCGACTCAAACCACCGAAGTGAGAAATAGACTGGCTCTGGAGTCAGATAGGCCTGGGTGTGCATCCAGCTTCTGTTGCTGATGATGGACCTAGTTCTGAATCTCCAGCCCCAGAGTCTCTTATCTATAAAATGAGTGATCACAGCAATATCTATAATATTTGACTCTCAGGGCAGTTGTGGTAATGAAATGAGATAGTGCATGTGAACATTTAGCATAGTACTAGGTATGTGGTAAAAATTCAACATATATTAATTTATGCTGGTAGCATTTTTTAAATCCTGGAATGTGATACATTTGTGTCTGAGGCCAAGTATCAATTTATGTATAATATTTAAAGTATTATGATTTTTGATAGAGATATGCTAAAAAGTAGATATATTTGAATTTTCTTCTATCTATAGGTTCCTCCTCCTCCTTTAATAATTCTCTTCCTCCTCCTCCTCCCCTGCCTCCTCTTCCTCCTCCTCCTTCTTCTTTGTCTTCTTCTTTTGTCTTTCTTTGGGTTGTACCAAATACAAATAATATCAATTAACTTATTTTTAAGTTCAGAAAAAGATCCATGAATTTTTTTCCTCTGTGCTGGGATCAAACCCAGGGCCTTGTGCATGCTAGAAAAGTGCTCTACCCCTGAGGTACCCCAGCCCTCCATGATTTTCTTAAACTTATGTATAAGCTGTACTGTGTGCTATTTAACTTATAAAGGACAAATCTATCTAATAAAACTTATTTGTTGTAGCCTTTATTTTTAGGCCAAGTAATCAGATGCAGTAACAATTAAGTAAAATTTCAAAAAATAATAAAGTTTCCTTAAACTTAACTCCTCCAACTATAATATTACTAGACCAATAATGAGAACATAGAATTGCTGGGGTAATTAGAATGTGCGTGCTAATTTTCAGTTTTACAACTTCATCTAAATAGACACATCCATGAAAATGTAGCAATTAAATAATTTAAACAATTTCTGTTGGTAATGGAAGGCTTACTGACTAATTGCTCAGATTCAAATGAAAATTAATTTTAAGAGAGCAGAAATAATTTCTTTGAAAACAAAAATTTAATATGAAATAGAGCAAAGAATTCTTTTTGAAAAAACTTAGATAACCTATATTTCTAAAATATTTCATGGTAAATTTCAAGTTGCTTAAGGAGATAACTTTTATCTTCAGATCACAGAAAAACTACCCAATGGACTACCCAGTCTTTGAAAGGGTGATGCCTTTCAAGTGTTTGAGAATTATAAATAGTAAACCAAAGAAAAAGTTCAACAGAATTGAGTATAAAAGTATTTGAGTTTTATACACAGAAAACCCCATAGAACATACAAAAAGATACCAAATGCACATGAGAAAACTGAAGCAAAATAAAATCCCAAGAGTGAAATTTGTGAACGCATGTGTGGTCCAGGTGCATCATTCAGGTCTTCTGACTAGTCTCAATCACTGCCCCACATACTAAGGGACTCTAGTCCCTGTGCTCTATTGCTCTTGGAAACCTGTATCTCTTCACACCTCCACCTTCTATTTTGGTGATGAAGTCCTAAAAGGAAGGAGAAAGAGAGGCAACAGATTTTAAGAGTTATAGGTATGACTTACTCTTTGAACTGATTCTAAAGGTAATAGGGTGTTTCCTTAAAGGTTATAGGGTGTGCCCTACCCTTTGAACTAATTTCCATTACTGTATGAATAACCAACTGGAAGGGTAAAGATGTATGGCTAAAATGTTCATATCAGTGTTATCTAATAATAAAATACAAAATAAAAGAAAGCAAGAAAGATAGAGGGGGTGGGGAGAAAAGAATGAGGGAAAGGAAGGGGGGGGGAAAAGCAGAAAGGGAGAAAAAAAAGAAGTGACCTGAATGTCTCAGGAACTGAAATGGTAATCAGATCATTGTTTTGGAAGAGAGTTCTGAAAACCACGAAGTCATACAAGGAAAAGTTTAAGTGAGATATGCTCCAGCATTCATTCCACACATGTTGAGTACCTACTCTTCAGACGCTGCTCTAGGCTTCAGGCCTATGAAAATGAACAAAGAGTACTCGTGGCAGAGAGAGCCAAGTGTCAATCAGTGTCAGTGTTACACAGATCATCACATGGCAGCAGGTGACAGGGAGCATCCAGTGGCTCCTCTAGATTGGATGACCTGAGACCACCTTTCGGAAAACAGGACATTGACAAGCTGCAGAGTGAAGACAAGAAGCAGCCAGCCTTATTAAAGGGGAGGAGCACACCAAGAAAAGCGCATTTGAGGCAAAGAAAGAGGAGGACATGAGGAAGAGAGCATAGAAAGAGGCACATGAGGTCATGCACTGTGTAAATTTAACAAAAATTTTATACTTATTAGACTCTTTGGAAGAGAAAGTTGTAATCTGATTTATGTTTAAAAGGGTTTATCTGCTTTTTCTCTGAGGAGAATTTACTGTGTGTGGTGGGAGGTGGGGGGTGCGAAGGGGCGTTCCATTGTGAGTTAGAAAGTTCCATCAGGCAGGGGAAGAGGGAGGCTCTGAACAGGAAAAGGGAAATGAAGAAGGGAAAGCCGGGAATGTTTCAAGGTGAAAATAACAGGATTGTTAATAGAATCAGAGGATGAAAGAAATGAAAGATGGGTCTTTAACTTGGCTTTAAGCCTTTAGAGGATATTAATGTGTGTACTAAGATGGAGACTAGGAGAGGACAAGTTTGTGTTGGAGAGGAGCCTGCATGCAAGACACGGCTTCTGCCATGTCCCCATTCTGTCTGAAAGTCTAGCAAACACGGTAGGGTAATGTTAAGTAGTATAACCCTGAAATCCTCAGGAGAAGCAGGACTGCAGACAGGTGTCACCGTCCTGTAGATGGCCCCTGTGATGTTACCTGGGCAGGGTGTGGCCAGCATGCTCAAGGAGGTCTAGTCCTGTGGGTTGGTGAACTTGGGTATTTTGGGACAGAAAATAGAAAAGGGAGCAGCCACAGAAATTAGAAGAGGCAGTTGGTGAAATGAAAGAAAAAACTGTATCCAATATCTCACCCAGCTATCCCACTCCTTGGCCTATACCCAAAGGACTTAAAATCAGCATATTACAGTGATGCAACCACA